>SJYX01005610.1:147143-166018 GCA_006410675.1 Oreotragus oreotragus | reverse complement strand
TCTGAGATTGTTGATATTTTTCCTGGCAATCTTGATTCCAGCTTGTGATTCATCCAGCCTGGCGTTTCACAGGATGTACTCTGCATATAAGTTAAATAAGCAGGGTGACAGTATACAGCTGTGTCGTACTCCTTTTCCAATTTGAAATAAGTCCATTGTTTCATGTCCAGTTGCTTCTTGACCTACATACAGCTTCCTCAGGATACAGGTAATGTGGTCTAGTATTCCCATCTCTTTGAGAATATTCCACATTTTGTTGTGATCCACACAAAGGCTTTAACATAGCCAATGAAGCAGAAGTAGACATTTCTCTGGAACTTTCTTTCTCCATGATCCAACAAATATTGGCAATTTGATTTCTAGCTCCTCTGCCTTTTCTAAATTCAACTTATACATCTGGAAGTTCTTGGTTCGTATACTACTGAAGCCTAACTTGAAGGATTTTGAGCATAATGTTTGTAGCATGTGAAATGAGCTCAATTGTACATTAGTTTGAACATTCTTTGGCATTGCTCTTCTTTGGGATTAGAATGAAAACTGACCTTTTTTCAGTCCTATGGTCACTGCTGAGTTTTCCACATTTTCTGACATATTGAGTTCAGCACTTGAAACAGCATCATCTTTTAGGATTTAAAATAGCTCAGCTGGAATTCTATCACCTCCACCAGCTTTATTCTTAATAATGCTTCCTATGGCCCACTTGACTTTACACTCCAGAATGTCGGCTCTAGATGAGTGACCACATGGTCACTGAGTCATTAAGACCTTTTTATATAGTTATTCTGTGTATTCTTGCCACTTCTTCTTAATCTCTTCTGTTTCTGTTAGGTCCTTACCATTTCTGCTCTTTATCAGGCCCATCCTTGCATGAAGTATTCCCTTGATAAGTTCAATCTTTTTGAGGAGATCTCTAGTCTTTCCCATTCTATTGTGATTTTTATTCAGCAATAAAACAAAACGAGATTTTGAGCCACTGAAAAACCATGGAGGATACAGCAGAAACTAACACAACATTGTAAAGCAATTATACTCCAGTTTAAAAAAAAAAAAAAANCAGTTCTTCTGTGTATTCTTGCCACCTCTTCTTAATATCTTCTGCTTCTGTTAGGTCCAGACCATTTCTGTCCTTTATCGAGCCCATCTTTGCATGAAATGTTCCCTTGGTATCTCTAATTTTCTTGAAGAGATCTCTAGTCTTTCCCATTCTTTTGTTTTCCTCTATTTCTTTGTATTGATTGCTGAGGAAGGCTTTCTTGTCTCTCCTTGCTATTCTTTGGAACTCTGCATTCAGATGCTTATATCTTTCCTTTTCTCCTTTGCTTTTCGCTTCTCTTCTTTCCACAGCTATTTGTAAGGCCTCCTCAGACAGCCATGTTGCTTTTTTGCATTTCTTTTCCATGGGGATGGTCTTGATCCCTGTCTCCTGTACAGTGGTAAGAACCTCTGTCCATAGTTCATCAGGCACTGTGTCTATCAGATCTAGTCCCTTAAATCTATTTCTCAGTTCTACTGTATAATCATAAGGGATTTGACTTAGGTCATCCCTGAATGGTTTAGCTGTTTTCCCTACTTTCTTCAATTTAAGTCTGAATTTGGCAATAAGGAGTTCATAATGTGAGCCACATTCAGCTCCTCGTCTTGTTTTTATTGACTGTATAGAGCTTCTCCATCTTTGGCTGCAAAGAATATAATCAATCTGATTTCTGTGTTGACCATCTGGTGATATCCATGTGTAGAGTCTTCTCTTCTGTTATAAGAATGTTAAAAATGTTTGCTATATTTTTTTATTAAATATTTGCTCTCAATTCCATAAGAATTTAGTTCAAATTTTGTTAATATATCTTTTAATAAGAAAGACCTTTTATATTGTATTATATCTTTTAATAAGAAAGTCTCTACTCTGTTTCATTGTATTCAATAAGGGGTGTTCAGAACTCTGGGGAGAGGGGCCTGGTCACTGAAACTCATGAAACAACCAGTCTTAGATGTTGAAGAGCTGTGGGAAATGGGACTCAGCAAGGTAAGATCAAAAGCATTGAGGAGGGGAAAAGAGGGTTGAAAATTATGGGACAGCAACAAGTCACAAACATTGAGCACATTGGAAGTGTTTTGAATTAGGCTGATCTCCAAGGCTAATGCAGAGCTAGAAGCTGCATTTTTTCTTTAAGAAAATCTTCTCAGCTAGATTTTATCTAATGCAAATAAAATCACAAAACACACCGATACCCATTTGGGTGACTCTTTTTCATTCCCTATTGCTAATAAAATAAATGTGACTATAAAATGTAAACTCCTCTAAGGTCATGAATAATTCCTTAATTGTTAAATGCAGAGGAGGACATTTTCAGTTTCTTCCTTATGTAAGCCGTCTGCTGCAATTGACCTGGTTCACTGCACCATCCATCTTCAAATTCTACACCCCGGGTTTCTAGACATCATTTCTTGCTGATTCTCTTCTTGGCTCTTAGACTCACCCTTTGAGTTAGCACTGGAGTAGATATTGCCTGAATGCACTGTAATGTCACTCATTAGACGCGATGGAGACTGGGCTTTTCCTGCATGAACCTGCTGCCTGTCTGACATCATCAGAGAATTCTTACAACTGTCTTCACAAGGGAGATTGGTCTGTTGTTTTCTTGGAGTGTCCTTGTCTGGCTTTGGTATCAGGGTAATGGGGCTTCCCAGGTGGCACTCATGGTAAAGAACCAATGCAGGAGACACGAGAGACACGGATTCCATCCCCGGGTTAGGAAAATCCCCTGGAGAAGAAAATGGCACTCCACTCCAGAATTCTTGCCTGGAGAATTCCACGAACAGAGGAGCCTGGTGGGCTACAGTCCATGGGGTCACAAAGAGTCAGACACAACTGAGTGACTAAGCAGCATCAGGGTAATGCTGGCCACATAAAATGAGTTTGGGTATGATACTCCTTTACAAACTGTGGGAGAGTTTGAGAAGGATTGGCACTGATTGTCTTTTACATGTTTGGGAGTTCGTGTAAAAAAATAAATAAATACAAAAAAAAAAATCTTAAAAAAAAAATCATTTTACTATGTATAAACCTACCAAGGTTGGAACAACTAATTTTTAAATCACTTTATTTACATTTTAAACTTCATTTGCACTTTCAATATATTTGGTTTCTTTAAGTCATTGTGATTATCAAATATAATAACTAGATACTTATATCATTTTTATGAATCTAACAAATTAAACCTTAAAATAATGGATTTTAAGTACTCTTAAATGTTCTGATATGGTTTACAAACTGAATAAAATTTCAATTTAAGTTCACAACTCTAAAAAAAATAAAATAAAATAAATGTTTGGTGAAAGTGAAAGTTGGTCAGTAGTGTCCGACTCTTTGGGACCCCATGGACTGTAGTCCATGGAATTCTCCAGGCCAGAATACTGGAGTGGGTAGCCTTTCCCTTCTCCAGGGGATCTTCCCAACCCAGAGATCTAACCCATGTCTCCTGCATTGCAGGCGGAGTCTTTACAAGCTGAGCCACAAGTTCAGTTCAGTTCAGTTGCTTAATCGTGTTCTGACTCTTTGCAACCCCATGGACCGCAGCATACCAGGCCTCCCTGTCCATCACCAACTCCTGGAGTTTACCCAAACCCATGTCCATTGAGTCTGTGATGCCATCCAACCATCTCATCCTCTGTCGTCCCCTTCTCCTCCTGCCCTCAATCTTTCCTAGCATCAGGGTCTTTTCAAATGAGTCAGCTCTTTGCATTAGGTGGCCAAAGTATTGGAGTTTCAGCTTCAGCATCAGTCCTTCCAGTGAATATTCAGGACTGATGTCCTTTAGAATGAGCCACAAAGGAAGCCCTTAAATGTTTGGTAGGTTTCACTAAAGAAGCCATCTGGTCCTGGGCTTTTCTTTACCAGCAGGTTTTTGATGACTAATTCAACCTTGTTATTGGACTCTGCAGATTTTCTGTTCATAAATTAGCCTTGGTAATGTATGTGTTACTAGGAATTTTTATATGAATTTTTTGAATGTTATGTTTCTTTTGGTATGTTATCATGCAGGAAACAACTGGATGGGGAGTATGTGTACATTGTTTTTCATTCTACTATACTCCATTGTATAATCACTTCATTTAAACTACTTGACTAGAATCTGATTCATCTTTAACTGGCCACTACAACATATACTCTTGCCTAGAAAATCCCATGGGTGGAGGAGCCTGGCAGGCTACAGTCCATGGAGTTGCAAAGAGTTGGATACGACTGAGTGACTTCACTTCACTTACAACATATAACCTTAGAGGATTTCTCATACATCCATCTGAATGTGTACAGAATTCCCATTGCTGTATATAGCAGGTTGAACAAAAGGTTCATTTGTGATTTTACTGATAAATCTAGAAATAGAATGACTGGCTTGCAATTTCTTTGTAAAACTAAGTAAATCTAGAGTTTTCCAGAATGTTCCTACTGCTCATAATGATACACACCTACATGGTGTATCTTGCAGTTTTCTAACTTTTATTAGGTTTATAGACAGTTTACAATACTCGACTCAGGAAAACTGTCATTTAAATTGTATGAGAAGATGGGCTTTCAAGCTGAAATTTTTACTTCCCATTTATCCATTTTGCCCCAAACAAAAACAGAAAATCATAAGAATGCACACAGGAATAAAAGTAGTGAGACAAGGATACCATGGATTCTAAGGAAGCGTGTTGGCAATGAACATGGTTTGGCACCTAGACTTAAAAATATTTATGCAGAGCGTAATTGCTGAGGCTGTGTGGATTTGAAGTCTAAAGGATTTCTAGACCAGCCAAAGCATAGTAGAAAAAAATCTGGAATAAAAATTCCAGTAAACTTCTGTGGTACTGAGTAATAGCATGTTCCTTTTGGATTCACTGAGTATTATGGATACTGAAATTCTCAACATTTAATGTAAAACTAGAATTTAGAACATGCTTTAATATGAGAACTTTGGAAGAATAGAAATCTGGTTTTCCTCAGAATTTCTGTAAACTGACATGGGCAAAAACCATGGTATTTCAAGAAAAAAATGGAAGAAAACAAGATTAACATGACATCCAGTAACGGCAAGAACTGAAAACAATAAGCCCAAAGTTTCAGTTATCAAAACAGTTATGGTTTTTAAAATGTCTCAATAGAACAAAAAGATAGATTTTATAAGTGAAAACAACAAAATTATTCCAAATAATGCTACTAAAACACCTCCACAATGTGAATCTGCACTCAGTCGTGTCCAGCTCTTTGTGACCCCATGGACTGTAGCCCGTCAGACTCTTCTGTCCTTGGAATTCTGGAGTGGGTTGCCCTTTCCTCCTCCAGGGATCTTCCCGACCCAGGGATTGAACCCATGTCTCTTGCGTTTCCTGCATTGCCAGGCAGATTCTTTACCACTGGTGCCACTTGGGAAAACGACACTTCCCTGTGAAGTCCAACTTCCCAGGGAGCCCCGAGCAAAGGTCAGAAGGAGGTGGAGAGGAAGGGCCAGGAGGAGGACTTCGGGGTTATAGAGTCACAGTGGAGAAAGGCGTCTCCAGGTACCCCCACCCCTGCCTGCTTCCCATAACGGGGGCTAAGCAAACACATCCGAGGGGTCTTGGCCCATGGCCACCCCTGCATGGAGGTATCCAGGCACAGAGCACAGGGCTGCCTTGAGGGTGGACGGCTGAGTCCTTGACCGAAACTTCCTCCAGAGTTGGCTGTGTGTTGTCTGTGCACCAAATCTGGTGGGGTGGGGTGGGGGGTGGAGGTGGGTGGGGCTAGTGGAGCCATTGTTATTGCAAAGGGCTGGGCCTAAAGGATTGATCACTCATGGGGTTTGGGTCTGAAGCCAGGCTCCTAGATGAAACTATTGTGACATTTTTAAAAAAGTCTAAGAGCAAAAAATAAAAATTATTCTGTCAGCTGGGAAGACACTCTCATACCTTGGAAAAAATTTGGTGTCAGAATATCACAATGGACATTTTATTTTTAAATTTTAAAGGAGTCCAGTTTCAGAAATAGGAAAAGGATGATTATCATTATACACATGATAGTGTACTGTCATAGTTAGGAGGTGAATTGTTACCTTTCCTCTGTGCTATGCAGACAAGGATTGGATAGTTCTTTCTTGAGAACTTTCTGTAAATTCCAAAGGGAAAAGAGGATGTTAGGATAAAGTATATATTTAAACATGTAAGCATGTCCTCATTTTTTTTCTGAATCAGTTGAAAATTTCTTCTCATTTAGACTATGGAGAGTGGTTATTTGAAGACAGATTGCATTGATACACAGATAAATTGTCACTGACTCAATACACAGTTTAAAAACTAGCTCATTTGACTATGCATTTCCAATCTTCCAAGATATTTAGGCAATTAATTTGTGGGACTGTTGACTCCGCTTCTAGTACAGTCCTGCATTTGAAGAGTTCCAGGAAAAGTTGCACAAATGAGCCACGGTATTACTGACCGCCAGCTGTAATTTTGAGCCAGACTGAGTAACATAAATGCATTATTATCTCTTGTGATTTTCTTGCCAGATTGCTTAATGTCTGCCTATATGCCCTCACAAAAAAATAGACTTGCAGCATGACATGATGACTTGTGATAGCTTTTTTGAGGTATTTGGACGGTTACTGTCACCATGTAAACAGTCTGATAAGTTGACTGCCTGCGGTGCTTACAGAGTTGGATGGATGTCAGTTTTCTGAGGTTTTCCCAAAATTAAACTAGGAAACAGTAGAGAAGCAGTGCTGTAACAATGAAAAGGGCTGGGAAAGGGAAATCTACAAAGTTTTTTTTTTTTTTTTAATGTTTACACCATTACCTGAAAATTAAAAAATTAGTTGTATGTAATGATCATGATTTATTCCTCCCCTCCCTGGCACTCCCCCATCACACCCTTAGATCTGTGATTCTTTGAGAGGGGCTTACAGGTTGTTACATCAAAGAAGCAGAAAATTGTTTTAAAATCTCACTGTACAAAATGATATAAATTGTACAGAGCCTGTACAAAAATGATATAAATTCTAAAGAAAGGCAAGCATTTATATTGTGAAATTGTTAGCACCCTCTTCTGCAGGGAGACGGTGGTTAATATTTTTATTTCATGATTTTTTTTTTTTTTTGCTGAGACAGTTAAAACCACTCACAGTAAATTGTCCTCCCTCTGAGCTCAACACCTGATTTCATGTTCTGCCCTGATCAAGGTGTCTCCCAGGATGTCCTGGAGGAGATGCTGGGCTCAGCTAAAACAACACACGCTTACTCTGACACACACATCTGGCAGAGTTGTTTATCTGTCCTATGGCTTCTCAAATGAATGAAAAATACCCATTAGCTGGTCTAGTAAAATCAGTTTCCTAACCATCAATGCTCACGATAGCTTGATAACCAATTCAGCTTTTTCTGAGTATCAAAGTTTTTAAAAGTGTTTTTAACTTATACTGTATCACTATAACAATGGTTGATACAATGTTAACCTAATATTTGCCACACTGGTCTTATAAGTAATTATTTTATGTATTTTATTGGAAATAACAACTTGAAGGTGAATTATACTAGGTATGCCCATTTCTTAAAAAAAAAGTGTCTTTATCTATGTCTTTAATAATGAGCTATGTTAATCTACTTGGTCTTTTCTGTAGGTAAATAGTAATCTAAATAATCACTATTTTTTCCATTGCTAATAATTTTTATTTTCCTATTTATTTTGCTGTAGTTGTTACTGCCAAGAACCAACTGAAGTCTAAGACAGCCTCCAAACAGAGAAATGATTCCTTTTCCTTCAACATTTTGCTTTGGTCTAACCTGGAATCAGGTTCAAAATTTCTACATTCAATTTATGATTCTACATACACTAAGAAGTCAAATATGTATGAGATCAGAAAGAAATCCTCTCTTAGCTAGTTTTCTTTATTAAATCTTATCACTTTAAATAGATAAAGGACCAATTCCTGGACTTTGATGCTCACCTTTCATAGACTATCAGCTCCATGAGAGCAATATCCAGCTGGACCAGGCGTTTCTTAAAGACTTATTTGTATGCATATGAGAAGGCTGTGAGGAAGAAGGTGGGTTTGAACAGAGAGGCAATAGGAGATCGTGGAACAATATTTAGAATCTGCTTTGGAGCATAATTTAGAATGACATCTCTGTGACTTAGCAGTGGAGAGGAGAAGTGAGCACGGCATGNCTTTGATGCTCACCTTTCATAGACTATCAGCTCCATGAGAGCAATATCCAGCTGGACCAGGTGTTTCTTAAAGACTTATTTGTATGCATATGAGAAGGCTGTGAGGAAGAAGGTGGGTTTGAACAGAGAGGCAGTAGGAGATCATGGAACAACATTTAGAATCTGCTTTGGAGCATAATTTAGAATGACATCTCTGTGACTTAGCAGTGGAGAGGAGAAGTGAGCACGGCATGTTGAGGCCTGGGATTTGAGACTTCAAGGGGGAGGGAGGCAGTTTACATGGGGAAGGAAAAGCAAATGTTTTGATCAATGTTTCATGGGCCAGGCAGAGACCATGGGACACAGTGGACTCAGATCCTCGGGCCCTGCTGGACTTCCTCGTCACGCCAGCCCACACGACTGGCTGATGCTGTAGTGATGGCTCTGTTCCAGAAACTGGCACTTGAATTCTTTTAGGCAGTCAGAGATGCTTGCAGTGAGACAGTCAGAGATGCTTCCTGAAGTTTTTTGGGGGCCTTAGTTGTTTTCAGCTTGAAATAATCCACAAACCAAGAGAGACATTTAGGGGTGGGAAATGTCACTCTGCATAATCAATTTACAATCAAATTTATTAAAAAAAAAGTTGTCAAGTTCTGAAAGTCAAAACCAAAAAGAAAAAGGAAAAAACCCCTTCCACCCTGAAGGCTGACTTTGGCCTGTCACTAGCTCTGAGACCTGTGCTGTCCAGACCCCTGGCTTGGTGTTGCCTGCCTCCCTCCCACTGTGACCTCTGCCTGACTGCCCTTCCTGAGGTGTCCCTGTCTCTGTGTCTCCCTGCGCCACACGCACCCTGCACAGCGTGGCCCTTGCCCAGGCTTGTCCGCAGGCAAATACCTCGTCGGACTGCAGGTTCTGGAAGGAGAACCTCGAAACCTCTGGGGGCTTGGGGGAGAAGACATACACACACACACAAGTCGCTCAGTCGTGTCCGACTCTTTGCGACCCCATGGATTGTAGCCCACCAGGCTCCTCGGTCCATGGGATTTTCCAGGCATGAGTACTGGAGTGGGTGGGGGAGAATGGATACATGCATATGTATGGCTGAGTCCCTTTGCTGTTCACCTGAAACTATCACAACCTTGTTAACTGACTATATCCCAATACAAAATAAGTTCAAAACACACACACACACACACACACACACACACACACACACACACACACAAACAGAGTGAGGCCTGATATATGTGTTTGATGTTTTAACATTAAATGTTTTTCAAAAGTTCTTTGAAGAGGTTATGATGGCTGAATTACTGTAATTATACATGATTGGCTGTCAAAAAGCAGAGCATGGAGGGGGTTATTTTATAATAACATTCCTAAACTATCTCTTACACTTAACAGATGATAGAACACTTATTTCTGAGGCCTTCTGAAAGCATTCCTTTCCCTATGAATATATTGTAAGCCTGAACACAAGTAATCTTAAAAGAAAAACAAAAACATGCACTCAAGAGAGACCTATTTTCATTTTCTGCATTCCCCTTATTGGTTTGTGACAACTAGGATACAAAATTAAATAGAATTCTTTAAATGATATCATCAGGAAAAAAATGAAATTGTTGAACAAAAAGATGACTGCTTTAATAGATGAAGATATTTTTAAGCAAGGGAAGATAATAAAAAGGGGCATATTTTGTACTTAAGCAGCATAAAACTTCTTCCCTGAAGGTTGACTTTGCCTCTTGATTTTTTTTTTTTACTTGATATGTTCTCCCCCCCTCACATATTGAATAATACACTTTGCACACTTTAACATGTACATGGCAACTTTAATGTGAGAATGGATTAACTTAATTACAAATGTACAGATACTGGGAATCATACTTGCTCAACTTGTATGCAGAAACCAAAAATGTATGTGTCTGAGCAAACATGTTTTGATAATAAAGCAGAGTGAAGAATTTACCTCAGAAAAACTATTTCCTCATGTGTGCAATGTGGGTGATAAGTATTTTAACCTTGACGTGTATTGAAATCCAAATACATAGAGAAAATACTGATCACCCTATACTTAAGCTATGATTTTTAAAAATAAAACTTTGACACAACTTTCTATTGAGGTACAGTGCTGGTTCATACTTTAGAAAGTCGAGATATGGAAATCTGTACTTCCGTACCTGGGGATGAATCATTTTGCACCCTAGCCAAAAGCTGGAGGTCCAGAGCAACACCTCTTAATTAAATCCCCAAACCAGCTGAGGCCACGGTCCATCACTACTGGAAACCACTACAGCACATCCTGAGATGCTGAGTGGTCCGTCATTGGTGTGAAAGCAGTGAGACAATGAAGGGACATGGAGGGGCACAACTCTGACCTACTGGTTGTTCTTTTTTCGTTTCAGTTTTGAATTGACCACTCCATTTATTTTTTAAGTCTTTAAATCTAAAAGCATTTAAAAAACACAGAAACGTTGAATAGATAGTACTAAGTTCCCATATACCCCACACGCAGTATTCCCTACTAACATCATTAGTATGATATTGATACTTTTGTTGCAATGGATGGATTGGTAGTAACCTCCATACTTCAGATTCTTTACGTTTATCTCATGTCTTTTCTATGATCCCTTCCAGGGTGTCACATCACAGGTAGCTGTCATCTCCTTAGATTTCTCTTGACTGTGACTGTCTCTTAGACTTTCCTTGTTTAATGACATGGACAGTTTCAAGCAGTATTAGGTATGTCGAAGGATGCCCTTTATTGGGAGGTGTATGATTTCGGGGCATGTGAGTTTCAGGAAAGAAGACTACGGAGGTGAAGGATGAGTTTTGATACTGAGGATCAAGGGTACCATCAACATGGTTACCACTGACGCTTGCCTTGATCTCCTGGCTAAGGCAGAGTTGCCCAGGTTCTCCATTCTGAAGTTATCCACCTTACTTATATCTCAACTCCTTCAATGGAGTTCATACATTTGTAATTATTCTCATTCAGTCGCCAGTGTTCTTGCCTGGAGAATCCCAGGAACGGGGGAGCCTGGTGGGCTGCCGTCTATGGGGTCGCACAGAGTCAGACACGACTGAAGCGACTTAGCAGCAGCAGTAGCAGTTGCTAAGTAGTGTCTAATTCTTTGTGGCCCCCACGGACTATAGTATGCCAGGCTCCTCTACCTCTGGGAGTTTGCTCAAATACATCCATTGAGTCGCTGATACTACTCAACCATCTCATCCTCTGCCACTCCCTCCTCCTCTTGCCTTCAGTCTTTCCCAGCATCAGGGTCTTTTGCAATGAGTCAGCTCTTTGCATCTCCAAGACTGTTGGAGCTTCAGCAGTATGAAGTCATATTCAACCCCAGTGATATTCAGGGTTGATTTCCTGTAGATTCTCTTGTCAGTCTGCATCTCTTCCTGATATCACTCCAGCTCCTCAGTGATTTATTTAAAACTTGTCTATAGTAAGAACCACTCCTTGTGCTATAAAGTTCTATGGTTTTAACAAGTGGGTAATATTGAATCTCCATCATTACATTATCAGACAGAATAATTTCGCTCCCTTAAAATTCTCTGATGTTTTAACTATTCACTCTTCATTTTCCTTCCCAAACTCCTGGGAATCACTGATCTTTTTATTGTCTGTTTTGCCTTTTCCAGAATGTAATGTAGCTGGATTCCTATAGTATATAATCTCTTTAAATTGGATCTGTCACTTAAATGTGTGTTTAAGGTTCATGCTTGCCTTTATGGCTTGATAACACAATTATTTTTATTGCTGAATAATACTCCATTGTATGGGTATACCACAGTTTATCCATTCATTTATTTAAGAATATCTTGGTTGCTTCCAACTTTTGGCCTATAGGGTAGTTTCTTAGAGATATAAAATTTTTTTTTAATGGTTAAATACTTGGGCACACAGTTGTTGGATCTTATGGTAAGACTGTCTTTAGTTTTTAAGAAACTATTAAACTGAAGTAGCAAATAACTATAGAGTCTAATTCAAATTCTACTTTCCCTGGGCTTTAGTTTTATCAGAAAATATTTTATTCTTGGCCTCCACATTTTGCTGGATACACTAGTGAGGACTTCCATTTATTCTTTATCAACACTTTAAAGATATCTTACTTTATATCTTATTTTGGTCTCAACAGTATACTGTGGGAGGAAACTGTTGCCAGTCGAATTTTTTGTACATTATTTTTCCTTGAATGCTTTAAGGTCTCTATTTTGTGCTCCCAGGTTTCTTGACTACGTGTCTTGGTGTACATTTCATTTTATTTATCCTTCCTTGTTATATGCTGTGCCTAATATACCTGTGGGTTCTGGTCATACCTGTAGTTCTGGAAAATCCCCAAGTACTAGGTCTTCAATTTCCTTCCTCTATTCTCTTTTCTTCCCCTGAAGCTTTTGTTGGGTGTAAGTTAGATTATTTCATTATATTCTCATTGTTCTTTGACTACTTTTCCAAATTTATCTCCATCAGTTTGTGTTTTAACTGATGTTTAACTGTGTTTCTTTCAGAAACATGTATTAATACATTTTAATATCAATTAAATATTAAATTAAAAATTCAAATTAAATTAATTAAAAGAAAAACATTCAATATTAATTAAAATTGATAAAATCAAGCCAGCAGATACATATTCAATATTAATTAAACATATTTAATGTTAAAATTAATATTATGTTTAATTAATATGTATTAATACTCTCCTTTTTGGTTTAGTCTATCCATTAATCCCTCCTAAGGTTTTTTTAGATATTTTAATTTTTAGTTTTAAAGAAACCTTTTAATTTTATATTGGAGTGTAGTTGATTTGGCTCAGACAGCAAAGAATCTACCTGCAATGTGGGAGACCTGAGTTCAGCCCCTGGGTCAGGAGGATCCCCTGGAGAAGGGAATGGCAACCCACTCCAGTATTCTTGCCTAGAGAATCCCATGGGCAGAGGAGCCTGGCGGGCTGCAGTCCATGGGGTTGCACAAGACTGAGCGACTAACATTTTACTTGTAGTTGATTAACAATCTTGTGTTAGTTTCAGGTGTATGGCAAAGCGAATTCAGTTACACATATACACGTACCTATTCTTTTTCAAAATTTTTTTCCATTTAGGGTGTTTCAGAATATTGAGCTGAGTTCCTTGTGTTATATTGTAGGGCCTTGTTAGTTATCCATCTTAAATACCGCAGTGTGTACATGTCCATCCCAAACTCCCTAACTATCCCTTCCTCCCACTTCCTTCCACCCACTTCCTTCCACCATCCCCCACTTACCTCCTGGTACCCGTAGGTTCTTTCTCTAAGCCTTAGTCTGTTTCTGTTTTATAAATAAACAACATGGATGAACCTAGAGATTGTCACACTGAGTGAAATAAGTTAGAGAAAGAGAAATGTCATATGAAACCACTTCTATGTGGAATCTAAAAACACAGTGATACAAATGAACTTATTTTCAATTTTTTATTTCTTAGGTTCTTTCCAGTTAATTCCCAGTTCTGCCTGGATAATTTTGGGACCTCTTTGTTTCCTGTTTTATTCTATCCTTTATTTCCTCATCCAGCTATCTGGATGATGCATTTCCTCTTTTTTATTGGTTGCAGTGTTTGGGGGTCGATCTGTTTATTGCTTTTGTTTTGGCTGATCAGATTTGATTTAATTCATTCTTAACTTGTGGAATAAAATTGGGTTGTGTTCCTCCAGAAAAGAAGAAAATCTTGTGGGATCCTGTGTCATTCCTGGTTATCTTTTGGCCCACACTGTTGTTTTTTTCTTTAACTTCTATTTACGTATTTAGGGCTGTGCTGGGTCTTCACTGCTTTGACGATCTTCTCTAGTTGCAGAAAGTGGGGGCTCTGGTTGCGATGCTCAGGCTTCTCACCCTGGTGGCTTCTCCTGTTGTGGAGCACAGGCTGGGGCGCGGGGGCTTCTGAGGTTACAGCTCATGGGCCCCAGAGCACAGGCTCAGTTGTGTGCTGCGCAGGCTGAGTGGAGGCACGTGGAGCCTTCCTGCACCAGGAATCAGTCCTGCATCTCCTGTATGGACGCCGTCTGACAAATGGTGACTCGGTGGTCCCTTCGGCCTGGGCCGTGACAAAATTAAGTACCAAACACTCACTAGAACTCACTCATAACCGTAGGAGGCCTTCCGTTGGGTTTACATTGCAAAATTGGGTCCACGTCTTTGAAACCGGTGGACGGGGTTTCTGTTGACAGCGAAATCGTAAATGAATTAGTGAGACAATCAAACCAAAACAAAGAAAGGAAAGGAAATGCTCCCCTCACGTAAAAGAAATCTCTGTCCGACACGATACTCTCATACAAAAACACCGAATAGTCTCTATATTAACAAAATGTCACACTCAAAAAGAAGTCTTATACTTCCGTCACTACCACAGTCTTCGTTTCCAATGTGAGAAGTTTTCGAATCTCCTCCACATATAATAGATTCAACTTGAAGACGACAGACTACACTCCACGACAATTTTTAAAGAGAATAAATAAGGTATTCGTGATATCACTAGGAATTAACAAATATCACTGATCAGTAAGTCTCTTAGACTATTTTCGTTTTTGCAGAGATGTTTTTACACTTGTATGTACATGCTACATATAAAACGTATAGTAAAGTCTCCAACGTCTGTGAACTTTGGATAGGTACCCGGAAAAAAATACTGACTTACCCCGTCGATTAAAATATTTGAACTGGTCTTCACTACTTAACTACTCTTCTACATCCCAGTCACTCGTCCTTCCGTATTATTCAGACAATAGGGGTCCAAGGAAGTCAAGGAGAAATGATATGTTCCGTTTTGTCTCAAGTGTTGTCAAAACCAAGACACGCATAATTCAGCACTACAATTTAACCAAAAATATAAATACTGTATAAATTGAAGTAAGCACAATCTTATTTCTCATGTGGTTGGAAATGTAAGTCATTAACAGTGAAGGTCATTTGTATGCTAAGCCCAGTTTTAAAGTTGGGATTCAAAGTTATAATCTGGATACTTAGGGGATGGATTTGAGGGGTAAATTTGGGAGAAAAAAAAAATAAGAGAGCTTGCTTGATTTCCCAGTGGGGTAGCATTCCATTTGGCCTAATCCATAACTCTTCCATCATGAGGCTGATGGAAGTCCTTAGCATCTCCTCTCTAAGAGTTTTCATAATGGAGAGAGCAGGAGGTAAGTCAGTGGCAGACAGAGCAGTGGGGAGGGATGAATCAGAGATTGGGCCTAACATATGCACACCACTGTATATAGAACAGATAGCTAATAGGGACCCACCATGTATCACAGGGAACTCTATACCCTGCAATGACCTATATGGGAAAAGAATCTTAAAAAAGTGGCTATATATGTATGTGTAACTGATTCACCTTGCAATACACCTGAAACTAACACAATATTGTAAATCAAACTATAGTCCCATTAAAAAAAAAGACACACACATACATATACACATAAGACAGAACAGATGAAATTTCTGAGGAACACTCAGTNATGTATGTGTAACTGATTCACCTTGCAATACACCTGAAACTAACACAATATTGTAAATCAAACTATAGTCCCATTAAAAAAAAAGACACACACATACATATACACATAAGACAGAACAGATGAAATTTCTGAGGAACACTCAGTTATATGTGGCCACGTACAAGTATCAGAAGTTGAATCAGGAGAAGTGGAGTAGATGCCAGAAGAGAGATGAGAACATCCAGAAGGTTCTTCACATGACCAGCACCATAATTTCAAGTTCTCCAATTGATGACCATGAATGAGGATCAATTCTCATTCGTGCAATTGCAAATCAGAACTGTGCTGCAAGGAATACATAATTCCGGATAAACTGCTATAGCTAGGGAGTGACTTACTGTTTGTGTAAATTAGGCTGAGTTCAAGACCATCTCTAAAACACCCTAACTCACTTGCATTCCAGTGTACCTTTTTAAGCTGGCATGTATTTCAAAACCTAAAGCATGTTTAATAATGCTGGAGGCTTTTTCACCTAAGTAATAGCGTAAGAGCCTGAGTCTCTGGAGCTGGAATGCTAGAGTTCAATTCCTGACTCTCCTCTTCAATAGCTGCTTGATTCACCAAGATTATTAACATTCCAGGGCTTCACTTTTCTCATCAGAATAGTGGCAATTACAGTACTCATCTAAATGTTTCTATAAGAAACAAGAATGGTAATTATATAAAGCACTTAGTATAGTATCTGGCTTATAAAAGGCATTCAATGGATTTATTACTTACCACTGTCAGTAGTGATCTTACTGAACCATACTGAGTAACTCTTAACAAATGGGCTGCAAATGTTGATAAGAGTGATGGATTATTTCAGTGGTTTACCTGGCCTTCGTCCCAAGAATCTTCCTCAGAATTTGGACACACCTACGGGAGTCTCATACCCAAGGCCAGCATCCACGTGTGATTTGGCAGCAGAGAAAATAGGTAATCTCCCTCTTAGAGGATCAGGTGGATTGAATCCTGTAGGCGGTTAAATATGAGACCACTATAGAATCCAGTTCAGGAATGGCCAAAGAGAGCAGCTGAGGTCAGCTTGGGGCCACAAACTGAACAGATGTGCCGAGAGCCTAAGAAGGCAGGAAAGTGAAGTGATGGAGCAGATGAATTTGTAGTGTGTGAGACACTTCTTATTCTAGTAATCAGTGAGCAAATGACTTAGTCAATGATGCTGATCATATGAAAATTACGATTATGAATATAAGTATGAAGAATTCTTAGGGCATTTCATGGGACACTCAGGATTCACTCATCTTAAACTAGATTGTTTCACAAAGAACAGACTGTTATTTTTATTACTCCTGGTGACCAAAGAATAGGCACAGTCAAGGTTTATATCTCACTCTATCTGCCCATGGTAAAGGGCTAGTCATATGGTTAATAAATCATTGTATGAAAATACTTTTTTGATTCTCTTTAATCAATACCAAATCATCTCACATCACAAAACAGCTATGAAATTTACATGAGTGACACTTTGTCAAAAACAAGCAAATCCCTTAATACTTCAGGAAAGGAAACTGCCTCTCCATTAAATAGAACTGAAAAATGTTAGTCATAAAAGTGTTTGAGGGAGCAGGAGGTGGAGAGTTGTGGAAAGGTTGTACTGAGACCTGAACTCACAAGTGAGTGATTCAAGTGGTTTCAAAGAAAGTTTGGTGAGTCATTCACCTCTTGGAAAGAGGAGAGCAAGAAACATTCTCTGCACAGTGTGGAGCTCATCCCGTCTTTCATATTTCTAATTCCAGGCAGCATGCTGTCTGTTCTGAACAGGGAGACACAAATGCCGGGCTTTAATCAGAGAGTGCGGGCTGTGTGGGCTTTCAGGTCGCCTGCACACACCTACAGGGTGCCGGTTCCCATCAGAATTCCTGTGCCTGAACCTTAGCGCGTGCTGCAAAGAGAAGGTTGCAAACTACTGAAGATGAGCATCAGTTCTGGGTTAGGGTAACATTCTTTGTCTGTGTTCAGAAAATAACACTTGCAATTGGATTTAATTCTATAATGAAACTAGGAGTTGAAATGCATAGGTGTTGAGCTAAACTTTCTCAAGAGTCAGGTTTGTGTGTGGAGGGATGTGTGTTTTAACTGTCTTTGTGACACTGGCCCAAGGCCATCTAAGCAACAGCAAAAGAAAAAAAAAAGAATGTTAACAAGAGAAATAACTTAAATTCTCTTGAATCTTATAAAGTTAGTTTTTTAAAAAAAAAGACTTGTTTTTTAAAATACTCAAGCACTAATTACCTTTAACCATAAATTATTTGATCATTTTACTTTATTCTTTGTAAAAATTAGAATTTCAGTGCTATGTATTAAGGCTTGAAACTTTTGGTTCTTCATAGCCCTTAATTTTGAATCCTTACACTGTGTATTTTTTTTCTCTCGATGTATTATATCCCCTAAGACTTTGATTCGCACTGCAATAATTGGAGTTCCAATTGGAACTGAATTTAAAATCTTGTCGTCTCAAAGGAATTGTACTGGGTAAGTTCAGCAGGCAAAGACTACTTGATCCAGGACTGTGGCAATAAGGGAGAGAGACTGAACTCAGATCTGCTGGATAAAAGGGGAGGATTTTTAAGTAAAGAGTCAGGGAGGGTGGGGACTGGAGACTGGTCATGGTGGTTAGACCCTCTGTGTTTGCTAATTGGCCCTTACCAAGATTAGGCTCCTCCCCTTCCACAGAAATATGGGAAGATTCAATTTTAAAGGAGTGGCTTACCAGGTACCTAGAGAGAGATTCCTGGGTGATGAAACCTGAAAAAAGCTCTTGAAGAATTTACAGCTCAAAGGGGCTGCAAAACAATTTACAAATGCAAGATTTCTTAGGTAGATGCACTAAGAAAATAGAGGTCAGGGGCTCACAGTCAGGAGGAACCCTTAAGTTGAGTCAAGCTAGGAGGAGCCAGCAAACAGGTTCAGTTCAGTTCAGTTGCTCCGTCGTGTCCGACTCTTTGTGACCCCATGAATCGCAGCACGCCAGGCCTCCCTATCCATCACCAACTCCTGGAGTTCACTCAAACTAACGTCCATCGAGTCCGTGATGCCATCCAGCCATCTCATTCTCAGCCGTCCCCTTCTCCTCCTGCCCCCAATCCCTCCCAGCATCAGAGTCTTTCCCAATGAGTCAACTCTTCGCATGAGGTGGCCAAAGTACTGGAGCTTCAGCTTTAGCATCATTCCTTCCAAAGA
>SJYX01005610.1:131039-143443 GCA_006410675.1 Oreotragus oreotragus | reverse complement strand
CTTTGCTTTTCGCCTCTCTTCTTTTCACAGCTATTTGTAAGGCCTCCCCAGACAGCCATTTTGCTTTTTTGCATTTCTTTTCCATGGGGATGGTCTTGATCCCTGTCTCCTGTACAATGTCATGAACCTCATTCCATAGTTCATCAGTCACTCTATCAGATCTAGGCCCTTAAATCTATTTCTCACTTCCACTGTATAATCATAAAGGTTAGCAAACAGGTAGTGCAGTGGTAAAGAACGTGCCTGCCAGTACAGGAGATGCAAGAGACTCGGATTCCATTCCTGGGTCAGGAAGAACCCCTGGAGGAGGAAATGGCAACCCACTCCAGTATTCTTGCCTCAAGAATCCCATGGACAATTGAGGCTGGTGAGCTAGAGTCCATGGGGTTGCAAAGAGTAGGACATGACTGAGCAAGCACACAAGCTAAGGGGAACTTATGTTACCGAATCCAAGCTTGGTCTGCTCATCACACAACAGGCCAATAATTGGAGATGAGGTGTTGAGGCAAGAATAGTGACTTCATCTGGGGAGCTGGGTGTCTGAGAAAATGATGGACTAGAGTCCTAGAGTACCATCTTACGGTGTCTGGATGCCAGCTTCTTTTACAGAGAGCAAGAGGAGGTGAGGAAGTGAAGTAAAAAGGCCATAAGTCTTGCAAAATATCTCCTGGTTTAGCCCATATTGGGAAGGGGATATGTTAATTTCTTCTTTCCGCAGCCATTTCTGGGCAGTTTCAGAAGGCTTCCCAGTTCACTCAGTGGTAAAGAATCCGCCTGCAATGCAGGAGATGCAAGAGATATGGGTTCTATCCCTGGATGCAGACCATCCCCTGCAGGAGGGAATGGGAACCCACTCCAGTTTTCGTCCTGGAAAATTCCATGGGCAGAGGACCCTGGCGGACTGCAGTCCCTGAGGTTGAAGAGTCAGATTTGACTGAGCACAGGGTCAGAATGTCTTGCTATGAGTGAGCAAAAACACTTTGGTTTAAGGCAGAGGGGCAGGTTCCCAGAAGCAGGCCATTGTGTATGCTTACAGCTATGGATAGCATCCTTTCAGTGATTATAGTAACAAAAGCATAGATAAACAGATCCAGCATGCAGTCAGATATTTCTATTCCCTGTTAAACTATGAATGGAAATACTGAGCCCCAAGAATTGATTTGTATAGATAATAGAGGCAAATTCTTCATTTACTTTCTGCCTGCCCCCACTAGAATTCCATTCCAACAGAGCAGTATTTATAGTTTTTAAATAGTTATAATAGCTCCAGAATCAATAGTGTTTAGAGATGTCTATAGAATCATTTAGAGTCACTCTCACATTGATAGAATAAACTCATCTTGTTGTAATTGAGGTGGAAAGATCACGCCCACTGGAATGCATCTGAGTGACAGTCCCAGTTCTGCCACTTAGAAGCCGTGTGACCTCAGGCAATGATTCAGCCTCTCAGGGCCTCAGCTTACTTACCCATCAAATGCGGATAATAGTGACCTAAAGTGGTTGTGAAGATTAATACAAACACCACTGAGAACAGTGTCTCAGTCAAATAAGTACTATAACTTAAACACTATTGAAAATATATGAAATATATATTTTGGAATATTAGATAGATGGAGAGATAGGAATGCAAATATTGTCACTGAACAATATATCTTGTTTTGTTCAATGACAATATTTGCATTCCTATCTCTCCATCTATCTAATATTCTGAGACTATTATTGCTAATATGATCACTGAAAACAGCTACAATATACTTTGAAGAACTTTTTTTCCCATCTTGAGGCTGTCTCTAACTATGGATCATTAGTCCAGTTACTAACTTTAGCCATTTTACTCATTTAATGTTAGTCCATCTTTTTTTCCTCGATGCAGTTTATGGAACTTTTATATAAGTAAATAAACTTATTTATTTTTTAAAGAAACAACAATCTTCACTATTTCTTCTATTTATTAAAAAAAAGTCTGCTACCAGTTTGTACATCTGGCTATACTTAGTCTCTTTGTTGGTTTTTGTTATTTTCTGTTTCTTAGCATGCCAGCTAGTGGCTTTTATTTTCAGCCATTATTTAATTATGGAGATTTTTACAACTGGACATTTCTGAGCACAGCTCTTGCAATATCAGTGTTAGGAACAAGTTTCTAAATGTCTAACTGATTCATATATTTGGTAATTTTGTATTATAAATTCATCATTAATTTTATTCCTCCAGAGAAGGTATACTGGTAGATATGTATCTTGTTAATTTGTTCTTTGTAGCAAAAGGCAGGGTTAGATTTTAAACTTTCTGTAGACTCCAGATGGCTCAGTGGGCAGGAGACACAAGAGATGCAGGTTGATCCCTGGGTTGCAGGGAAGATGCAGGGAAGATCCCGTGGAATAGGAAATGGCTACCCATTCTAGTATTCTTGCCTGGGAAGTCCCAGGGACAGAGGAGCCCGGCAGGGTACAGTCCACGGGATCCCAAGAGTCAGACGCGGACTTAGCGCCTTCACCACCACAGCCTCCTAGAAGGCGCACCACAGCCTCCTAGCCTCCTAGAAGTAGGGGCGCTGTTCAGTTCAGTTCAGTCGCTCAGTCATGTCCGACTGTCTGCGACCCCATGAATCGCAGCACGCCAGGCCTCCCTGTCCATCACCAACTCCTGGAGTTCACTCAGACTTGCGTCCATTGAGTCAGTGACGCCATCCAGCCATCTCATCCTCGGTCGTCCCCTTCTTCTCCAGCACACAATCCCTCCCAGCATCAAAGTCTTTTCCAATGAGTTACTCACATTGTTAAAGTCTGCCTCCCTGTTCAGGCTTTTTCTCGGTAATATCCACTTCCTTTTCTATCCTCTCATTTATCCCAGACTTCTGAAAACATGTACGGAAATTTCCCTCCGGATTTGGGTCCTTTCTGAGTGCTGCTTGTTGACTTGAGTCCTTGCTCCATCTGTGTAACTGCGGCTTTGCTTCCTGTCTCTGGCCTGCTGTATTTCCTTCTCTCCCAGGCCCTGTTCACCCCTCACTACCTGATGGCTCTTTACCAAGTTCAGTGCTTCGGACTTGAAGTCCGCCTCCTTGGCTTGCAACCTGTCACTCCTGCCCCCTTTGGTTTTTCCTAATATTTTGCCCACCAACCCTTGTCAGCCTTCTTGTTTGAGACTTTGTTTTAAATACATTTCTGGTAAAGAGCTGCTGTTCATTTCTTTGTTTTAAAGCAGTGATACAGTCTTTGGATGGGGTAGCTTTTTCTGCTCACATCATGTATGAAACTCAGCATGCTTTATTCTTTGTGTTCACCACTGATGTGTCTTTGGGTGCCCTTGTCCTTTGGTTTGGGTTGGTTAAATCACACTGCCTGTTGAGATATTTGGCTGGGCTTGTCCATCCCTTTCTGGTTGATCAGCCATACTTCCTCAGTAGCCCCCAGACAGGCCCTTTGGTGCTCATCATGGTCAATAGAGCCCCTTCACTCTCAGAAGTGGTCCTGCTTGGACCATGTATCATATGTGGTCGTCAGGCTCAGTGGTTACGTTCCCTCTCCCTGTATTCCTAATTGTGCATGTATTTCTTTAACGTGGAAAGAAAAATGACTCTCTGCATGGCAACAGTCTTCACACTGTTGCCTCTCAGTCTGGAAAGAAGATATCGTATAATTTCCTTGCCTTCCTTTCCTACCCTGTGAACAAAACACTTCCCTCCCTCCTTTTTTCCTTGGCCCCAAATCTGAGTTTTGATCTTTTAGTTCATTTAACTTCAAAATATTATGAGAATGTGTATGTCTGGCAGTGCCTTTTTTCCCTTAATGTCAGGAATCCTTATTTAGCATTTATATTAACTCAGAATAGCATCATCCTTGATGCAACTCCATGCAGTCCCTCACTGCTCTCTCTATCTCAGTGGTTTCAGATTTTCTGAGGTTGTGATATTCGGATGGAGTCTTTCTCAGTTATTTTTTCGATTGGGGTTTTGTGGGCGGCAGAGTCGCGGAGTCTGTGCTGTCTTTGCCCTGTGATGACGTGTTCCCATCCTGTGCGTGGCTTTGCTGGCGTGGTCTGTGGCTGTGTCTTTTTCCAGCAGCTTCTTTCCGGTTAGGATTCTGTTCTGGGTCTTCTGCTGGTTTGTCTCTCTCCGAGGACCTCGGGCAGGTGTTTTCTCTTTCCTGCCCACTGAGGTCCAGGAGCTGGAACACAGACGTGGGGTCTCATCAAAATGGACCGGTTGGCAGCGCACCCTTTGGTGGGTTTCCAGTCCCCGGTCTGGAGACCGGGGGGTTGGGGCTCTTCATTCTCAGAGTCGATGCCATGCACTGTCCAATTACCTCTAAACTCAGGGATGACCCGGAGCAAAACACAGACAGGCTTCTCCTCGTCTATTTTTAGGCGTGATAGTGCCTGTTGTGAGTTCTACTCAGACAACTATTGCCTCATTGGAGACAGATTTCCAGGTGCGTTTCTTCTAGGATATCATTAAGAAGGGAGAAAGGATTTTGTCTGCTTTGTTCACTGCATTATCGCTAATGCTGAGAGGAGTGCCTGGCATGAATTAGTGAGCAAACGGATGCCCTTTAGAGGTCATGTCATGGTCGGCTGGTGAGAGTTTTGGAGAAGTGATGTCTCATACCATCTTTGCAGTATCACATGCTCATTTCTTGCAGTAGGGCCATTTTTTCTTCTTTAAAAATGAGCATAAATTTGTCTTACTGAGGGCAATAGTTAACAGTATTCATTTGCCATCTTTTTCAATGAAAGAGGAAAGATAAAATATAAAGCATATGGTGAGAGACTTCCCTGGTTGGCCGGTAGCTAAGACTCTGTTCCCAGTGCCAGGGGTCTGGGTTTAATCCCTGGGGAAGGAAGTAGGTCCCATATGCCACAGTGAAGAGGTCACATGCCACAACAAAAGATCCCATGTGTCACAACTAAGAACTGGCACAGCCAAATAAACTTAAAAAAAAAAAAAAAAAAACCATATGGTGACTATTAAGAAGGCTTAAGGCTGGAAAGGGCAGCTGTACTAAGGGCGTCCCAAAAGCTTGATTTTTGCAAGGATACAGAGATGGACCTCTAGAGACTGCTCCTGGTGGAGGAAAGTGTCTTTGCCAAGGGTGAATTAATGGCTGTGAAGTTGGGCTTGTCCCTGTGAGGGCATTTGTGATCAGGCTAACATGAGACCAGTCAGTAGCTGAGGCTTGTAAGACTGCAGGACTGGTTACGTGAGGCTGGAAGGTGGCTTAGATGGAGACAGACAGGCAGCATCCTCGTGTGGTGATGTGGACCCAGTCAGAGGAGGCCTTGGAGCAGCGCTGGTGCTCAGAGCCACTCCCCACCTCTTAGCACCTAATTTCGAAAAAGAAAGGAGGAGAAAACAACTCTTTTTTTGTTGTGATAAAAAATCTCCTAGAGACTCTAGAAGTGATGAAGTTAGCTCATGCATGCTAACTTCAGTCACTTCAGTGGTGTCTGACTCCAGGCTCATCTGTCCATGGGATTCTCCAGACAATATTGGAGTGGGTTGCCATGCCCTCCTCCAGGGAATCTTCCCAGCCCAGGGACCGAACCTGCGTCTCTGCTGCTGCTGCTAAGTCACTTCAGTCGTGTCCGACCCTGTGTGACCCCACAGACGGCAGCCCACCAGGCTCCCTCGGCCCTGGGATCCTCCAGGCAAGAATACTGGAGCGGCCTCCTGAATTTGCAGGCGGGTTCTTTACCACTAGCGCCACCTGGAGGAATCCTCAAAGCCGGGCTTACTGTTTTACATGTGCAGAGGCTGCTGGGAAGGCGGTGATAGGCGGTTACGCTGCAGCAGTGTGATCTTTTGTATAGGCTGTCCTCTGGTCACGCAGTGTACTTTCATATTTGTCTCTGAGTGTATTTGCACACACCAAAATGTCTGAGTGTGTGTGTGTGTTGAAGGTCAAAGTGTTAATAGTGATTATATGCTCTTGGAGAAGGAAATGGTAAACCGCTGCAGTATTCTTGCCTGGAGAATCCCATGGACAGAGGCGCCTGGCGGGAGTCGGAGACGACTGACCGACTAAACCACCATATGCTGTCCTGGGTGGTAGAATTCTAATTCTGGGTAGATTTAACTTTTAACAAATATGTGCTTTGTATTTTCAAGCTTTTCTGAAACTTAAATAGTGACTGTTAGAACAGGAAAAGATGCTGTGGTGATTGTAGCTTACTTTCAATGCATCAGCATATAGCGTGTAAAGTTGTCACCTGGGTTCGCATCAGAGCGTAGGGTGGTTTTAAGCAGGAAGCACATACTTAAGAAATGGCCACTCTCAGAAGTTTTATTTCACGTATTTCCAGCAGCTACACCCCTTGGCTAATTTGTTTATTAAATATAAAAAATGAACTTTTGTTGTTGAGAATGATAACCTGTTACTTAGCATGATTGCCGGGGGCCAGCGTGAGGAACTCCGCCCATGGCAAAGTCATGAGGAAGGAGGCTTCCGCATACACAAAGGCGTGATCAAGCCTCAGGAGACCCCCTGTTCCCGAGCATCTACCCCAAAACCAGAGTCTGTTTTTTGCTCTCACCTACACCTTTGACTTTCTGGGGGGCTTTCCCCCATAACCATTTCTCTCGGAGAAGGAGTAAACGTGCAGCTCCAAGTTAATAAAAATTCCTGGGCGTGACAAGAGTGTCTCAGCTTACGAACTCTGAAGGTTATCTAGCCTGCCTGTATAGGTTCTTCTGGCCGCATGTGATTGTTTACAACCTCCCAACCTTGAGAGGCATGAGATGCTTTAAAACTTTCTAAATACAGACTCTTTTGAGAAGTTAGAAAATTATTAGTATAGTTTAGTGGGTTGATTAGAAATTGTATTAGTGAAGGGTTTTTTCATTTGTCATGCCAATAATTACTGCTAATTCCCTGCCCTGGATGTGACAAGGGTGTCTCAGGTCAAACCTCTCTGCTGACACATGATTGTTTACTACCTCTCAACCATAAACAGCAGAGAGTTTTGGAGTATTTTGAGAGTCTTAATTAGCATAGGGCTTTTCTCCTTGTTGAGTCAATGATTGCTGCCAGGCCTCCATATCCTTAGGCACCTGGGAATATATTAATCATATTAATCAATGTATTTGGAATATAGAAAAGGAAATATAGTAGTTTTTAAGGTTAGCAATACTAGACTTTTTGAGTTAATGAATTTTCTCTTTTGTAATAGATCACTGTACTTTGTTATATATCACTGTGTCCTTGCTATGTAAAAATGTAACTTTATCACTATTTTAAGACTAAATAGATCTTAAGGGGAGCATTGGTGAAAGGATTTTCATTTGTTGGGCTGATGTTTGCTGCTAAATCTCCATATTCTCTGCCCTTATAATGAATATAACTAGCATATAGGAGAAATAAGTATTAACCTTTAAGCATATAGGAGAAATAAGAATTAATCTTTAAAGTTAATCATGTTAACCTTGGGTTAAATAAATTCCTTTCTTGATTGTAACTCACTACACCCTCACCCTATAGGAATGCAAATTTATTTGGAGGGTGGTGCCTGGTTTAAGAAAATACACTCTTGGAAAAAATAAGTTTTTTGGTTATCAGAAAGAAAGGATCATAAAATGTCAGCAGGTCTCGTGGCCAAAAGATGAGGTAAAACCCCTAAGACCTTCATTTTATGTAAAGCACCTGATTTTGATAAAGGTCAGGACTGCTGACCCCCACGTGACTCTGTATTCATCCCTATATGTAACAAAAGGTATATAAGAAAACCTGAAAAATAAAGAAATGGGATCAGTTCCTGGAAAGACTGACTCCCCCATGTCGTTCTTTCTTGCTCCTTGAATTCCCATCTGGAGCATGGATGCTATTCCATGTGAACCAAGTTATTCAGCCACTTTTTCTCCACAAATTTTCTACTACACTATCCGTTTCTAATCTCTCTATATATCTGTAATTAAATATGTATTTTTCCAAGGACGCCGACTCCGTCCCCACCTTCAAATTCCCTGGATCCACCGGGGCTGGACCCAGGCACATGATGAATTTCAGAAGTGGACACTTCTTGGGATAGTAATTCTAAATTCATGGAATGGGTGAAAGTATTTTAGACATCCCCACCTATATGTGGGTGGGGCTAAGGCATCTGTCTTCAGCGTGTAGGGATGATGCTCTGGGCTCAGCCCCTCAGTGGTCTAGTAGTCAGCCTCTGATTGCCTCAGCCTAGCCTTAAGTTGAAGGAATCTTGGCTCTGGATATTGGGAATAGGCCTAAATGAAAAATTAATAAACTGGTGGCTTAATGAGTTGAAAGACTAGAAGCCTGAAACTTTATCCAGTTTATAGGTAGGCTGTGAAACCACCTTTTATGCTCTATTGCTGATAAGCACTTTGTTGTAAGACTCTGTTGCAGAATTCTGTCTCTAGGTAGCAGTCCTCATAACATGGCAGGTTGTGGGGAAGAGGGGAAGCTGTTAATAGCCTCCATCTGAGACTTTTTCAGTGGGTACCACCATCGAGCCAAAGGAACCTGAGCCCAGGTATGGCTTAAATCAGATAGTAACAAATGGTGTGTAGAAGGGGAGGGATCTAAAGTTGTTATGTCAGTCATTCCTTCACCATAGGTTTTTTAAAAATAAAAATTAACTTTCTGCAGACAGTCATTCAGATGACTTTATTTAAATACCTGTCATGCAGGTGAAGGAGAAGCCCTTTGAGTTGACTGTCTTTGCCTCTTTGGATCATTTCAGCACATTGATTCTCTTGCAAGCTTTGGAGATCAAAGCAAGCAAAGATGTAGAAAGAATGCTTTTGGTTAAAGATATTAAAAACCATGTTATGTCTCAGATTCAGTTTCCCATTTGCTGTTTTGCATGGAGCAATGTATTATTTGCCCTTAATCTCAATGAAAACGTGATGCAAAATATAATCTGCAATTACCATTCATCTATTTTTCCAAAGGCAGATGTGCGGATGTTTCCATTTGAGGTTTCTTGTTTCCCTTTGATTGGTTCTCTCTTTAACGCATCCTGAAACTGTAGAAACGGGCTCTGCAAGCAGCATCTTTTATAAGTCAGGCACTAGGTCAGTCCTTCAATAGAAATCAAATGGAAACCTTTATCTGTTCCAACATCAAAAGAATTAAATATGAGCTCTAGTGATTCCTTTTGCATTCAGCAAACAGTTCACTTATTCCTGTGTCTACTTAACATATGGATCATCACTTTTGCCTGTAAATGAATGCTTCTACGACCTCATCCTTCTTTCCATTGCTTCTTTCTTGAGTGATTTGCTATGATTATACTTGATTAAAATCATGTTTTTACCCATATGTGCATCACACATTCATAAACAGAGTTGATGTAGTGGAGGGGTATCTTTTTCCTTTGATAATAATTTATAAAATTAATACATTTGGGAGGATAATGTACTGCATAATCTAGTAATTAGAATTAAATTAATACAACTGTTCTAATTTTATAAATAAGTTGGGGAATTTGTCTTTGTACTTTTCAAATGTAAGCTGTGATCTGATCTTCACAGCATCTATTAGATAGAGAGTATTTAACATGTAATGAAGTTTGTGCTAATCTGTTACAGGAAACAATCACTTTTTAATTTGTAATTGTCCCTTTTCAGTTTTATCATGTCATGTTTGTCTGATTTAATTTTCTGTCTATCTTAGGCCTTGGATGGCATAACATACACAAAGCCCACGTCTTATATTCAGCTTTTGCTGGGTCTGCCATTGCCCCCGTTAAGGATAATTGGACTGTCATTCTCTACCCTGCTAAAATCCTGTCTTACGATTAAGCTCATCACACATTTTGCATGACTTTATACTCTGTGATCTTATAAATGATTCATTGGCCTCAGTTTTCTCATCTCTGAAACGGGAGGTGTTTTTATTAGGAAACCTTTAGTTTTCATTCAGGAACTGGCATCCATTTATTCAATGGTTATCAAACATTTATTGAACAGGGATTATGGATTCACAAAGATGACCAAAAATGTTACAACGATCATAGGTTTCCAAAGCTATGAGCAGTGTGACTGGGGCCAGTTCCTCGAAGGCCATAAGAATTCAAAGAATGGAAATGTGGATTAGAAGTTACGTATGTGTTGCCTATTTCTTTTGAATAATATGGATCAGTTTTTTTTTTTTCCCTGATTCTCTTCCATGCTCTTTATAGACCATCACAGTAAGGGCTGCATGTTACGTGGATGTACACACTGCACTGCTCCCGGTTAAAATGGACTTTGGTTTCTATTAGAAGGACTCTCCCAGTTTATCTTATCCAAAATATGAGGTCTTTTTAGTTGTTATACTTTCATGAAAAATCATCTCATAGTATTCTTCATTTGGACTGATTTTCTTATTTGTGCATTAAATACGTTAAATTCAGTTTTAAGAATAGACTGATACAGAAGGTCTATCAAGTGTCATATGCTGTTGCAGACATGGGGACTCTACAGCTTTTAGATATGTGAATATCTTTCAGGATCTCACTCAGTTTTAGGACCATCCCCAGTAATACATTAGTAGTTAGTATTCTATGAAATTTACAGTGGTCTTTTGATGAACATTGGGTATGTATTTCAGTTTATTATCACAACAGCCTTCAGAGGCTGGTACAGTTATTTATTTAACTTTTTTTTTTTTTTTTTGAGAGATGAGACAATTGAGATTTGGAAAGTTTAAGTAACTTATTCCAAGGTCAAAGAGTTAGTAAGATGTGAAGCTGGGATTTCAAGCTAAGAGCTCTGATTCTAGAGTCAGAGCCCTTGAGAGTCACTGAGCCAATGCCAACTGCCTTGGATATCTAGGAACGCTGCTACAGTGTGGGCCTACAGATGGCTGGTTACCAAGAAGTGTGGCTTGATGAAATGAAAATTAAATCAACACTATTGTATTTGCCTCATCTGACCAGTGAACACGTAACTGCATATGTATAATCTCATACCTGCAGTTTGATAAGCTGTAGCTCTGAAAGAGATCAAGTATAAATAAACCTACTTATGTATATCTGTAAAAAAACAAAGAAAAAAAAAAAGGACTGACTTGAAGGAGGATAGGCGGATTCTTCAGACCAAACACCACAGAACCCATCCCATAGCACTCCTGTAATAAACGCTATTTAAATTTTTACATCTTCACAGTTAAGATTAGTATTATATTCAGTTCTTTGGATCATGAGTTCTTTTGGACTAATGTAAATGCCCCGCCATCTACTTAGTTGTTGTAAGGTGGTGGCGGTGTTCGGTTGTCAGTCATGTCCAACTCTTTGTGACCCCATGGACTGCAGCACGCCATGCTTCCCTATACTTCATTATTTCCTGAAGTTTGGTCAAACACGTGTCCACTGAGTCAGTGATGGTATCCAATCATCTCATCCTCTGTCACCCCCTTCTCCTTTTGCCCTCAATCTTTTCCACCATCAGGGTCTTTTCCAATGAGTTGGCTCTTTGCATCAGCATCAAAGTATTGGAGCTTCAGTATCAGTCCTTCCCATGAATATTCAGGGCTGATGTCCTTCAGGATTGACTGGTTTGATCTCTTTGCAGTCCATGGGACTTTGAAGAATCTTCTCCAATACCACAGTTCAAAAACATCAATTCTTTGGTGCTCAGCCTTCTTTATGGTCCAACTCTCACATATGTGAGTTGGTGAAGTAATAGAATTCTGCACTGTTGGTGGACATCTTAATTCTTGACCAAGCATCCAAATACACATATATTTTTCCTGAAGAACTACAGTTTCTTTAATGTTCATGCAATATTTATGTGAGACTACATACTGCTTGTTCTGGAGCAAAAAGCTTCCTAGTGAATTCTCCCCACAGGAAATCAGAAATATTTCAGACTAGAGAGAGGATTGAAAGGACACTGAACACTAAGGAGAATTATGTTAAAGCCTCAATTAATAGTTAAGAATCTCATGTTTTACAAAGCAATGGACAAAGGATTAATCTCAAAAATATACAAGCAACTCCTGCAGCTCAATTCCAGGAAAATAAAAGACCCAATCAAAAAGTGGGCCAAAGACCTAAACAGACATTTCTCCAAAGAAGACATACAGATGGCTAACAAACACATGAAAATATGCTCAGCATCACTCATTATCAGAGAAATGCAAATCAAAACCACAATGAGGTACCATTTCATACCAGAATGGCTGCGATCCAAAAGTCTACAAGCAATAAATGCTGGAGAGGGTGTGGAGAAAGGGAACCCTCTTACACTGTTGGTGGGAATGCAAACTAGTACAGCCGCTATGGAGAACAGTGTGGAGATTCCTTAAAAAATTACAAATAGAGCTGCCTTATGACCCAGCAATTCCACTGCTGGGTATACACACCAAGGAAACCAGAATTGAAAGAGACACATGTACCCCAATGTTCATCGCAGCACTGTTTATAATAGCCAGGACATGGAAACAACCTAGATGTCCATCAGC
>SJYX01005610.1:112985-127876 GCA_006410675.1 Oreotragus oreotragus | reverse complement strand
GGGAAAAGACTCTGATGCTGGGAGGGATTGGGGGCAGGAGGAGAAGGGGACGACCGAGGATGAGATGGCTGGATGGCATCACGGACTCGATGGACGTGAGTCTGAGTGAACTCCGGGAGATGGTGATGGACAGGGAAGCCTGGCGTGCTGCGATTCATGGGGTTGCAAAGAGTCGGACACGACTGAGTGACTGAACTGAACTGAAGTGATACTTACAGTATGCTGGTAGCTAAATTATACTGAAAATCGGGGCATTTACTTGGTCTCAAGGAACATCTCATAAGCTATTTATTGATTACAAAGAGAAATGATGAACTTGTTCTTTATGGGGTTCCCTCATAGCTCATTTGATAAAGAATCCACCTGCAGTGCAGGAGACCCCAGTTCAGTTCCTGGGTCGGGAAGATCCACTGGACAAGGCATAGGCTATCCAATCCAGTATTCTTGGGCTTCCCTGTGGCTCAGCTGGTAAAGAATCCGCCTGCAATGTGGGAGACCTGGGTTCAATCCCTGGGTTGGGAAGATCTCCTGGTGAAGGGAAAAGCTACCCAGTCCAGTGTTCTGGCCTGGAGACTTCCATGGGGTCACAAAGAGTCTGACATGACTGAGCGACTTTCCCTTTTCTTTCATTGTTCTTTATACATTTGTTAGTTGAAATTATAGGAAAGAGCTCTTCTCTCCTTGTTGGTTTATTGAATTGTTACGTCACTTTACTCTTCTGGTGCCTTGTTCTCTTCTGTGGAGTATAATCTGTTACTACCGTTTTTGCTGTAATTGGTTCAAATCTGGTCAGTAGCAGCCTTTCAAGTTGGCTCCTGTGCTCTTTGACATACCCTAAATTTGCCATGTTTTGAAATATAGCAATAGATGATACGTTCCCATAAAGGGGGAAATATAAACAAATAATGAACCTCTTATACAAATTCCACTTTATGATTCATGTGATTATGTGAGTATGCATATATACAGCTATTGTTAAAAAAACTTTGACATTGAATAATGTATTTTAAAAGTCACTGACTTTTAAAAATCAATAGATTTTTTAATAGTTTTTTTTTTTTTTCTTTTTAATCACACAGCCTCTGCAATGTAACATTTTCCTCTAGAAACAAAAGCACTCTTCAGGTGGTTTCCGTTCTAGCTGCTTGGTCAACAGATTCATTTACTCAATGAGTACAACTGAGAACTTAAGTCTGGGTCAACCAGGAAGGTGATAAGATAAAATAGCTCACTTTTCCCTCATACATCCTTTCTCCAGTCGGTGCCTAGTAATTGATAGGAAAAGGTTACCCCTCTGAAATGAAACATCTGAGCTACTCACAGCATTCAGCCAGCACCTTTACTTGTGAGAGGGAAATAAAAACAAGTGGGACCTTCTTGTTTGTCCATTCTATACATAGTCTAGGATTGCATCTGCTAATCGCAAACTCCCACTCCCTCCGCCCACCAACCTGTGGCAACCACAGGTTCACTTTCTCTGTCTGTGAGTCTGTTGCTGTTTCTAGGCAGGTTTATCTGAATGTGGACGCACCACCGGCAGCACCCTGTGCTACACAGTGGGAGTGGACATCCCCTTCTGTACAAAAAATATCTGGACTCCATTTCTCCTTCAGAATTTTCTGCTCATATAATGCATTCTTCTCATCTTTAACCAGATCCTTCAGAGGTTCATAGACACTGTGACCAGAGCTGAGTTCTCTCTTCTCTTGTTAAAAATCAAGCACAGAACCTTGACAGCCCAACCCTACAAACGTAAATCTCATAAGAGCATTTTATTTTAGGCGCTGTTCTGATTTTGCATAGAAAAACCTTGCACTACCTAGAAATGTGTATATAACAATGAGATCTAGAGTAAAAGCCTTTGAGGAAGTAGAAACTTTATTTTTTTTTTAAGGATTTTAAAAAAATATTATTGAAGTATGCTTGATTTACAATGTTGTGTTAATTTCTACTGTGTAGCAAAGTGATTCATTTATACATAGCTACCTTCTTTTTCCTTATGGCTTAATCACAAGATACTGAATATAGTTCCCTGTTCTGTATAGTAGGGCCTTGTTGTTTATTCATCCTGTATATAGTTGTTTGCATATGCTAATCCCAAACTCCCAAACCATTCCTCCCCTACCTGTGATTTTGTGTTTGTCCCCATAGGATTTTCCAACAATCACCAATACTATTCAAAATAAAAATTTATAGTATCTGTGATATTTACTTTGGATTGTAGCCCAAGATATGAATATTTGTTAATTGGGATACAGAGCGAATCTGTATATTTCATATTTTTTAAACTTTTTATTTCATATTGGCATATAGCTGGTTAACAGTGTTGTGATAGTTTCAGCTGAACAGCAAAGGGACTCAGCCATACCTATACATGCATCCATTCTCCCCCAAACTCCCCACCCGTCCAGACACCACCTAGCATTGAGCAGAGTTCCCTGTGCTATAGATGTATCCTTGTTGGTTTCTATCTTAAATATAGCAATTTAAAAATAGATCTTCACATGCCATAAGTAGAACATACTACCTTGTTCTTAAATTATGGTAGATGAAATTCTTGAGTTTCTATAGGGGCTGGGCAGTTTCTGTATATTGTCACGTGTAATACAAAAAAATATTCATCTAACACATCTACTGGGGGCAAAGTCCTGTGTGCTGAATGTTGAGGGGAAGCCAGATCAGATGGAACATTCCTGCTGCTTTCATGAGACTTGAGATGTGGCAGGAGAAATGTATGCTTGTATCACTCTGCTGCTAAGTTACTTCAGTTGTGTCCGACTCTGTGCGACCCCACAGACAGCAGCCCACCAGGCTCCGCCTTCCCTGGGATTCTTCAGGCAAGAACACTGGAGTGGGTTGCCATTTCCTTCTCCAATGCATGGAAGTGAAAAGTGAAAGTGAAGTGGCTCAGTCGTGTCCAACCCTCAGCGACCCCATGGACTGCAGCCCACCAGGCTCCTCCACCCATGGGATTTTCCAGGCAAGAGTACTGGAGTGGGGTGACATTGCCTTCTCCGTGCATCACTCTAATAAATAGGTATTTGTGGGCTTACAGATGGGAAGTTACCATTTTTGAAGACCCTGGGATGAGAGGTGCAGCGGGTAGATTTGAGGAATGGAGAGAAAGTTCTTGGGGCTGGAGGGAAGGAGAGGGTGGACTGGGAGCCCAGGCTCCATCCAGAAAAGTGCTGTGTTAGGTTAAAACTCCTGGTGTTTGGAGATGATAGGTACCTAGCAGAATTTGAAGTGAGAGGAATGTGAGTTGTGATTTTTTTTTTTAATTTAAATTTATTTATTTTAATTGGAGGCCAATTACTTTACAATATTGTATTGGTTTTGCCATACATCAACATGAATCTGCCACGGGTGTACACATGTTCCCCATCCTGAACCCCCCTCCCACCTCCCTCCCCGTACCATCCCTCTGGGTCATCCCAGTGCACCATTCGAATCTGTATATTTCATATTTTTTAAACTTTTTATTTCGTATTGGCATATAGCTGGTTAACAATGTTGTGATAGTTTCAGCTGAACAGCAAAGGGACTCAGCCATACCTATACATGTATCCATTCTCCCCCAAACTCCCCACCCGACCAGACACCACCTAGCATTGAGCAGAGTTCCCTGTGCTATACAGTGTATCCTTGTTGGTTTCTATCTTAAATATAGCAATTTAAAAATAGATCTTCACATGCCATAAGTAAAACATACTACCTTGTTCTTAAATTATGGTAGATGAAATTCTTGAGTTTCTATAGGGGCTGGGCAGTTTCTGTATATTGTCACGTATAATACAAAAAAATATTCATCTAACACATCTACTGGGGGCAAAGTCCTGTGTGCTGAATGTTGAGGGGAAGCCAGATCAGAAGGAACATTCCTGCTGCTTTCATGAGACTTGAAATGTGGCAGGAGAAATGTACGCTTGTATCACTCTGCTGCTAAGTTACTTCAGTTGTGTCTGACTCTGTGCGACCCCACAGACAGCAGCCCACCAGGCTCCCCCGTCCCTGGGATTCTCCAGGCAAGAACACTGGCATGGGTTGCCATTTCCGTCTCCAATGCATGGAAGTGAAAAGTGAAAGTGAAGTCACTCAGTCATGTCCAACCCTCAGCGACCCCATGGACTGCAGCCCACCAGGCTCCTCCATCCATGGGATTTTCCAGGCAAGAGTACTGGAGTGGGGTGACATTGCCTTCTCCATGTATCACTCTAATAAATAGGTATTTGTGAACTTACAGATGGGAAGTTACCATTTTTGAAGACCCTGGGATGAGAGGTGCGGTGGGTAGATTTGAGGAATGGAGAGAAAGTTCATGGGGCTGGAGGGAAGGAGAGGGTGGACTAGGAGCCCAGGCTCCATCCAGAAAAGTGCTGTGTTAGGTTAAAACTCCTGGTGTTTGGAAACAGTAGGGACCTAGCAGAATTTGAAGTGAGAGGAATATGAGTTGTGATTTATTTTTTAAATTTAAATTTATTTATTTTAATTGGAAGCTAATTACTTTACAATATTGTATTGGTTTTGCCATACATCAACATGAATCTGCCACGGGTGTACACGTGTTCCCCATCCAGAACCCCCCTCCCACCTCCCTCCCCGTACCATCCCTCTGGGTCATCCCAGTGCACCAGCCCCGAGCATCCTGTATCCTGCATTGAACCTTGACTGGTGATTTGTTTCTTATATGATATCATACATGTTTCATTGCCATTCTCCCAAATCATCCCACCCTCTCCCTCTCCCACAGAGTCCAAAAGACTGTTCTATATATCTGTGTCTCTTTTGCTGTCTAGCATACAGGGTTATCGTTACCATCTTTGTAAATTTCATATATATGTGTTAGTATACTGTATTGGTGTTTTTCTTTCAGGCTTATTCACTCTGTATAATAGGCTCCAGTGTCATCTACCTCATTAGAACTGATTCAAATGTATTCTTTTTAATGGCTGAGTGATACTCCATTGTGTATATATACCACAAAGCTGAGTTGTGATTTATATTCACCTCTTACAAAGAGCCCTGTAGTTACTGAGAAGGAAATTGAAGGGAATGGGGGGGTTCAGACCTGAGAAGCTGCAGTGGTAGCCACACAGGAAAGGGGACCTGAGTGTTCAGGAGGCCAAACTCATAAACAACTTCTCCTCCAAACACTGCCTGCTTTGAGTGCTTAACCAACAAACAGTTGTGATTTCTGTTTCTCCCTGTGAAAAGCAACAGCTCTCAATAAAATGGAGCCTCCCATATTTTTTCAGGCCATTGTCTGAATTCTTCTGCCTGCCTGCTATTTCTCCACCCTGACTGTCCCTTGAAATCAGCTGGCGAGCTTTTCAATTTCCCTATGCCTGGGCTCCAGGCTTCCCAGATGGCTCAGTGGTAAAGAATCTGCCTGCCAATGCAAGAAATGTGGGTTCCATCCCTGGGTAGGGAAGATCCCCTAGAGAAGGAAATGGCAGCCCACTTCAGCATTCTTGCCTGGGAAATCCCATGGACAGAGGAGCCTGGTAGGCTAATATTCATGGGGTTGCAGAGAGTCAGACACAACTCAGTGGCTAAACACCAACACCCCTGGGCTCTACTGCTTGGATCCGTGGGTTTGCAATCCAGCACAGATGTTCTTGTTCTACAAAGCACCCTGGCAAAGTCTGTCCTTCGTTTGGTTGAGAATCCCCGTTCTGGTTCCTCAGATTCCTTTTAGGAAGCTTAACTCACAGGTCAGCACTTACACTGTGTCTCAGGGTGAATGTGGGATGTTCCCAGAGGTCAAACTTTTACATTAAAATAGTCATTGTCTTTCAACCTACATAGATTTTTTTATATTAAAATATAGAGATTACCATAGACTTAGACATAGCAAGATGATTGAAGCCTCGATACACTCTATTGGTATCTCATTTTGGTGGTCACACAAATATTCTCTAAGAAAGCCATGACACACAATAAAGAAATGAGGTGTCTGTGCTCCACAACAGACTTGTTTGGTTAGCTTCTCTCTTATTAAATCAGATTTCTCAGGAGAACTGCTCTTGAAGCAGAATCAACAGATATATTCACAGCCCATCTCTTTCCCTGGAATAATTATGCATCACTGTGAATTTCCTAGTCATCTCCCCTTCATTCTGACGCTCTAAATTGCTGGTTCAAAATGCCTTTTCCTCAGTGAGGTGGAAAAGGACATGATATCTGGCTTCTTTTCTGCTGAAGAGCTAATAATGAGAGAATATTATGCTGTCTTTGGCAAGCAAAGACCCCAGGAGAAATCTAAAGAGTTGTTTCGACTAGCATCTCATTACAATTGGAAACCTTTATCATTTTAACTCAACTAAAAAAAATTATTTTGTGTGTTTTTTTTGCCTTTAAAAGTTTAAAAATATTTTTGATTATTGAGTCCAAAAATAATCCCTTAGATTTTTTTTTAAAATTTATTTATTTTTTGTATTTATTTATTTTTTTACACGAACTCCCACAGCTACTAGGTTCATCTTTGAATAAATCACATTTTATATTACATTAAGATCCAGTGGGGAGAGCTTATTGATATCATTCATTATTATGTAAAAATTATTCTTTTGTAGACCAGAGAGGTTTCGTGGGCTGGATTTCCTAATTTTTCTTTTTTTTTTTACCACCTAACTTCTTAAGATGGTTTTACTGGGGTTTGTTGGAGTTTATAGAATATTATATCACAAATCATTTTTGAATTTCCTTTGCTATTTGAAACCCATAGGGTCATGTCTACCCCTCTGTAGTATTAGGAATTGGAGATAACTGAACTAGGTAATTCGTGTTTCATTTGTTTTCTGGTGTCTCATGTCTAGCACCTTCCTTTCACTCAGCTTTTAGTATTTCTGCTCTGCTGTGATGTCCGATTTGTGTGTCAGTTTGGCAGAGTGATAGCCACCAGTTATTCAGACAGTGATCTAGGTTTTGCTGTGAAGGTTTATTGTGTTGCAGATGAGATTAAAGTCTGTGATCAGTTGATTATAAAGGAGAATATTCTAGATAATCAGAGGGAGTTCAATGAGTAGAAAGGGAATAGGAGTAGAATTCAGGACCTCCTGAGGAAGAGCAAATTCTGCCCTTGGATAGGAACTTCATTTCTGTGCCCAAGTGTCCCTTCCTGCCTTTCCTAAGGGTTTAGCCTGTGGCTTTGAACTGACCCTGCCAGTCCCCTACAGTCTCGTTAGCCATTCCTCACAGCATCTGCCTTAAAGTAAAGCCCCTTCTGGCTCTGTTTGCCCAGTGGAAGCCCGTCTTGGCACACACACCTGATCTGCAGGTGCTCCTCTGCCCCTGCTATCTAGGCATGATCTGGACCAAGGCTTTTCATACTTGAATTTCCATGAGAACTGTCTGAGCACCTGGTAAACTGGAGATCCTGTTAGACAGTCTGGGGTGGGGCCTGAGTGTCTGCATTTCCAACCACCTCCTAGTTGGGAGATCATTCCTGATGAAATGCCAAATGGTAACTAGTTTAGACTTTGTGGGCCATAAAATTTCTGCTTATCTCTGCTATTGCAGTACAAAAAGTGTTACAGACCATATTCAAACAGACAGACATGGTTTATTCTAATAAAGCTTCATTTACAAAAGTAAGGCACCAGGAACACTGAAGATTCCCAACACTTGTCTGAGATTCTGTCAGTGCTGTTCATTCAGGGGCTATACTCTCTGTAGCAACATTTTAGAGCAGAGGTTCGGGCAGTAGTGGATACATTTTTTTGGTATAATCTGAGTGTTCCAATGGTATACTGGAGTCTTCTACTACCACATAAGGAAAGCCAGTTCTTAAATATTTGGGAATTTTGTGAGCCAGTTGTTAAATTATCATTATTGAAATTGACCGGTGTGGAAGTATTTGTATGATGAAAATCAGCACGTGCTAAAAGCCAGGACTTTTTTTTTTTTAATTCCAGGGGCTAGGGGCCATTTAGCAGAAAACCATGGGCATTGACTCCTTCAGGGTTATTTACAATTTGAAATTCATTGTGTTGAAAGAATTATAGAAATATGTTTCTATAAAATGGCAAATTAAATATTTCAGCTGACATTCATTAAATATTAAAATCTGACTTCTGGGTCGAGTCTTCTGTAGAACACAAAGGATGAGATTCATCTGGTTGTTTTGCCTGGGCACGTGAAAATCAAGGCTGATTAAAAGATATCCATGGATTTCAGCCCTTGGTTTTCCCTTTAGAGTGCGAAAAAGGAGCAGCAGTGTTTTAGACCACAAAAGGCTGGCCGACTGACGAGTTACAGGCAGCCTAATTCGTTTCCCTCGCATGTCATCTCTGGGCAGGGAGAGGCAGCACAATCCTGAAAATCACATAATGTTGAGGATAAAAGGATTTATTTTCAACTCAGTTGACACTATCTATTTTCTTACTGGGATTTGAAGAGTATTTTCTTTTTGTAGATATTAGTGTCATCCCTGGTAGAAGTTTGAGCTAAATTTGTAAGCATTTAGTATTAAAAGTGTCTTGGAAAAGTGCCCACTCATCTTTGTCTTTTACAGCTAGCTCGCTGGAGCCCGAGAGGTGAAATGTTTCGGGAAATGTCGTGGGCAGTCAAGAGCAGAGTTGGGCGTGGCCCTTGGCCCGCCCGTATTCCTGCACCATGGATGTCCTTCTGTCCTCCAGCCTCTTTCTGTGTTTCTTAGCTCCTACCACGTGCCAGGCTGGGTGCTGGGCTCTGGGCAAAGAACACTGAGGAAAAGACGTTCTTGTTCTTGAGAAGTGTCCAGTGTTCTGTAAGTAAAGCAGTAATTCCAGTGTGCTCAGAGCCTTAAGACAGGAGGGGAAAGTGTACTGCAGGGCCACAGAAACTGGAACGTAGATCTCTGCAACGATGAGAAGCTTCCAACAGTAGGAACACTGATTCTGTTTCTTAAAATGAATGTTTGTTGAAGGAATATATGGACACGGTAAGTGATTAGTTAGATATCTAACAGTGAGGGTGTTCATGCAGATCAGGTCTTTGTCTTACCCTCACTGTCCTCTCCAGTAAAGGAAGATCCTGTTGAGATGCTCCTCAAAGAATGAGAAAATAACTCATCAAGATCTGTGCACCCCTTCAGTAAAAACCATCCCCTTCCAGGGAAAGCTAGGGCAGTGCCTGAGGAGGTGTATTTATCTCATATTGAGAAGTCCAAATCCAGCGCCTCAGGGCAGGAAGAAGACAGAGGTTGGGAGGCAGTTTCTCTCGCTTTCAAGGACTCAACTCTTGGCTGCTGATCCGCAGAGCTTCTCTCACGGGGCCCCTCCACTCAGCTTCGGAGATGTGCGGCAGTGGGTGGTTCTGGCTCCTGGAAGGCAGCCGTGTTCATCTCCTCCAGCTTCCTGTGCCCGTGGTTGGGTCAGCCGCCTTGGTGCCGTCTGCCCTGATTGGCAATTCTTGACCGAGGACGCTGGCAGACCTCATTGATGAGGGACTAGGGTCTGTTTGGGTGACAGCATGTTTACCAGCATCCTGTTGTCCCTTTGTCGGTCTCTACAAACTTCTGGCAAGAGGAAGGAAGAAGTGACTGGACTGAAGGTGATGTCAGGACCGAGCAGCAGAGAGACAGGGGTAAGGGTCATAATGGCAGGGGTGTTGGAGAGGCTGATGTAGAACAGACATTCTGAGTATGGAAGCATGGATCCAGAAGAGGAGAAGAGTGAGTATTTGTGCCCTGGTTGGGCGGACAAGGGTCACCTGTGTCTCACTACCACCCTCTTTGGAAACTGGTGCTGGTGAGTGTGTGTGTGTACACACCTGTGTATGGAGACAAACCCATTCAACATGCCATTGTCCCTGAAGGCACCGCCTTTGCCTGGATGTCTTGACAGGTTTGGATGTGTCCTCTGGCCTTCTCCTTGCTCAAATTGAAGGCAAGCTTTAGGAATTCAGAGAAACCCTAGAACTTGTCCTAGAGTCACCTTGGTGTTGGACCCAGCTTTCTCCTAAAGTATGCGGTGACATGTAATTTAAACTTATTAATGTATATTTTTTCATGGTAGAGAAAGCTATGACAAACACAGCAGAGATATCACCTTGCCAACAAAGTTTGTATGGTCAAAGCTATGGTTTTTCCAGTAGTCATGTATGGACATGAGGGTTGGACCATAAAGAGGGCTGAGTGCTGAAGAACTGATGCGTTCAAATTGTGGTGTTTGGAGAAGACTCTTGGACTACAAGGAGATCAAACCAGTCAATCCTAAAGGAGATCAACCTTGAATATGCACCAGAAGGACTGATGCGAAAGCTGAAGCTCCAATACTTTGGCCACCTGATGGAAAGAGCTGACTCATTGGAAAAAGACCCTGATGCTGGGAAAGGCTGAAGGTTAAAGGAGAAGGGGGTAGCAGAGGATGACATGGTTGGATGGCATCACCAACTCAATGGGCATGAATTTGAGCAAACTCCGGGAGATAGTGAAGGACTGTTGAGCCTGGCGTGCGGCAGTCCATGAGATTGCAGAGTCAGACACAACTCAGAAACTGAATGACAGCACATCTGAAAAAAGAGATTGAGTTGAGCTTTACATCTTGGCACTCCCTGTTCATTGTTAGGTCTTTCCAGGATTCCTTCCTTGTTTACATGATCTCTTTCCCACATTTTACATGGTTCCCCTCCTCTCTGTCTGTCTGTTTGGAAATGATTCTTTTGGTTCATTTGTTCCAACAAGGAACATTTTGCCTGCAGGTGAAATCAATAATGTTGACCACAGTGGTCTTTGGTTGGCTGGAGAGATTTTGTGCTTTCATATTTCAGCATGTCTCTCTTCCTAACTTAATTCTTGTTTTTTTCTTTTGCTTAAGGGACACACAACAATGTCATCTAAGAGATATTAGGATCTAAATGGACAAGCTTCTGTTCTCTTTGCCTTCACGGCATCAGGCACTGCAGGCAGCGAATGTTGAACGTTAATGGGAGTGCCAAGTTCTGACAGTTCTTCCATCTTTGAGGCTCTCCTTAGGGCAGCAAGGCTCCAGATAGAAGCTCAGGGACCTCCAGGCTGAACTCTGTATTTCCTTTAATGTACTTCAGAAATGTTATTAAAATTGATTGTGGACAGATTTGATTTTTGGTAATATAGTTTCTTACAGACAACTAAAAGGGGACTTGGGGACTTGTGTTTTGGTCACTTAATTAAACCTCTCACACTCACTTCTTTATTTTAGCTGAAGTCAGAAGTGCCCAAAGCTAATTTACTTAGTTGTGGATGAGACCGTGGCGGCGCATTCTCAAACCTTAGTAATTATTTCCTTACTAGCTTTTGACCTTGTAACTCAGATAATTTGAAATGCCACCCTTTGAAACCCATTCTCTGAAAGTAGATCTCTTCCTGAGTATAATTTTGGGGACTACTTTCATTAAACTGTTCAGAGATCAAATAATTATAAAGTATTCCCCCAAACACAGCATCTGGGCCTTAAAATTCCAAAATACAGAAAGGAATTTATAAGAGCTGGAAAAGTATTGACACAAATTCCATTCTGAATAATAAATTTTCCAAGGTAAATATACACAGATACATGTGAAAGAGAATGGAATGATACAGACCATGCTAGAAAGTAAGACAATAAATTATTTCTAGCATTCAAGTTTTCAGAATGATTAGAAATATTTTCAGTTTGGAAAAGCTTTTCTCGTATACACAAACATTTAAAGCTGCATGCCACTACCAAATTAGTATTTGATATTTTGGAATGTTTTACTCAAAATGATTTTAACTATTTGTGGGTTAAAGAATCAGTGGGTAAAGAATTCACCTGCAATGCGGAGACACAGGAGATGCAGGTTGGGTGCTTGGATTGGAAAGATTCCCCTGGAGGATGAAATGGCAACCCACTCCAAAATTCTTGCCAGAAAAATCCCATGGACAGAGGAACCTGGTGGGCTCAGCCCATGGGGTTGCAAAGAGTTGGGCATGACTAAGCATGTTAAGGAGTGTTTTGTATTTTACATCTTGTACATAGGAAATATATTTGCAAGATATTAACACAGAAGGGGCTCTATATTAATCTATTACCTCTTTATTTCAAATGTGAAACTAGGTGTTAAGACTATAATAAATTATTTTCTTTGAAGTGCCATTTTAAAGAAGAAAAACAAAAATATTGATGCACAGAGAATCAAAGTAAATTAATCTGATAATATAAGTGAAATGAACAAGCTGTGCAGTATAAATATTTTAATCACTTCTTGATCCAGAAGTGCGACATCTACAAAATGAGCAATTATGTGCTACCCCTTGGGAGTTGACTCTAATTACAAAGCAGTAGGAAATTACTAGATGTTAATATTGTAAATATCAAACATCAGGCCCGTGAATTTTCATGTGATTTTTAAAATATTACGAATACTTTAGGGCTAAACTCTACAGGGCCAAGAGTTGAGAAGTATTAGTTAGTTGTCTTTTAAGTATCAATACATCATTTATATTAGAAAATATTATTCACTGAGTCTAAAGAACAAATGTTTTAAAAATGAGCAGTGAAAACACATACTTATGTAGAAAGCCAGTAATTTACCCACTCCAGTACTCTTGCCTGGAAAATCCCATGGGCGGAGGAGCGTGGTAGGCTGCAGTCCATAGGGCTGCAAAGAATCGGACATGACTGAGTGACTTCACTTTTCACTTTCATGCATTGGAGAAGGAAATGGCAACCCACTCCACTGTTCTTGCCTGGAGAATCCCAGGGACGGGGGAGCCTGGTGAGCTGCCGTCTATGGGGTCGCACAGAGTTGGACACGACTGAAGTGACTTAGCAGCAGCAGCAGCAGCAGCATATACTATGTGCTGTGGTGTTACTTTGTAACTGTGGTGCTTGAGAAGACTCTTGAGAGACCCTTGGACTACAAGGAGATCCAAGCAGTCAATCCTAAAGGAAATCAACCCTTAATACTTATTGGAAGGACGGATGCTGAAGCTGAAGCTCCAGTACCTTGGCCACCTGATGTGAAAAGTCAATTCATTGTAAAAGAGCCTAATTCTGGGAAAGATTGAAGGTGGGAGGAGAAGGAGGTGACAGAGGATGAGATGGTTGGATGGCACCACTGACTCAGTGGACATGAATTTGAGCCTACTGTGGGATATAGTGAAGGACAGGGAAGCCTGATGTGCTGCAGTCCATGGGGGTCACAAAAGAGTCAAACACCGTTGAACAACTGAACAATAACAAATGTACTATGCAGGATATTTCTACCCTAGAATCAGATGTCACCAAAAGCATTTTGGGAGCCATAGTTATTGAGAATCTAGGGACACTGAACTTTGGTCCTGGACCTTCAAACCCAAGACCAGGGAAGCTTAGCTACAGAACTGGGCTCTTTAGGTCCTGTGATAGCTTAGTGAGCTTCTCTGTTTATAGGATCATAGGGAAAAGGGCAGTTCCTTAGGATGCAAGCATGTGTATGTATTGAGTTGTCCAAAAATTTTGTTTAGGTTTTTCTATAAGATGTTATGCAAAAACCTGACAAACTTTTTGGCCAAGCCATGATATGGACTGTACCTTTACACAGAGCTTGGAACTGTGTGGTAGGCTGAGTTCTAAAGTGAACTTGAAGTTCCTGACCATTGTTGTGCACACAATCCTAGGTACCATTGTGATAAAATTTTGCAGTTAAATGTAAATGATAGAAAGATGATACAGATAAGTTTGACCTAAACTGATGAGCCCTTTAGAAGCAGAGACGCAAAGCAATCTACAGATTCAGTGCACTCCCTGTCAAGCTACCAGTGGTATTTTTCACAGAGCTAGAACAGATCATTTCACAATTTGCATAGAAATACAGAAATCCTTGAATAGCCAAAGCAATCTTGAGAAAGAAGAATGGAACTGGAGGAATCAACCTGCCTGACTTCAGGCTCTACTACAAAGCTACAGTCATCAAGACAGTATGGTACTGGCACAAAGACAGAAATATAGATCAATGGAACAAAAGAGAAAGCCCAGAGACAAATTTACACACCTATGGACACCTTATCTTCGACAAAAGAAGCAAGAATATACAATGGATTAAAGACAATCGCTTTAACAAGTGGTGCTGGGAAAACTGGTCAACCACTTGTAAAAGAATGAAACTAGAACACTTTCTAACACCATACATAAAAATAAACTCAAAATGGATTAAAGATCTAAATGTAAGACCAGAAACTATAAAACTCCTAGAGGAGAACATAGGCTGAACACTCCCTGACATAAATCACAGCAGGATCCTCTATGAGCCACCTCCCAGAATACTGGAAATAAAAGCAAAAATAAACAAATGGGACCTAATTAAAAGCTTCTGCACAACAAAGGAAACTATAAGCAAGGTGAAAAGACAGCCTTTGGAATGGGAGAAAATAATAGCAAATGAAGCAACTGACAACTAATCTCAAAAATATACAAGCAGCTCCTGCAGCTCAATTCCAGAAAATAAATGACCCAATAAAAAAATGGGTCAAAGAACTAAATAGACATTTCTCCAAAGAAGACATACAGCTGGCTAACAAACACATGAAAAGATGCTCAACAGCACTCATTATCAGAGAAATGCAAATCAAAACCACAATAAGATACCATTTCATGCCAGTCAGAATGGCTGCGATCCAAAAGTCTACAAGCAATAAACGCTGGAGAGGGTGTTGGTGGGAATACAAACTAGTACAGCCACTATGGAGAACAGTGTGGAGATTCCTTAAAAAACTGGAAATAGAACTGCCTTAAGACCCAGCAATCCCACTGCTGGGCATACACACCGAGGAAACCAGAATTGAAAGAGACACGTGTACCCCAATGTTCATCACAGCACTGTTTATAATAGCCAGGACATGGAAACAACCTAGATGTCCATCAGCAGATGAATGGATAAGAAAGCTGTGGTACATATACACAATGGAGTATTACTCAGCCATTAAAAAG
>SJYX01005610.1:72942-97302 GCA_006410675.1 Oreotragus oreotragus | reverse complement strand
GGAGGGATGTGGGAGGGGGTTTCAGGATGGGGAACCCATGTACACCCATGGCGGATTCAAGTCAATGTATGGCAAAACCAATACAATATTGTAAAGTAAAATTAATTAATTTAAAAAAAGAAGGGAGGTGGTCCTAAGATGGCAGAAGAATAGGATGGGGAGACCACTTTCTCTCCTACAAATTCATCAAAAAAAAAAAGCATTTAAACGCTGAGTAAATTCCACAAAACAACTTCTGAATGCTGGCAGAGGTCATCAGGCACCCAGAAAAGCAGCCCATTGTCTTTGAAAGAGGTAGGAAAAAATATAAAAGACAAAAAAAGAGACAAAAGAGGTAGGGACGGAGCTCCATCCCAGGAAGGGAGTCTTAAAAATAGAGAAGTTTCCAAACAGCAGGAAACACTCTCACTGCCGAGTCTGTGATGAGCCTTGGAAACACAAAGGGCAACATAAGATGGAGGAAAAATAAATAAGTAATTAAAACCCACAGATTATGAGCCCAATGGTAACTCCCCCAGTGGAGAAGCAGCACAGATGCCTGCTTCCACCACTAGCAAGCAGGGCCTGGGCAGGGAGGTTCGGGCTGCATTGCTTAGAGTAAGGATTGGGCCTGAATGCCCCAAGGGTAATCAGAGCGAACTAACTTGGGCTAGCAAACCAGACTGTGAGATAGCTACCACGCGAAAAGCCCTAAGACACTGACTGGACCACGCACAGAACAAAGGACTGAACAGAATTAGCTGGCTGCAGACCATCCTCCTCTGGTGACAGGCAGCCAGAGTCAGAAGGGGGCAATCGCAGCCCCTGAGAGACTTTATCAACCAAACTGCAAGCAGTCTTCTTTGCCATCCAAGACTTCTTGGGGTTCTGGACAGTCATCATCCACCTGAGAAGGTGTGCTAGTTTTACACCCAGAAAACCGAACAGCAGGGACGGGAGAGGCAATAAGTTGCAGCGACTGCACTCACCAAACACCTCATCACCTGAGCTCCTAGGACCTGGGAAGGGCACAGAACACAGGCTCAACGGAGTCTGCACCTCTGAGGACTACCCAAGTGCCTGAATCTGAGTGGCTTAGACTCAGGAGGTGCATGCAGCCCAGGGCCAGCCTCAGAAGGTTCCCAGCGGATCAACCTAGAGCATGAGCTGTGTGAGCAGAGAGGGCACACGCGCCATGAGTGAGGGCAGGCCCAGTGTGGCTGAGACAGTGTGAGCACATGCCAGTGCTATTTGTTTGCAGCATCCCTCCCTCTCCACAGCGCAACTGAACAAAGTGAGCCTTAAAAAAGTGTCCACCACTGCCCCCCACCACTCCCCCANATGCTGGGAGGGATTGGGGGCAGGAGGAGAAGGGGACGACCGAGGATGAGATGGCTGGATGGCATCACGGACTCGATGGACGTGAGTCAAAGTGAACTCCGAGAGATGGTGATGAACAGGGAAGCCTGGCGTGCTGCGATTCATGGGGTCGCAAAGAGTCGGACATAACTGAGCAACTGAACTGAACTGAACTGAACTGAAATACATTTATAATGTACAACCAACCTCCAGAACTTTTTTTTGTCTGGCAAAACTGAACTCTATACCCATTAAACAACTCTTCTCTTCTGAATTTGACTAATCTGTGTACCCCTATGGAAATGAAGTCATACATGATTTGTCTTTTTGTTACTGGCTTATTCACAGAGCATAAAGCCCTCAAGTTTCATCCATGCTATAGCACCTGTCAGAATTTCCTTCTTCTTTAAAGGCTGAATAACGTTTCTTTGTATGTGCATACCACATTTTTCTACCATTCATCAGCTTGGGTTCCTTCTACCTTTTGGCTCTTGTGTAAAATGCTGTTATGAACATGGATGTACAAATATCTCTTTGAAACTCTGCTTTCAGTTCCCATGGGTACATAATCAGAAGTGAAATTTCTGGATCATATGGCATTCTACTTTTAATTTTTTGAGGTATTGCCATACTGTTTCCCACAGCAGCTGTTCCATTTTACATTCCTACCAGCTGTGTCAAACAGTTACTGTTCCACACATTCTCACCAACACTGGTGTTCTTTTTTCCATTTTTTTTTTTTTAAATAGTAGCCATCCTAACTGGGTGTGCAATGTTATCTCACTGTGATTTTGATTTGTATGTCCCTAATAAGTGATCCTGAAACTTCTTTCATGTGTTTTCTGGCCATTTGTGTATCTTCTTTGGAATAATGTCTATTCAAGTCATTTGACTGTTTTAAAATTGGACTTTGTTGTTATTGTTGTTGAGTTGAAGAAGTTCTTTGTATATTCTGGATATTAATGTCTTCTCAAATATATAATTTGCAAGTATATTTCCATTCTAAAGGTTGTCTTTTTACTCTGCTATTTCATCTGATGAATAGAAACTTTTAATTTTGATTAAAACTTTTATTTTTTAACTTCTTAACTTTTGTCACCTGTACTTTTGGTGCCGAGTCCAAGAAGTCATTGCCAAATTCAAAGTTGTAAAGACTTTTTTCCCCTATGTTTTCTTCTAAGAGATTTAGCTCTTTAGATAACTGATCCATCTTGCATAGGTTCAAATTCTTTCTTCTGCATGTGGATATCCAGTTTTCCTAACACCATTTGCTGAAAAGACTCCTTTTCCTCTTTGGTCTTGGCAGCCTGGTTGAAAATTCCTTGACCATAAATGTGAGGAAATATTCTATTCCATTGGAATAGCATATGTGAGGAAATATTCTATTCCATTGATCAGTATGACTATCTCTATGCCAGTATCACAGTTTTTTTTTTCCCTATAACTTTGTAATAAGTTTTAAAATCAGGAAGTACAAGAGCTCCAAAACTGTTCTTACTTTTTAAGATAATTTTTAGCTGTTTGTAGTCCTGAGAATGGTTTTAATTGTTTGCTAGGTTTCTATTGTCTCTGGGCTCAGTAGTGATGGTGGCTTAGTTGCTAAGTCATGTCTGCCTCTTTTGCAACCCTACAGACTGTAGCCCACCAGGCTCCACTACCCATGGGATTTCCCTGGCAAAAATACTGGAATGGGTTGCTATTTCCTTTTCCAAAGGATCTTCCTGTCCCAGAGATGGAACCTGCATCTCCTGCTTGGCGTGCGGATTCTTTACCACCAGGGAAACCCATGGTCTCAACAGTGGTCTATGCCAAAAAGAACTTAACATATTATATAGTAAAAGTTAGAAAGAGTAATACAAAGACTTCGAGAGATGGTAATACTGAAGTGAATTTAGGAGGTGTGACCCATGCATTCAACCCTAAATACATCCTCTGAGAGGGTCCAGATCTCTCTTTGACATAGAGAAACACACCAGTGATGGAAAATGCAGGGATATGTAAAACCACCAAAGTGGATTTCTTCCAAGCATCAAACATGAATATGAGGATGCTAACCTAGAAACAGGTTTCCTGATTCCATGAGGTTCTTGGGATTGGATTCTGGGGTCACAGAAGCCACATAGTAACTCACTCCTAGTGGCACAGAAAGCATGGTTACTGTTACAGTCAGCAGGGTCAGCTCATTAATCAATGGTCTGGCCTTTCTCCAAAGGGGCTTGTGCAATGGCCATTGTACACATTTGGAGATAATTGGACTCTGGCTTTTGGGCAACCAATTCTTAGAGATGAAAAAAGACATTGCGATTCATAGATAAGAGGGGGACTTGTGGAAGTCAAGTGATAAATGGAATTGTCGCTTATGTCCCACTCATACTGTGTTCATGAGGTTATTCTGTGGCTAAGTCCTGAGTACTTAAGTATACAGTCAGAACACTCAGCAACTGGCAGAACCAACACAGGAGGACAGGGACAGCAGTGTTGGTGGATGCCCCTGAAGCTCATCCTCGTGGTGAAAATCAGCTCAAGGCAGTATCACCTGCCTGGGGGAACTGCACAGGTTGGTGCCTATATTAAATACTTAATGGAGCAGAAGCAGTGATTCTTATTAGTCTTTGACCCCCGTTTGGCCTCTACCTAAGGTAGGTAATCTTGGGTTGCATGCATAGGACTGGGAGTCAGAAAAGCCTCCAATTTCTCAGCAGAAGTGCTAGAAGGCAGACGAGCATGCTGGTTGGCAGAATAATGACCTCCCAAGGATGTCCATGTCCTCATCCCCAGTACCTGTGAACGTATCAGGCAAAGCAGAATGAAGGCTGCAGCTGGAATCAGGACTGCTGTCAGCTGACTAAGAGGGGAGAGTACCCAGTGCTACTCAGGTGGACACAGTGTAATCACGAAGGTCCTGAAAATGGAGGAGAGAAGCAGGAGAGATGGGGAAATGAGACTAGAGAAGATCAGAGAGGTGCCACGCAGCCACCCTTGAAGCTGTAGGAAAGAGGCCATGAGCCACGGAGTGTGGGAGGCCTCAGGAGCTGGAAGAAGCAAGGAAACAATCAGACCTGGAGCCTACACAAGAGAATGGAGCCCTGCCTGAGCCTTACTTTTGCCCTCCTGAGACCTGTGTCTGACTTCTGACCTGCCCACAGAAGTGTAAGAGCATACATTTGTGCTGTTTAACCCACTAAAGTGAAAGTGAAAGTCACTCAGTCCTGTCCAACTCTTTGCGACCCTATGGACTGCACAGTCCATGAAATTCTCCAGGCCAGAATACTAGAGTGGATAGCCTTTCCCTTCTCCAGGGGATCTTCCCAACCCAGGGANAAGTGAAAGTGAAAGTCACTCAGTCCTGTCCAACTCTTTGCGACCCTATGGACTGCACAGTCCATGAAATTCTCCAGGCCAGAATACTAGAGTGGATAGCCTTTCCCTTCTCCAGGGGATCTTCCCAACCCAGGGATCGAACCCAGGTCTCTTGAATTGCAGTCAGATTCTTTACCAACTGAGCGATCAGCAAAGCCCTTAACCCACTAAGGCAATCATAATTTATATGGCAGCAACAGAAAACTAATAAAATACCTTTGAAATTCTGAGAGACAGTGATTTTCAATCTATAAGGCTATATTCAGTCAGACACAATTCGAATTATATGTGAATTAAACATATCTCAGGACATACAGGACTTCCGTATTGGCTCAGGACATACAAGGTCTCAAAAGAAGTTTTTCTTTTCTTGAACAGCAGCTGGAATATGTAGCTTCCAAAGTAAAGAAGTAAATGGAAAATGAGGACGAAACAGATCTAGGAAGTTGGAATATCTACCCACTAAGGAGAGGAGAAGGTGAGTGCTGGGAAAGCGGGTTCTCTGCTGGCTTTAATTGTTGTTGTTTAGTCACTAAGTTGTGTTCAACTCTTTTGCAACCCCATGGACTGTAGCCTGTCAGGCTCCTCTGTCCATGGGATTCTCCAGGTAAGAATACTGGAGTGGGTTGCCATTCTCTTCTCAGGGGATCTTCTCTATTCAGAGATCAAACCCTTGTCTCCTGCATTGGCAGGAGGATTCTTTACCACTGAGCCACCAGGGAAGCCCCACTCTGCTGGCTAGAGTTAGGTAAACATACAATCAGCTAGCCCAGGAGAAGCAGCACAGCAGGTGAGGCGAGGGGCACTGAGTGGCCACCTCACAATGGCACTTTGACTGTTTTGAACAATTGGGACAGAATTAGCAAGAATGACGGGTTAGAAAACAAAAGCAAAGAAACGAGGAGGCAAGTTTTAAATCTGAAAATACAAGGTTGCTTTTTAAAAAATAAATGTAGTTGTCCTGTCCTACTTGTCTCAGCAGTGAACTCAATTTGCATGTTCTAATGCTACAAATATAGATGCAATTTGATTGGTAGGATGCAGGGAAGAAAGGTGAAGGCATGGACCTCTGGATTCCATTTCTACTGGCTTATTGTTTGTGTATAGACTGCAGAGGCACAGAATTGGATGAATCATAACCTTGGGTTTATGGCACACTCTTAATGCTGGTCTAGCTGTGACCTGCTTTTAACTACTTGATTAGTTATTTGATTGGTGATTTTTAATCAAGTAATAAGCACCAACAAACCCACTGCCCTAGACTGAAGTTAGAATCTTGACAATTATTTACAGCCACGTGGTCCCCATCACCCCACCTGCCAATGCCTACCCCTCCTCCAGCTGAGATAACCATACCCTGAACCCTGTGTTCATGATTCCTTTGCCTCATATGGAAGCTGAGCAACTTAAATTCATGACCAGTCTGAGTACAGAGTCCCTGCTAGGCTGTAAACAGGAAATGAGGAGGAGCTGTTAACATCAAGTACTTGGTCCACGTGAAGCAGCAAATGGCTTGGTCTCAGCAAGAGAGGCTCTAAAACCTGAACCCCAGGGCTTTCTCACACTAAATACCACTGGTTATTCATTCCCCCCAAAGCCTCCAGCATTGCATGTACTGTATTTGTTCCTTTACTAAGTGTATACACCTTGACATGAGAGAGGAGGGCAGGGGTGAGGCGATAGGGTGAGGGGGTGGGGAGGGTACACAGAGGCCAAAGCAAGGTGCTGACGTCCTGATCCCACAGCACTAGGAACATCTTCTACCATCTGTGGGCAACGCTCTAGGACAAGCATCTTTACCCAGCGGATGTCACAAGAGCCCCTCTTCCCAGACGGCCCCAGCCCAAACACTCTGGCATGGCTCCCATTACCCTAGGGACCTGGGGGAACCTCCCAGCTCCCCTGGAGCAGCGAGGGTCCAGCCAGGCTCTGTCTTTGCTGCCTGTGGGCCCTGAGACCCAGGCTGGCTGTGAGACGGCCGCTACCCCCGTCCACCCGCCAGTCAGTAAGCAGGGCTGGGCCACTCAGCCATGGCTCATAGCTGGTTGGGAAGATGCTTCTAACTGGGGGGGCCCACAAAGCATAGTGATACTCACCCTGCTCTGCGAGCATGAGTTCACTGACCACGGGGCTACAAAGGGCCCTGGGACCCACCAAATGGCAACCAATCATTTCCTAAAGCATGTAACTCAAGCACTGGTTTTGGGATAAACAAGTTTTACTCCCCAAAGTGCCCTATGATCAAGGAAATTCATAGAACATGAAATTAAGTCAGGTTCTTTTCCTACATGGCTTCTCAGAGCCTAACCTCAAGATTAGGCTTTAGGGTCTTTAGTGAGCTTTAGTTTCCTCACCTGCAGTGTAGAAATAATAATGGCCACCTTGGAGAAATACTGAGGGAAAATGAATCTACGGGCTTGGAAACATTCAGCAAGGTGTCTCACGCAGGAGCTGTCAGCAAGCCCTTTCTCCTCCCTTCTCCGCTGCCTTTCATTTTCTTTCAAATGTTCCCCAGGTACAATAAATTCCCTTCTGGGTCATTATTTAACACTGATTTCCTGGGCTCTGAATAGCATCAGGGTAATTATGTATGCAGCGGAAGTGCTATCAAATCAGGTCTGTCTGCTCACCGCTCAAAAATCAACATGAGAAAGGGAGAGAGACAAATGCTGGTAGAAACGAAAGGTGACTTTAATTAGAGTGGCAGGAATCTGGGGAGATGGTGGACTCAGTGTCTCCCAAAAACCAGCTCTGAAGATGCTGCTCAGCCAGGGAAGTTTTGAAGGGAAAGAGGGAAGTCATCTCAGTTAATCCCTGAGATGGTGGGTCAGAGTGGTCACCATGCCCCACTGTGTGCAGGCTTGTCAGCTCCTCATGATCTTCCTCTAGGTGTCAGTCTTGTTCACAAGATTACTGGAGGGGAAGCCAGGGAAAAGATCTGGTCATCTGTAATATTACTTCTTCATTTCTACTCCTTTGATTTACAGAAAGAACCGACAAGCGAGGCAAGGTATTGTGTGATTAAAATTTTGAAAGTTGTGCTTGGGCCAGAGGTGAGTACAGCATGGGGGTACCTTGTCTAAAAGTTAGTTACAATACAGCTTTATGCTAAAGTGACAAGAAAATGGGGCTGCATGCTGAGAGGGGCTTCCTGCAAAGAGCTGCTTATAGAGGCTCCTATCCAGTTTACTTGGTCGGACAGGGGGAGCCTCGGTGCTGGGTGGGCAGAAATCCTGTGACTAGCAATGCACCCTGCACCCTGAATGTGGGAGTGGCAGCCTCATCTCTGGGATCACCAAGGAGCAGATGGAACCCCAGGTTAACTCACTCAACAGACTCACAATCACAAAAGAGGGGACTTGCAGCCAGCAAGATGGAAAAAGCGCTACCTAGAGGCTTTCAACTAGTTCTTGACCTGCTCAGTTTGTTTGTGTTTGTTCAGCTGTAAGATGCAGAGGTGAGGGCTGAAGCTCTCCACATGCTCTTCATCTAAGCCACGTGAATCCCTATTTGAAGGTCACCAACTGGAATCACCAGTCTGGGAAGCACAGGCCATACAGCCACTATGTATTTTATTGACACTGGAACAAGTTACAGTCAAGTCTTCACGACAGCACAGTGCAGAGGTTCCAGGGTGACACATGTTACTTTCATAAACACAAAGCACTTTTTGCTCTGAGACACACAGGGAAGGTCGATGAAGTGGAGGGAGATGGGAGATGGAGAGATGACAGCAGACCCAGACCTTAGTGGGGCGGGACTTCCACCAGAGAAAGACCTTCCCTGTGACTTGGCAGCATTTCTACAGCCCCTCAGAGAGGAAGAAGCGAAGGGAAACTTCTCGTCTGATTTCAGGGCAGGACAAATTTTCAATAGCTCTGCCACTTGCTCTCTTTCTGGTTCAAAGGGTGCCATGACAGCATTAAAGGACAATAGGCTCAGGCCTGGGAGCCATTTGGGCTGGAAAAAAACCCTCCTGGTATCCCTATGGGCCTAAAAGCCTCCCTCTTTCCCATGAAGGTGGAACCTATGGGCTTCCCTGGTGGCTCAGACTCATCTGAGCCACCAGGTAAAGAACTCATCTGTAGTGCAGGAGACCTGGGTTTGATCCCTGGGTCAGGAAGATCCCTTGGAGAAGGTAATGGCAACCAGCTCCAGTATTTTTGCCTGGAAAATCCCATGGACAGAGGAGCCTGGCCGGCTACAGTCCACAGGGTCGCAAAGAATCGGACACAACTGAAGCAACGTAGCATGCGTGTCCCATGAAAGTCACTTTTTTACCCACTGTTCAGAAGACGATTTTTTTAAACTTTACAGCTTGAAATTTTCAAACACCCCCAAAACAGAGAGAATAGTAATAGTGAACCCCCATGATTCATTTTAGGGAAGCAGATGATATGACAAAGACCAGTTAACAGCCAAGAGATCTGAGGGAACCTCAGACAAACCCTTTCTCCCTGAGCCTCAGTGTCCCACTCAGCTCCATGGCTATTGTTTGCTTTCAGAATCTCTCTGGTTGCTAGAAAGAAACCTTGGACGAGTGTGAGAGCAGCACTTGCTTAGGGCTGGTGAATGAAGCTCTCCTCTGCCTGGGGCATCTCTCTCCTGGGTGACACTGTGACTCACTCAGGACCAGATGGCAGGCGATGAAAACACTCATCATCTCTGGAATGAGGTTTCTCTGGCAAGCTGAGTTATTAAGGACCATCATGATGCCATGTTTTAATAAGTAACATGTGAGCCACCAGAGTAAGGTTGAATGTGAGCTGTCTTGTGGAAACTGTCATGAAAAAGCCTTACTATTCAGACAACACAGAAGAGAAATGGCCTGTCTAGACAGCTTGGGAGCATGTTGGAAAGCCTGCTCTCTCATCTCCTGAAAAAGCAGAGCAGTATTTTATCAAATCTTGTTCTGTGAGATTGCAGGAGAGGAAGAATTGTATCTCTTGGATGAATTTTGTTTCTGGTTTATCGCAATGGCCACCATCCCAAGAGAGGTCCTTTAACCAGGCTCTTCCCACCACTGGTTGCAGGATGAAGGCAGACTGTCTGTTCTGGGACAGTTTTTTCCTTGGGCTCTTCTCCCACCTCATCTCACTCTTTCATTAGATATTACTCCTGGGAGAGGGGTTCAGGAGTTCTCGGCTATGCTCATATTTCTTATTTCTAAATGGAAAACTGTAATTCAACATGAAACAAAAATCACAGACACACACATACAGAGAAAAAGTTGCCAAGAAATCCATAGCATTTTGACAGAACTTATCACAAGTTAGTGGGAGAAGGGGGTAGTTTTTATTTTCCTCTTTGTGCTTTTCTGAATGTTTTTCAAACTTTCAATGAGAGTTTTCCTTTGTTTTAAGGAAACTCAGTAATTCTTGTTTACTAAAGTAAAGAACCCAGTCAGCCCTTTCTTGTCATATGTTGGGCCTCCATAGAACTGGGATTCATCTTGCTCCAGTGACTTCAGAAAGCAAGGCATTCAAAGCTCCACACCAGCTCTGGCTGGCAAACCTCTCACTGGCCAACGGTCCTGTCTGAAGCAGTGCTGTGCCCCTGGGTATGCCCCAAGTCTGACTCCGGGGTCCATCACGAGTGATCAGTGGTGGGGAGTGTTGTAAGGTGGCTACCTGACTGCTGGGAGCAGTTGCCTAACTCAACCCCCATGTGAGCAGAAGCTGTCCCGGGTCCTCTGGCTTGGGGAACCAGCATGTCTCAACCCCCTAACTCAACCCCCATGTGAGCAGAAGCTGTCCCGTGTCCTCTGGCTCGGGGAACCAGCATGTCTCAGACAGTATATGTTGAGCTGGAAGTTACCTTTTTGTTTTCTCTAATGGAGCAAAGAGGCTGGACAGAGTTGTATAGGAATTCAAGTGACCTCGGGCTTCTGCAGGAACTTGTTTCTGGCATGTGAAGTGCATCATGTGTCAGGACAGACTCTTCCAGGTTCTGTTCTCAGGCGCTCTGCCATCCTCCTCAGCAGACAGAGCCCCTCACCCCCATCCCTTCCCTGCCTCCTCCTCTAAGTCATGGTCACAGTGGGCTCCACAGATGCCAGGTCTGTCCTCCCAGACTGTACCTGGGAGGACGGCAGGAGGCTGCTGGCTGGAGGAGCCCTGCGGCCGCTGCTCTTCTCCACCCAGGCCACCCTGAGGGAGGGCACAGGGGAGGGCGGCTGCCCCTCCTGAGGCTTGGGCGACCTCTGGCACATGCGCAGCAGGGCCTTCAGCTCAACCCTGAAGTTCTCATTGAGCCAGCAGTAGATGAAGGGGTTGTAGCAGGTACTGCTCATGGCAAACCAGTGGAAGGCGAAGTAGAGGGCGTTGTTGGTGCGGATGACCTTGCTGGATAGCAGGAGGACGTAGCAGTTGAGGGGGAACCAGCAGAGGGCAAAGAGAACCACCACCAGCATCAGCATCTTGATGGTCTTCTTCTTCTTGCGCCGCAGGGCCAGGTACTGCTTCGTGGTCACATCACCAATGGTGTTGCACAGCCACAACTTCTTGGCCACACGGGCATAGGCCACGGAGATGATGAGAAGGGGCAGAATGTAAAGCAGGATGAAAGTGGCCAAGTCCAGGTACTTCCAGAAGAGGTCAGCTGGCTCAGGGAAGTCTGGCAGGCACAGGGAGCGGATGATGTCCTCACTGGGGACAGGGGAGAGAGAAGGAGAATGTGCAGTTACTGTGGAAAAGCCCCATTCTAGGAACACTGGCCTCTCTCTCCCCTGGGTTCCTGGTACAACCATCTGTTAAAGCATAGATGATGAGCAGCCTGATTATCTGACTACATTTCCAGCATTCCCACTAGGCTGGGAGTTCTATAAAGGTAAGAATAACACCTAAATGTCCAGTGACAAATGAATGGATTATGAAGATATGGTACACATATACAATGGAATACTATTCAGCCATAAAAAATGAAATAATGTCATTGCAACACAAATGGACCTAGAGGTTATCATGCTAAATGAAGTAAGCCAGACAGAGAAAGACAAATATCATATGATATTGCTTATATGTGGAATCTAAAAAAATGATACAAAATTTTTTAAAAAATGTTAAAAATGACACGAATGAACTTATATACAAAACAGAAACAAACCCATAGACATAGAAGACAAACATGGTTACCAAAGGGGAAAGGTCAGGGGGGAGGGGTAAATCTGGAGTTTGAGATTAACATTCAGTTCAGTTCAGTTCAGTTGCTCAGTTGTGTCCGACTCTTTGTGACCCCGTGGACTGCAGCACGCCAGGCCTCCTTGTCCATCACCAACTCCTGGAGTCTACTCAAACTCATGTCCATTGAGTCGGTGATGCCATCCAACCATCTCATCCTCTGTCATCCCCTTCTCCTCCCACCTTCTATCTTTCCCAGCATCAGAGTCTTTTCAAATAAGTCAGTTCTTCACATCAGGTAGCCAAAGTATTGGAGTTTCAGCTTCAGCATCAGTCCTTCCAATGAATATTCAGGACTGATGAATATGAACTTATAAATTGTTAATATTTTACTGATGCGATTAACAAATAAAAACTATAATATATAAAATAGATAACAAGGACCTACTGTATAGCATAGAGAACTATACTCAACATTTTGTAATAACCTATAAGAGAAAAAAGTCTGCTATACACTTGAAACTAACACTGCAAATTAACTATACTTCAATTTTTAAGAAAGAGAAATACACCTAGATTACTCTGTGTGTTTACTTTGTATTGTTCCTAGCCCAGAATAGAGGCCCAATAAATATTTGGTCAATGAATAAATGCACTGGTGTTCCTAGTCTTAGAATTAATTCATCCTGGGAGCACAATGGATTCGGGAAATCTTGGAATTTCTGTTGCACAACCTACTCTCATTCCAGAGGGGATCTAAGGAATGGGGGGAAAAATGATGAGTTTTGAGAATGTGAGTGGCAATGCTGGAACTCATACACCTTCAGCCACTCAGACAAAAATACTTATTTTCTATGGAATGTACCCAGTCCTCTTCAAATTCTTTAAGGACATCTATGTGTGTTGGAAAACCTGGAGCTGGTGGATGAAGAACATGCACATTATGATATGCTGAACGAAGCAGCAGGGAGCTCCCTCAGGACTTCCTTCCAATTTTGGAGAAGCGAAAATCCCAGGGCCATTTTGACTGAAGGTGCAGTTTTAATACACTCACACAAAGGAAATCACAAGACTATTACTTACATCCCAGGTGGGGTTGCTGTGAGCTGGGAGAAGTGCCATCCTTACTCCCAGGTCTCCAATGGGCATGAGAGAGAGCAGGGCAGCAAGCACCTGTTACTTACAAGCTGGCTGGGGTGGAGGTCACTAATTTTTCACAGGCTCAACTCTGAACGAACGTTTTAAAAGATGCTCTGGAAAAAGCAAGGCAGGAACTTGTGGCAGGAAACCTAAGCTCGGGTCTTTATTTAAATGTCCAGACTTTTGATGCCAGCAGGGTTTTCATCCTGTAAAATCTCTAAGCAGCAACTCGAAATTGCTACTTTCTCATCACACCATGTAGCCTGTTGATCTTGTAATATCAGTACATACAGGTGGCTGTCACTAGTGAAACAAAGAAAACTCTCTTTGCTTTTGTTATCAGAAAAAAGAAACAGCCCTCCACATGTGAAGGCAGATGGGGAAGCTGAGTGTTCAGGAGGAGGTGGGTACGTGATTCATTCGGTATCCTAGAATTCAGGCATGGATCCTTCATAAATTAGTTCAAGTTGGCCTTCAGAGCGTGTTCTCTGGAGCCCGCCTACGCCACAGGAGTGTATGTAAATGTTTGTTTCAGGTGAGGCAGCACACGGGAAGACCCATCAGCAGGGCACCCCTCCTGGTCTGAGGCACTGGGCCCCAGCTCCTGCCCACCCCACAAGACAAAACTGGTACCCAAGACTTCCAGGAGCCTAGGACCACCCGAGGGCCACTGAAGACACTTTCCCCAGATTCACTAAGAGCTAGAAGTGACCAGGAGTTTCCTAGGATGTGAGAGCGCAGCTCCGTCGCCTCCAAGGGGGAAGACGCAGCTACAGTCGGCCCCAGAGCGCCCCCTGCAGGCCACGCCCTCCCTTGGTCTCTCCCTATTTGCTGTCCGGCTTCTCCACCCCTGGGAGCACTTTACTTATTTATTTTTTTAAGGGTGATTTTTTTTTCCAAGTATGTATAAATGTATTGGTATTTTAAAAATTAATTATTCTGCACTGTGTCTTTGTTTCTGCGCATGGGCTTTCTCTAGATGCAGCGAGCAAGGACTGCTCTTACTACAATGTGCAGGTTTATCATGGTGGGGGCCTCTCTTGTTGCGGAGCCTGGGCTCTGGCACACAGGCTTTAGCACTTGTGGCACACAGGCTTAGTTGCTCTACGACATGTGGAATCTTCCCAGACCTGGGGTCGAACTTGTGACCCCTGCACTGGTGGGTGGATTCTTATCCACTGTACCACCAGGGAAGTCCATTACTTCATTTATTTATTCAGCTGTGTCAGGTAGGTCTTAGCTGAAGCATGCAGGCTCTCTAGTTGTGGAGAGCAGGCTCAGAAGTTGCAGTATGGGCTTAGTTGCTCCTCGGCACATGGGATCTTGATCCCCAACCAGGGATTGAATCCACATCCCCTGCGTTGGAAGAATTCTTAATCACTGGACCACCAGGGAAGTCCCCTGGGAGCACTTTCTCAAAAATCATGAGCACATGCATCTTCCTTTATCTCAGGATCTGTTTCTATAGAACTTCAGCTAAAACAACTATGAACTGATAAAGATCACTCTATGTTCATTCATTCATTCAGCAAATATGTACTGAGAGCTTGTGATGTGGAGACAGTCATTTAGATGCTAGGGACAGCAAGATGACAAAATCAGATATGGAGCCAGTTACCCCCAACCTCACAGTCTAACAGGGGAGGTCACCTTTAATGAGCTAGCAGCACACACGAGTATTTAAATTTCAAGACACCGAGTGCTTTCCTTTCTAGAAGAGCACAAGATAAAGCATACGATAAATGAGAGGTGTGTGTGGGGACAGCATCCTGCCTGAGACACTTAGACACATACAGGTTTGTTTATAGGTGGTGCAAGAGAACTTAAACCTCATCATTTTAAACAGGGAATAGGTGATTCTGAATTTCAGTCTGGGTGAGTATATGTCCCCAGTGGCAGAAGCTGATTGCTATTGCCTTGACTTTGCAAACAAAGGGACAGAGAATTAACAAGGAAGAGCTGTAAAGTATTTAGAAGAAAGGATGAGAAAAAAAAGCAAAACAAAAAAAGTGCAGAGGATAGGCACAGGCCTGGAAGCAACAGGATGGGAAGGAAGCACAGAGACAGCTTGGCACAGTAACTTGGTGCTAGTAACTCTGAGATTCAGAAGAGGCTCAAGTTTCCATCCGTCAAGGTCCTCCAGGCCCCAGGCTGCTCCCTACTAGTCCATCTCACCTGTACTTGAAGGTAAATAATTTCTGGCAGATAGCGTGTGGGAGTGAAAAGAACGTTGCCATGGTCCAGATGACTGAGATGTAGATGACACCTTTTGTGATTGAGATCCGAGGTTTTAACGGATGCATGATGACCTGGAAAACACAAAACTGGGCATCACTGGCAGAAGACAGCTTGAAGCAAATGAGAAATCCAGATGATGCAATTCACCTGTCACAACAAGGCAGGTAGGTCCTACTTACAAAATCAAATACCCCTTAATTCATTGTAAAGCCCCTGGGTTACACCACCCCATCACCCAGCTCTGGGGGTAGAAAGAGGATGCCATCTGGACTGAGACTCCACGCAGTTCAAATGGCTCTTGCATGTCAGTCATGCTTGGGTGAAGCCAGGTGCAGTGAGAAAGTCAGAGATGAGTGAAGGGAGAGGTCTGTCCCCAAGACACCCACAGCGGGGCGGGCAGAGGGGCAGCCAGTCAGCCTCCACCTCAGGACCTCATTCCGTCTGCCCAAATCCTTTAGGTTACAAAGGGCTCTGAGGGGTCAGAAGGTGACACACACGGGGTGAGGCCCTCACCACTTACTGTGGGAAGCTGCATCAACTTTTATTTGGGGGTCACTGCTGTTTCTGAAAGTCGTTTCTATTGGGCTGGCCAAAAAATTCATTTGGCTTTAAGTACTAATAAAAGACACATTTTTCATTTTCACCAAGAACTGTGTTGAACAACATACTTACTAACTGAATGAACTATCTGGCCAATCCAATAAAACTGCAGTGGGGCCCAACTTTCCCAAGCCCCAAATAAAACCAGTGCTAGAAGCTTTGGGCTGAAAAGCATCTTAGAACCAATTGCTACTATATGCCAATCAATTTTCCTAAAAGGTTTAAATAAAGACTTGGGAATTTCACAGCAGCCTCATTTTAAGGTTAGAATCATTATTTCTTTTTATTAAATTGAAATATAATTGACGTATAATATTATATAAATTGTAAGTATACAATATAGTGATTCATAGTTTTAAAGGTTATATTCCACTCATAGTTATTGTAAAATATGGGTCATAGTCCCTGTGTTGTACAATATATCCTTGTAGCTTATTTTATACCTGTAGTGTGTACCTCTTAATCCTCTACCCTGACATTGCCTCTTCCTCCTTCCCTCTTCCCACTGGTAACCACTAGTTTGTTCTCTATGTCTGGGGGTGCCGGGATCCAGGGAATTCAAAGCAGGGATGATGTTGGCGAGGAAAAATTTATTTATTAATATAAAATTAGATCAGGAAGAAATAATAATATGGGTCATAGTCCCTGTGTTGTACAATATATCCTTGTAGCTTATTTTATACCTGTAGTGTGTACCTCTTAATCCTCTACCCTGACATTGCCTCTTCCTCCTTCCCTCTTCCCACTGGTAACCACTAGTTTGTTCTCTATGTCTGGGGGTGCCGGGATCCAGGGAATTCAAAGCAGGGATGATGTTGGCGAGGAAAAATTTATTTATTAATATAAAATTAGATCAGGAAGAAATAATGTAGTAGGAAAATTTAGTGGAGAAAAGAGGCTGATTAACTTGGTTTACGTGGAAAACCAATAAAGTTCCGGACAAAGAACTTGCACCGTCTACGTTGGGCCACAGGTGCCCGCTTGAATATCGGAGGGTGCCCCGTCTTGGGCTCCCTCTCGTGTGGGTCTCAGGAGCCCGGGCAAGTAAGTAGACTCGGTGAGCCTCCATGTTCCAAGGGATCAGCCTGAAAAGGAGAGGGAGAAAGCAAGAGAGAATCGACACGGGGGAGGCCAGGCTTGTGCAAAAACCCCCTCCAACTTTATTGTTCAAAAGGTGTTTATATACCCTAAATTTTACATAATGGAAGATACGGAGTCATGCAGGGGCAGCAGTCCTGACATTTTCTGTATATCTTTTTGTATACAAAAGGTCTCAGGTGATCTACATTATCTTCTGGCCAAGAGGCTTGCTAACACTTTTTTGGCTCTCTTCCTTAATGAATGTTAATCTCGTTTTCCCCTGAAGTGTTTTTCTTTAATCTGCATCTCCTTAAAGCACTTAAGTTACATCTCCATAAAACAAAGGCACAGTGGGTTATAACAAAGAAGGTACTTAACTCAAAGATCTAATGTTACTGGTTTTTCTATATACCAACTATATCAACAAGTAAAAGATATGAAAATTTGGCAGCAAGTATTGGCTCAACAATGAAACGCTTAATCAGTTTTATTCTAATAATCTTGACACCTCGGAAGCCCCTACATTCCTAGGATGTTTTAAGCTTCCTGTGCCTCCCCGCGGTCAGGAGGCCTCAAATAATCACATGTGCAGCTGTACGAGTCCTGCAGGCAGGTTAGAAAGCCATCAGAGGGGCTTCTGGATTGAAACACTCATATTATGCCCAGGAGATTTATTATCTAAAAGCTCTAAATTAATTTTTTTTCTAGAAAAAGGTGGTGGGGGGACAGCCCCCCATTAATGACAGAAGAGTAGGTGGAAAGCATAACACAGTAAAGCAGGCAGACTCTGCTCTTGGGGGGGTGGATGCTCAGGAAATTCCAGGGGGAACCCCTGAAGCCTGATCACATCCTTGCGTTTTGTCAGGCTTCCTTCCTCATGACCTTGTCATGGGTGGGATTCCTCACACTGGCCCCCAGCATGGGGGTCTGCTTCTTTTTTGTTATATTCCCTAGTTTGCTGTATTACTTTAGATTCCAATATAAGTAATATCATGCAGTATTTGTCTTTCTCCATCTGGCTTACTTCACTTAGCATAATACCCTCCAATCCATCCATGTTGCTGTAAATGGCAAAATTTCTTCTTTTTTATGGCTGAGGAGCCAGTATATATATACATCACATCTTCTTTATGGACACCCAGGTGGCTAGGTTAGAATCTATTTCCTGAAAAAGATGTTTGGGGTGAGTAGGGGCAGGAGGAGAGGTCATAAAGAGCTGCCACCACCTCAGGATGCCATTCCAGGACACACTGGACCTTCTACCGTGTTCTTCCACAGTCTTCTCCCGGTCTCTTAAGGTTTATCGGAGGAATGGACTAGACTTCAGAAGCTGCCCAGCACATCTCCATTCTGGACTCGGCCATCCTTGCCTCTCATACTCCTTCATGGCTCAGGTCAATAAAGGGAGTGGAAGCCTGGGTCAGAGACCCTGGACGCTCCAAGAACCTGTAGCCTCTGGGACAGGATCCCATGTGTGGGTATATATCACAGTAGTGTGGCCAGTGTATGCAAGACCTCCCCCTTGTCCCTCAGACCCACCTTTGGTCCAGGGGTGGACCCTCAGTTAGCTGTGTTAAGTGAGGTAGGTATAGCCCAAGTAAAGGTAAGGTGATCCAGAGTCCTTCTTGTTGAATTAGGGGAGAAGATTAAGAAAAGGCAGGAAATATTTGTATGCAACCTTTTGATACTTTGCACCAAAACATTTTAACATAAATGCCAAAGGGACAGTGTGCATGGGTGCTAAGCTGCTTTAGTCATGTCCATGTCTTTGTGACTATGGACTGTAGCCCACCAGGCTCCTCTGTCCATGGGATTTTAGGCAAGAATACCGGAGTGAGTTGCCATGCCTTCCTCCAGGGGATATTCCCAAATTAGGGATGGAACCCAAGTCTCCTGGGTCTCCTGTATTGCACACAGATTCTTTACCTGCTGAGCCATTGAGGATTCTCCCTGATGAGTCTGTATCTTAGAAGCTTCCTATCCCTTGGCTGTAGTTGTAACTCTTGGAGCTCCTTAGAATTAAATTTCTCTCTTTTTGTCCTGATTGTCCTTATGATACTGGCCTGAAGGTGCCCTTGTGTCTTGTCAGAGCAGACTAATCATCTTCTAGAAATCTGAGCATGAGCCTGCACCCAGTCTCATGCCTCAAGGCTGTTCCTCCCTTCATCAGTCACCAGACATATGGTGCTATGCAAGCGATGATGCCCTTCCCTGAACCTACAGTCAGTGACTCTGCACAGACCCAAGTGTATAACCAAGGTTCACTGAATCAGCATAAGCCAGGCATCTGTCTGGAACCACCCTCCTCCATGACGGGCACTGTCAGGTCCTTTTGGCTCCCTTCACCATACCTGCCCATGTGTGTCTGAAGGGGCAGGACAATGAGCAGGGCCTCAACACCCCACTGTACTCCTGCACCTGCACGCCTCCCTGTCTGCAACCCCAGGTGTACCTCCTTTACAACCAGGCCCAGGAATATTCACCTCATCTCCCAGCCAGCAGCCTTGCCTCTGACCTGCAATTATCTGCCACTCTTTTCATCTGTCATTTTCCAGATTTGCCTTCCTACCCCTGAAAACAAGCTCAGTCATTTCTGATGCACAGAATGCCAGCAGGGAGTCTTCACTGGAATAACAAATGGGGAGTAATGTTTTGCAGCCCCTAGCACAAAGGACTTAATATGCCTAATTTAGTGCTCATATTGGTCAGTAAGAAGATAAACAGGCTCTTTGAAAAATGGTCTAGGGAACTTCACTGGCGGTCCAGTGGTTAAGACTTCGCCTTCCAATGCAGGGAGTGTGGGTTCAATCCCTAGTCACAAAGTTAAGGTCCCACATGCCTCGTGGCCAAAAAGCCAAAACATAAAACAGAAGCGATATTGTAACAGATTCAATAAAGACTTTAAAGATGGTCTATATCAGAAACAGTCTTTAAAAATAAATGGGCTGAATCACTGTCCTGAGCGCCCTGGTAAGCATGGGGTGGAGGGGGGGGCAGAGGCTGCCTCACCTGGTGGCGGTCCACAGCAATGGCCGTCAGCGTGAGGGCAGAGACGTGTAGGGAGCAGTACTGCGCGAAGCGGCTGACGTGGCACATGCCTTTTCCAAACACCCACGTGCTGTTCACAAAGCGGACCTGCAGACGAACCCACAGGCGTCAGGACGCAGACGGTTCCGGCCCGACCCCCTCCTTGTGCCTCCCCGCAGCGAACCACAGGAGGCCTCTCTCTGCCTCGCTCCACTCTGCACTGCTGGACTGTGGGTCTCACATGCTTTTCTCCAGCACAACTCATTCTCCATTACCCAATTCAGCAGCCTCTGATCCTGCTACTGGGGCTGGGCCCTGCTAGGTGCCAGGACAGAGTGGGAAGGACATGGGTTCTGGAGTCAGATTTCCCGCCTCTAATGTTTTCTAGCTGTGTGACCTTGGGCAAGGTAGATAATCTGTCTGAACCTCAGTTTCCTCATTTGAAAAAAAAAAGGGCTCAAAAATCTCTTTTGTTGTTCTGTTGCTCAGTCATGTCTGACTCTTTGTGACCTCATGAACTGCAGCAAGCCAGGCTTCTCTGTCCTTCACTGTCTCCTGCAGCCTGATCAAACTCATGTCCATAGAGTTGTGATACCATCCAACCTCATCCTATGTCGTCCCCTTCTCTTCCTGTCCTCAATCTTTCCCAGCATCAGGGTCTTTTCTAATGAGTCTTATTTCTAATGTATCTTATTGTAAGGATTAGGTTTTTTTTTTTTTAGAGAAAGACTACAGCGCATGGAATACAATAGCTGGCAGATTGCTAGAAAGATATGATTAGAAATAAATAGGAGTTATTTTTATGATAATAACCAAATTAATTTTTGGTTCCTATGAGTTCAAACTCACAGAGGAGACCTGTCTACAGAGTCACAGTATACCATGTGGGTTGGGCCCTGGAATGTTGACTAAGCAGGCCTCAAGACACATCATCTGGAAAGGAGATCCAGGGATCTGCAGAGGTGAGAGCAGGGGCCAGGGTATAGGCGGAGAGAGGAGACCAGCTCTCAGGGTGTGTGGGGCTCAGGGAGCAGGCAGAGGCCTCAACCCACATCTTCCACAGCTCTTTGCTCACTCAGTGCCTGAGCTCCTGAGTGATGTTCCACACCCAAAAAGGATCAGGCCTTGATTCTGATCAAGGAGCTCCCAACTTGGGAAGAGGAGGTCTCAGGTATCTCAGATGCAAGATAGAAAATATTCAATGTCCTATGGTAGGGATCCCCAACTGTTTTGGCAGGGCCAGTTTCATGGAAGATAATTCATGGAGGGGTGAGGGTTTCGGGATGATTCAAGTGCAATAGGACGCATGCTCCAAGGGGAACCTAATGCCGCCTTGATGGACAGGAGGAGGTGCTCAGGAGGTAACAAGTGAAGGGTACAGGTAAACACAGACAGAACTTCACTCACTTGCCCATCACTCATCAACTGCTGTGGGGCCCAGGTCCCGTTAGGTACTGGTCTGTGACCCAAGGGTTGGGATCCCTGCCCCACAGAAGGCCCAGACAAAGGGCTACCAGGGCAGGTGGGAGTGGGTTGAGGCTGAGAGAGAGAGAGGTGACAGAAAAAAATAGAGCAAATCAGCTCGACAGGAAGAATGTCGAGCAGTGATTTACAGCAAAGTATTTGCTACTGATAGCTGTCACCTTGGGCAAGGCACTTAGGCCCAGTGAGCCTCACTTTCCTGGGCTAACCCTTGTTCATGTGATTGCTATAAAAATCAAGTACCTGTAAACCAGATAACACGAGTAAATCAGATAAAACAGTGCCTGGTACATAGCAAGTACTTAACTACTAGCTGCCATTATTATAAGATACAAGACATTTGAGATGAGCTTTACAAAACGGGCTTCCCTGGTGGCTCAGATGGTAAAGAATCAACCTGCTGTGCAGGAGACCTAGGTTTGATGCCCTAGAGAAGGAAATGGCGATCCACTCCAGTATTCTTGCCTTGAGAATTCCATGGACAGAGGAGCCTGGAGGGCTATAGCTCGTGGGTTCCCAAAGAGTTGGACACGACTGAGCGACTAACACTTTACAGAATAGGTAGGATTTGCCCGTGTGCAGGTAAGAACAAAGAGCATGGCACAAAGTCAGGAATCTCAGGAGCTGTTTGGGGAATAAGGGTTGGAATGATTTGACGAGAGCGTGTGCATGAGAGACACGGTGGACAAGTCTGACCCGATCATGAATCTGGTACACAAACCATGGTCACTACTCTCTATGGAATAGGCAGGTAGGAGCTTCATGGGGATGTGAGCAGCCCAGTGACACTACCCAGCAGGAAATGTTTAGATACCCCCACTTCTCACCTCCCACAGTCAATGCAGAACCAAAGCCAAGCAGTGCTGCTTGAAGGGTTTCCCAATCCACTCCCTCTTCTTCAGCCCCCAGGCCATGGCCTGCTTGGAGCCCCCTCATCTCTCACCTGGACTATCACAGCCTCCAGTCAGCTTTCTAGTCCTCCAGTCTGCCCCCCTGTAATTCAGCCTTCACACTGCTGACAGCGCTTTCTTAACCAAAGGTCAGATTACTGTCACCTTCCTGCTAGAATCATTGACGGCCTTCAAGACGGAGCCAGATACCCTCCGAGCATCCAGGCTGCTCACAGCTGGCCCACCTTTCCCTGGCCGCCTCTGCTTCTTCCTGCCCTGCAGCGCCTCCATAGTGCTTCCTGCCCTGATGCTGCAGCTACAGTGAGCACTAAACACACCACGAACCTGGACACCCCTGCCTTTGTCCTCTCCAGTCTCTGCCTGTACTGAACATTCATCTCAGCCTGAGAAATTCCTACTCATCCTAGCCCCTTTGAAATGTTACATTCTTTGAAAAGTCTCCTTTGACCCGCCCATGGGACTCTGGCAGATCAAAATAAAGGACTGACTCCTGGCTCCACCAAACTCTGTGCCCACCTCTGCCACAGTAATTGTGAGTAATTGTTTGCTTTTCTCTCATTGACCAGCACTGGTTTTCATGCTGACATAGTATGTAAAGTGGACAGGAAGGGGGACCAGGGAGGAGGGCTATTGATATCAACTAGCCCAAGAACAGGACTTCTTACCCATTGAGGAGCCTGGCTGAGGTGTAGAAGACCCTCCCCTCAACCCTTTCACTCACCCTGGTTGCCAGCTCCTTGGAAGCTCTGATAGGAAATTGGACTGGAGTGGTTGCATGGGTCAGGTTGAAGGCCAAGCTGGTTTGGATCAACCTGGAGCAGGGGCTGGGTCCTCAGAACCTTAACACCCCCTCTTTTGCAGGAGATCCTCCAGGTAAGGGGCTCTAGGCTCAGAACTGCATTCAGGTCTCCCCCTCCCCCCACCAGCCCTGTGTGCAGATCCAGCCACGCACCCTGCTCTGGGCAGCAGCAGAGGGCTGTGCCCCGGGGCTCCTATCCTGGGTGGCCTAGCCCACCCCCCAGGACTGCAGATGGTCAAGTCAGAAGCTAAGGGGGAGCCAAGAGGAGCCAGAGGTGCACTTCCTGTGCTTTAAGGCAGTCGGTGGGGAGTGGATGTGTGTGTGTATGTTGTTGGGGGGAGGTATCTGGAAGTCTCTTTGCCCCTGGCTACTGCCCACAGCATCCTGAGGAATCCAGTAAATGTAGGCAGAAAGGAGAGCAGGGAAAGTCCGTGGTTGAGAGCAATGGTCCAAGAGGTCCCCCCTTAACCCCAGTTAAGTGGCTTCATGGACAGACCTCTGGCTGTACCTGAGTCAGAGGACCAAATTCTCATGCTGGCTCTGCCAGTTACCAGCCAAGTGACCTGGACAAGGGACTGAACCTCTGTGCCACTGTTTTCTCATCTGTCAAATGGGAGTGATGCTCTCATAAGCAAAGACAAGAGAGGACACAGTTTTTAAATGTAAGGTTTGAAAGGATGTTCACACACGTGTATAGGCTTGTGGGAATTCACCTTCTTTTTGCTCATCTGTTATTTCTGGTTGAGTGGGTGTGGTGTAAGAAAGAGAGAGAAAGACATATGAACAGATAGGGTTTGGTAATAACTCAAGGATCAATAAGGTTGTTCATAAATTGGAAAAAAGCATAATGAATGCTGCAGAAATAGAAGGTGTTCCTGTCATGATGACTGCTTGGTCACAGCTCTTCCAGTTTCAATCATCCACGGGCACCACAGTCCCAAGACACGGAAGAAGAGAAGTGACACCACTAGCATCAGCAGTCGGGGCTCAGTGGAAGTTGGGGAAGAGAGGCAGGGTGGGGCCCCCTACCCATGTGCAAGTGCCCCCAGGCCACCCCTGCCGTGGGGCCCAAGCCCACCTCTCCCGCATGTCCTCCACCACAGACTTCATACACAACCTCGCTGGCAAACCACTGAAGGGAAATGCAATTTAACTAAGTGGTCTAGGAAAAGGCACCCAAGGTTCCATTAACAGCTAGCAACTGTTTCATATTTCAGCTGGCTTCAAGCAGCATCCCGTGGCGGGGGGTGGGGGGGACATTTAATGG
>SJYX01005610.1:0-72815 GCA_006410675.1 Oreotragus oreotragus | reverse complement strand
TCCCATGGCGGGGGGTGGGGGGGACATTTAATGGGCTATATTTAATGGGGGTGGGGTGACCTAACAATCTACGTTGGCATTTCAAAGGGCTTTGATTTACTGGTCCATCATCATGCAGACTCTCGTTCAGTGACATTACACAGGAAATAGTCACTGACTCACAGCTGGCTGCAGACACTCGAATCATTGACCCCAGTGCCATGAGCTGCAGCAGCTCTGGCTTAGAAGGTGATGTGAGAGAGACAGAGCACAGAAAGACAAAACTAGAGAGACAGACAAGAAGTGTCAAGGATAAGCATAAGGAGAGAGAGACAGACAAACAGAGGCAGAGAGAGTCACAGAGAGGAAAAAAATAGATGAAGACACAGAGAACCGGAGACAGTGGAAAGAGACGACACTGGAGAGGCAGGCAGGCAGAAAGGCAAACACGAAATGACAGCGTCAGAAACAGATACACTAAGAGACAAACAGCAGGGCAGAGCGATGAGAGATGAGTCGATCAGTGAGAGACTAAGAAACATGAAGCAGGAAGACAGGCAGAGAAGGGAACAGACGGGAAAAGGGAGAAATCCGGCGGCGAGAGGGAAGGGACCCAGGGAGACAGAGCCCAGCCCTTGGCCTCACCAAAGTGAAGGGGGTGTTGAGGAGCGTGATCATGATGTCGGCGACGGCCAAGTTGACGATGAAGAGGCTGGTGGCCGAGTGCATCCGCTGGTTCTTGAAGATGACATGACAGACCAGAACATTGCCAAAGAGCGAGAAGATGATGATGAAAGAGTAAGCCACGATAAGCAGGGCTTTCACCGTGGGGTTCTGGGACTCGGCCCCATAGCGCCTCCGGCCCATGAAGTTCTGCCAGTCTGAGAAGGTGTAGTTGTTCCAGAAGAAGTGTGAGGCATTGGGGCCTGCTAGGGCCGCCCCGGGGCTCTGCTCGTCCGCGGCCCGCACCGCCGGGAGCAGGCAGAGCAGCACCCAGCCAGGGGTCATCTTCGCTGTAGCCCCGCGCCCGGGGCCGGCCGGGCCGGACGCCCCGCGGGCCGCGCACGTGCGCTCGGGCGCGGGGAGAGGAGCGCGTGGGCCGTGCGTCCCGGGACCCCGGGCCTCGCCGCGCTCGGTGGGCGGCCCCTCCCCGCCTGCCTCCCGCCCGCGATCGCGCGCTCCGGGCCGCCCGCGGCACTTTCGTGTCTCCGCTGCGCCCTCCGGCTGCGGGAGAGCGAGCGCCTCTGCAGATCGCGCGGCGCGGCGTCTCTCCGGGCGACGGTGACGCGCTCCGGCTCGGCGAGCTCCCCTCCACCCCCTTCCCCAGCCCGCTCTCGCTCTAGAAATAAAACTCCAGTTGGGCTTTAGGGCTGTTTCGCTAAAGACTCGTATCCGCCTGCCTTCTGCCTACGCCTAACCGTCCGAAAGGGAGCGGGAGCAATGCGCCCCGGGGCAGTCCGGGTTTCGGAGAGCGGCAGCGACTGGGTGTGCCTGCTCCAGGCAGCACCTGGTTCTGCGCTGGGGCTGCGCTGATCTTGTCTGAGTGTCAGTCTTGGCAAGTTTCAGGTTGAGGTGTGTCCCTGGGCCTTGGGGGTTCTGGCACAATGTGAACAATGACATCGATGTAGACTCTCCAAGCGTCTTCAGTGACCAGACTTAAGATGTCCTGGGAGGCTGGCCCGACTTCGCTTCCTTCCCTTCACTAAGATTTAATGTGGGGTGTGGGCTTGTTTTTCAAGGAAACACTTCAAAGCAGTTCTCCTGGTGTGATCCAGGAACAAACGCAGGTAAATAGCTCTGTGCCCACTTTTTGGGTAACTGAGTTTTCTGCCATGAGCGTTTCTGAAGCTGTACCTGTAATGGATGTTATGCATGTTGTTTTTTGTTCCCACCTACTTCTCCACAAAATCTTGGTATTTTATTCACCTGGTCTTTCACACACACACACACACACACACACACACACACACGTCTTACCCAGTCACTCCTGCCCTCGCATCCATTCCATACAATCCTGTTGAATCAGAGTCAAATCCTAGCTTTGTCATGTCCTAGCTCTGAAATCTTAAGCAAGTTATTTCACTTTTCTGGCCTTAGTGGAAAGCTTTCCTTTTCCTGTATGTGGAGTTTTCAGTCCCATAGGGCTATCCTGCCACATTGCTCTGGGCTCTGTGTGCAGTAATTGGTTGACTACTTGTAACTGACCCCTCGCTTGTTCTATTGGCAAAGCCCAAGCAGACATTTTTGTAATGGCGCCCTGCTGAGCAGTGCCCTTAGATCTCTATTAAATGACTCAAGCCCAAGTCCCTTCTGAGATGTCCCTTTCCTTCAGGAGAAATCCTTTGTTTCACCCAATCCCTGGAGAACAGACTCCTCCCACCCAAGTCCCCTTTTCTCACTGAGGGAAAGCTTAGCCACCTCTCATTTTGGAAATTTTCCAGGAAATTTGGACATGAGCTTCTGTACCCCCTTGAGCTCCAGGGACACAGGTCAATAAGCAATTAGAAAATAGTTTGGTTAAGTGTCACCAGAGTAAAGTATGAGGTGCCCTGATCTATGTGAGAAGAAATCAGGAAAGTCTTCTCAGAGAAAGTGACACTTCAACTCAGTCCCAAGGGACCAGCAAGAGACATTAGGTCACGGAGAGGCAGAAGGAAGAAGATGGAGAATTCCAAAAGGAGAGAGTCTCTGTGTGGCACACATGGAGACATGGAGATGACTGTGAGTCTGACTCATTCAGCTGTAGGAGCAGAAAGTGCTTGAGTGTTATGCAAAGAGAGGTGGACTGAAGGAAAACGTACAACTTAGAAAATGCCAGTTATGCTTTATTCAGGGACCTTATTGAAGACTATAGCCTGGGATACAGCTTCTCAGATGGCTCTGAGAAGCTGCTCCAAAGAGGAAAGGGAGGGCCAGGATATATAGGTGGTGGTAATGGTGAGTGCTCAGTTGTGTCCGGCTCTTGCGACCCCACCGACTGTAGCCCTCCAGACTCCTCTGTCTATGGGATTCTCCAGACAAGATTATTGGAGTGGGTTGCCATGCGCTCCTCCAGGGAATCTTCCCAACCTAGGGACTGAAACTGCGTCTCCTAAATCTCTAGAAAATAGTTTGGTTAAGTGTCACCAGAGTAAAGTATGAGGTGCCCTGATCTATGTGAGAAGAAATCAGGAAAGTCTTCTCAGAGAAAGTGACACTTCAACTCAGTCCCAAGGGACCAGCAAGAGACATTAGGTCACGGAGAGGCAGAAGGAAGAAGATGGAGAATTCCAAAAGGAGAGAGTCTCTGTGTGGCACACATGGAGACATGGAGATGACTGTGAGTCTGACTCATTCAGCTGTAGGAGCAGAAAGTGCTTGAGTGTTATGCAAAGAGAGGTGGACTGAAGGAAAACGTACAACTTAGAAAATGCCAGTTATGCTTTATTCAGGGACCTTATTGAAGACTATAGCCTGGGATACAGCTTCTCAGATGGCTCTGAGAAGCTGCTCCAAAGAGGAAAGGGAGGGCCAGGATATATAGGTGGTGGTAATGGTGAGTGCTCAGTTGTGTCCGGCTCTTGCGACCCCACCGACTGTAGCCCTCCAGACTCCTCTGTCTATGGGATTCTCCAGACAAGATTATTGGAGTGGGTTGCCATGCGCTCCTCCAGGGAATCTTCCCAACCTAGGGACTGAAACTGCGTCTCCTAAATCTCCTGCATTGCAGGTGGATTGTTTACCACTGAGCCATTTGGGAAGCCCAGGATACATAGGAGTTTTTGTTTAAATAAAAACAAATAAGCAAGTTGTCAAATATGCCCCCTCCCAGAGCTTTTAGCCTACCTTTCTCCATTATTTTATCAGAAGTTCAAAGAGGTCCACTCTTATTTCCATTTCATCACCTTACATTCCCTTGGTAAACAACTATGTCTGGGAGCAGAAGGTGATATGGAGATGTCCTTTGATTCTGCTGATGGACCTGGTGAGGCTCATGGAGTCGTGTGGTTGGAATAGGGGAGTATGTGACTGATCCTAGAAGCGACAGGGGTGCCATATTGATGAGATAATAGATACTCGGGAATTTAAATATCAGGGAAAAAAAAAAAAACCACACACACACACAAGAGACTGCCTGTGAACATGCAACCAAGAGCCTAGGTGGCCTGGATGCTTGCCAGTATCTCAAGATGACTTGCCAGTATTACAGGGAGGCAAGGCTCAAATGTGATGGTGGCTTAGAAAACGGAACCCTGGTTAATTGAATTAATCTCAGTGTTGAGGAAGAGGTATGGGCAGAAGAGGGCTAGTCAGCATCGAGCACAGAGAAAGAAACCCAAGAAAGGCAGTGCCTTCTGAGCTCTGTTATCTAAATACTTTGCTTGGTGCTCTGGAGGGCACACTAGTCTGGAGCACTCGTGCCTTCATGGTGGTTTCCTGATCGCTGTGCCCGCCTTGGGGTGTGATGGCATTTGTGCCGGGGGCCTGAAACTCTCTCTGAAAGATGAGATGACATATTCAGTCCTTACCTTTCCACAAGAGTAAATCCTGAGACAAAGTTTTTAATGCAAGTTTACTGGGAAAGTGGAAGCAAACAGGAGTAGGGAAAGGTGGAAAAACAAGACAAGGAAAGGAAGGTGGCCAATAAAGAGCGTATTGTAAGACCAGTTCCCATTGTGGGTGACTGGGCATAGTCCTGCTGGGGAAGCTGATACAAAGCATGCACAGCAGCTGTGCAAGCCCCGCAAGGGAGCCGGAGCATCTACACACCACCTCCTTCAACCACGGGTTGAAGGCTATTCCCAAGAGTGTGATAATTCTCCTTTATTTCCTGCCTGCCAAGTGGGTGGCTGAAGTGAGCCTCAGAAGCCAGAGAAGGCCCTCAGGCTGCAGTTGGAATTTGGACCAGTGTGCTCTGAAGGAGTCAGGAGTATTCACAATACCCAAAATATTAGTCGCTGTCATGCCTGACCCTTTGCAGCCCCATGGACTGTAGCACACCAGGCTCCTCTGCCCATGGGATTTCCCAGGCAAGAATACTGGAGTGGGTTGCTATTTTCTTCTCCAGAGGATCTTCCTGACCCAGGGATCAAATCTCCTGCATTGCAGGCAGATTCTTTACCATCTGAGCCACTAGGGAAGCCCCCAATATCTAAGTGAAGTGAAAGTCTCCGTCATGTTCGACTCTTTGCAACCCCATGGACCATACTTTCCATGGAATTCTCCAGACTAGAATATTGGAGTGGGTACCTGTTCCCTTCTCCAGGGGATCTTCCCAAGCCAGGGATTGAACCCAGGTCTCCTACATTGCAGGCAGATTTTTTACCAGCTGAGCCACCTGGAAAGCCCTATATACAAGGGGAGGTATAAGTTCTAGAACACTTCCTCTTCTCCAGGCTTCCAGAACTCCGCTTGGCCAGGATTGGGCCTCCTGAGTTCCCAGTCCAGTACCACTGTCCTCAACTTCCCCTGAACTGATGCAACAGTCTAGTGCTTAGTGAAAGAACATCTCCCACTGGTTCCATGTTAAGACTAAACTATTAAGCCTTCCTCAGACACTTTGTTGGCTCTGCAGCATTATTATGTCTATAGCTAAGGAGACTTCCAAATAGGAAAAGGACTGACTTTATTTTGGGGGGGTCCAAAATCAGTGCAGATGGTGATTGCAGCCATGAAATTAAAAGATGCTTACTCCTTGGAAGGAAAGTTATGACTAACCCAGACAGCATATTTAAAAGCAGAAACATTGCTTTGTCAACAAAGGTCCGTCTAGTCAAGGCTATGGTTTTTCAGTTTCCAAAATCACTGCAGATGGTGATTGCAGCCATGAAATTAAAAGATGCTTACTCCTTGGAAGGAAAGTTATGACTAACCCAGACAGCATATTTAAAAGCAGAAACATTGCTTTGTCAACAAAGGTCCGTCTAGTCAAGGCTATGGTTTTTCAGTGGTCAAGGCTGTATATTATCATCCTGCTTATTTAATTTATATGCCGAGTACATCATGAGAAATGCTGGGCTGTATGAAGCTCAAGCTGGAATCAAGATTGCTTGGAGAAATATCAATAACCTCAGATATGCAGATGACCTTTATGGCAGAAAGCAAAGAAGAAGTAAAGAGACTTGATGAAGGTGAAAGAGAAGAGTGAAAAAGTTGGCTTAAAGTTCAACATTAAGAAAACTAAGATCATGGCGTCTGATCTCATCACTTCATGGCAAATAGATGGGAAAACAGTGGAAACAGTGACTGACTTTATTTTTTGGGGGGGGGGGTCCAAAATCACTGTAGATGGTGATTGCAGCCATAAAATTAAAAGGTGCTTACTCCGTGGAAGGAAAGCTATGACCAACCTAGACNCATGGCGTCTGATCTCATCACTTCATGGCAAATAGATGGGAAAACAGTGGAAACAGTGACTGACTTTATTTTTGGGGGGGGGGGGTCCAAAATCACTGCAGATGGTGATTGCAGCCATAAAATTAAAAGGTGCTTACTCCTTGGAAGGAAAGCTATGACCAACCTAGACAGAATATTAAAAAGCAGAGACATTATTTTGCCAACAAAGGTCCATCTAGTCAAGGCTATGGTTTTTCCAGTGGTCCTGTGTGGATGTAAGAGTTGGATTATAAAGAAAGCTGAGCACTGAAGAATTTGTGCTTTTGAACTATGGTGCTGGAGAAGACTCTTGAGAGTCCCTTGGACTGCAAGGAGAATCCAACCAGTCCATCCTAAAGGAGATCAGTCCTGGGTGTTCATTGGAAGGAATGACATTGAAGCTGAAACTACAATACTTTTGGCCACCTGGTGGGAAGAACTGACTCACTGGAAAAGACCCTGATGCTGGGAAAGATTGAGGGCAGGAGGAGAAGGGGATGACAGAGGATGAGATGGTTGGATGGCATCATTGACTCAATGGACATGAGTTTGAGCAAGCTCCTGTAGTTAGTAATGGACAGGGAGGCCTGGCGTGCTGTGGTTCATGGGGTCACAAAGAGTCAGATACAACTGAGTGACTGAACTGAACTGAGCTGAAGGAGACTTCAGAAGACACAGAGCTTCCAGAAAGAAACAGCTCCTTCCTGTGTGCCTTCTGAATAGAACCAAGGATACTGTGTACAGTCAGTACATGCTGTCGGGGACAAAAAGGTTTCTTCTACCCATTTAGGTTCTTTGGGCTGGTCTATTAATTAAATTGACATAAAACAGATTAATGGGCTTCCCTGGTGGTTCAGACAGTAAAGAATCTGCCTGCAATGCAGGATACCTGGGTTCGATCCATGGGTTGGGAAGATCCCCTGGAGGAGGAAATGGCAACCCACTCCTGTAATCCTGCTTGGAGAATCCCATGGACAGCAGAGCCTGGCAGTCTACAGTCCATGGGGTGGCAAAGAATCAGACACGACTGAGCACTCATGAACCAACAAACAAATGAAAACAAATTAACATGAGGAAATCACATTTAATTACATACATATGGGAGCCCAAAAAAAGACAGTGAGAGGCTCCCTGAAAGTCAGGCAGTTGAGGCTGAGATGCCATATTCTGAAATAAGAAGAAGGCAATGGGGGTCTGGAGTTTAAAAGGGGAGGAAGACAATTCACAGCAAGACAGCAAGAGCCAATGCTGGTCAATCGATGCTTCCTGTGCCTCACAGACAGTGGGACAGAAAAGACTTTGAACAAAGAGGCTCTGCTGGGTTTCCCCCAGCTTTCCAAACAGCCCACATGCTCTTAGTTACCTCCGGTGATAGCTATCTTCCTGGACCAGACTTTCCCTCTGAATTCTTTTAGGCAGTTAAGGGGGAGGTATGGCACCCCACTCCAATACTCTTGCCTGGAAAATCCCATGGATGGAGGAGCCTGGTAGGCTGCAGTCCATGGGGTTGCTAAGAGTCAGACACGAATGAGTGACTTCACTTTCATTTTCACTTTCATGCATTGGAGAAGGAAATGACAACCCACTCCAGTATTCTTGCCTAGAGAATCCCAGGGATGTGGGCTGCCATCTATGGGGTCACAGAGAGTCGGACACGACTGAAGTGACTTAGCAGCAGCAGCAGTAAAACAACAATAGCAGCAACAGCTCTTCCCAAGTCTTTTGTACCTTAATTGACTTCAGCTAAAACTAATCAATAAGTGTAAGTAGCATATTTTAGGGACATTCATTCTGAACTCTTTCAGTGCCAAATAGTAATATTTTCATCTCTAATAATAGTCATACATGTTGAACAAACCAGAGAGCAGAGTTTAGTGTTTAACTATTTCAAATGGACTTGACATCAAAAAGAAAAATTTAAATAAAAACTAGACAATGAATAACATATCACACAGATCCTTAGAAAGTTGTTTCTGACAGCTGCACCACACCAAGATTCCTGGCACCACAAGTAATTGTTCACTTAACACCAATATTGTTTCCTGAAAATCCCTACTTGATTACAAAAGTCATCACCTCCACAGTCCTTCTCTGGTGACAATCACAGTGGCAGAGGGAAAGAAAGAGCACTTAGTACCATTGCCAATATGTGATAGTCACACAGAATTTATCTGTTTTCATGGCAAAAGTTGCATGTCATGTTACTTAAACTACAAATAAACAAAGTAGGGCTGAAAAATGAACCATGGCTGAAGATCATCTCAAAAGTAATAAAAATGGAAAGTTTATGCTAGGAATTGGCTTCCAAGTTCTAATACACTGCAGCCATAGGGTAAAATGGTATATTTAAGATAAGCAAAAGGAAGTACACACAAGCAACCTACAGTTTGTGGCTCCAGGTTTTTCTTTTTCTGTTTTTCTTTTTTGTAAGTTGTTTGATCTCACTCTACATGTTAATGAGAAGGAAAGTTAAAATTTTGCTAACCATAAGCAATAGGCCCTTATCTCATGGAATGAGGCCTTTAGGCTCACTCAGGCAGCAAACTCTTATCTCAGGCCTCCAGGCCGACCCCCTCAGGGACCCCCTAGAGAGGCTGTTTGTTTTTCCCTCAGGGACTTTCCAGGAGAGTGTTTTTCCGAGAATTAGCTAACCATTGAAATGTGGTAACGAGGTCTAACATTTCGATCAGCTGTTTCAACCTGATAAGCATACGAACCTATCCACGTAAAGGTCAAAACCTGCCCACCAATCAGGCGCTCCCCACCCTACTTGCATCTGTTTGTAACTCATATGCTTAAATACTGCTCTGTAACCATTGTTCAGGGTTCGTTCCTCCTCGGAGGTGACTGAACCCTGGCGCGCCGGCTTAATAAATCCTCTTGCTGTTTGCATCGAATCCAAGTCTTGGTGGTCTTGGGAGTGACGGGTCCCAGGAAAAGGCCATGAGGTCTAACATTTACATAGGAGCTTTTATAAATGGTGGCATGGCACTACTATTCAACATAGTTTTAGAAGTTTAGGCCACAGCAATCAGAGCAGAAAAAGAAATAAAAGGAATCCAGATTGGAAAAGAAGTAAAATCTCACTGTTTGCAGATGACACGATCCTCTACATAGAAAACCCTAAAGACTCCACCAGAGAATTAGTAGAGCTAGTCAATGAATATACTAAAGTTGCAGGATATAAAATTAACACAGAGAAATCCCTTTCATTTCTATACACTAACAATGAGAAACAGAGAGAGAAATTAAGGAAACAATTACATTCACCATTGCAATGAAAAGAATAAAATACTTAGGAATATATCTACCTAAAGAAACAAAAGATCTGTATATAGAAAACAATAAAACACTGATGAAAGAAATCAAACAGGACACAAATAGATGGAGAAATATACCATGTTCATGGATTGGAAGAATCAATATAGTGAAAATGAGTATACTACCCAAAGCAATCTATAGATTTGGTGCAATCTCTATCAAGTTACCGACAGTATTTTTCACAGAACTAGAAAAAAAGATTTCACAATTCGCTCAGTTCAGTTCAGTTGCTCAGTCATGTCCAACTCTTTGCGACCCCGTGAATTGCAGCACGTCAGGCCTCCCTGTCCATCACCAACTCCCAGAGTTCACTCAGACTCACGTCCAGTGAGTCGGTGATGCCATCCAGCCATCTCATTCCTCTGTTGTCCCCTTCTACTCCTGCCTCCAATCCCTCCCAGCATCAGAGTTGTTTCCTATGAGCCAATTCTTCACATGAAGTGGCCAAAGTACTGGAGTTTCAGCTTTAGCATCATTCCTTCCAAAGAAATTCCAGGGCTGATCTCCTTCAGAATGGACTGGTTGGATCTCCTTGTAGTCCAAGGGACTCTCAAGAGTCTTCTCCAACACCACAGTTCAAAAGCATCAATTCTTCAGCACTCAGCTTTCTTCACAGTCTAACTCTCACATCCATACACGACCACTGCAAAAACCATAGCCTTGACTAGATGGACTTTTCTTGGCAAAGTAATGTCTCTGCTTTTCAGTATGCTGTCTAGGTTGGTCATAACTTTTCTTCCAAGGAGTAGGAAGCATCTTCTAATTTCATGGCTGCAGGCATAATCTGCAGTGATTTTGGAGCCCCCCCAAAATAAAGTCTGACACTGTTTCCACTGTTTTCATTTTCCATGAAGTGATGGGACCAGATGCCATGATCTTTGTTTTCTGAATGTTGAGCTTTAAGTCAACCTTTTCACTCTCCTCTTTCACTTTCATCAAGAGGCTTTTTAGTTCCTCTTCACTTTCTGCCATAAGGGTGGTGTCATCTGCATATCTGAGGTTATTGATATTTTTCCCAGCAATCTTGATTCCAGCTAGTGCCTCTTCCATCTCATGATGTACTCTGTATAGAAGTTAAATAAGCAGGGTGACAGTACACAGTTTGACGTACTCCTTTTCCTATTTGGAACCAGTCTGTTGACCCATGTGCAGTTATAACTGTTGCTTCTTGACCTGCATATAGGTTTCTCAAGAGACAGGTCAGCTGGTCTGGTATGCCCATCTCTTTCAGAATTTTCCACAGTTTATTGTGAACCACACAGTCAAAGGCTTTGGCATAGTCAATAAAGCAGAAATNTTTCTCAAGAGGCAGGTCAGGTGGTCTGGTATTCCCATCTCTTTCAGAATTTTCCACAGTTTATTGTGATCTACACAGTCAAAGGCTTTGGCATAGTCAATAAAGCAGAAAGAGATGTTTTTCTGGAATTCTCTTGCTTTTTCCATGATCCAGCAGATGTTGGCAATTTGATCTCTGGTTCCTCTGCCTTTTCTAAAACCAGCTTGAACATCTGGAAGTTCACGGTTCATGTATTGCTGAAGCCTGGCTTGGAGAATTTTGAGCATTACTTTACTAGTGTGTGAGATGAGTGCAATTGTGCGGTAGTTTGAGCATTCTTTTGCATTGCCTTTCTTTGGGATTGGAATGAAAACTGACCTTTTCCAGTTCTGTGGCCACTGCTGAGTTTTCCAAATGTGCTGGCATATTGAGTGCAACACTTTCACAGCATCATCTTTCAGGATTTGAAATAGCTCCACTGGAATTCCATCACCTCCACTAGCTTTGTTTGTAGTGATGCTTTCTAAGGCCCACTTGACTTCACATTCCAAGATGTCTGGCTCTAGGTGAGTGATCACACCATCGTGATTATCCAGATCATGAAGATCTTTTTTGTACTGTTCTTCTGTGTATTCTTGCCACCTCTTCTTAATATCTTCTGCTTCTGTTAGGGTCTAACCATTTCTGTCCTTTATCGAGCCCATCTTTGCATGAAATGTTCCCTTGGTATCTCTAATTTTCTTGAAGAGATCTCTAGTCTTTCCCATTCTGTTGTTTTCATCTAGTTCTTTGCATTGATCACTGAGGAAGGCTTTCTTATCTCTCCTTGCTACTCTTTGGAACTCTGCATTCAGATGCTTTTATCTTCCCTCTTCTCCTTTGCTTTTTGCTTCTCTTCTTTTCACAGCTATTTGTAAGGCCTCCTCAGACAGCCATTTGGTTTTTTACATTTCTTTTTCTTGAGACTGGTCTTAATCCCTGCCTCCTGTACAATGTCACAAACTTCTGTCCATAGTTCATCAGGCACTCAGTCTATCAGATCTAGTCCTTTAAATCTATTTCTCATTTCCACTGTATAATCATAAGGGATTTGACTTCGATCATACCTGAATGGTCTAGTGGTTTTCCCCACTTTCTTCAGTTACTCACAAAAACCTTTTTTATCTCCAATGATGAAATCAAATTCCCCTTTATAAGCTCTTGTGCCATCCTTTAACTCTCCTTTGAGATCAAATCCAGGTCTACATCACTGATAAATTCATCCAAAATATTTATTTTCTATGTGCAAGGAACTGTGTTAGATGTTACAGACCCAAACTGAACAAAATCAGGCATTGTCCTTGCCCCCATAGAAATTACAGTCTGATTGCAGACACTAGCCTCACTCAAAGAATGACACAAATTATGTACATTACTATGATAATAACTGCTCCAAAGGAGTTATTAAAAGTTATATAAAGTTTCATTAATATTCAAAAAACTAAGGTCATGGCATCTAGTTCCATCACTTTATGGCAAATAGATGGCGGGGCGGGGAAGATGGGAACAGTGACAGACTATTTTCTTGGGCTCCAAATTCACTGAGGACAGTGAGCACAGCCATGAAATTAAAAGACACTTGCTCCTTGGAAGAAAAGCTCAATTTTGTCTGACTCTTTGTGACCTCATAGACTGCAGGAAACCAGACTTTCCTATCCTTCACAATCTCTCAGAGTTTGCTTAAACTCATGTCCATTGAGTTGGTGATGCCATCCAGCTATCTTATCCTTTTCACCCCTGTCTCCTCCTGCCCTCAGTTTTTCCCAGCATCAGGCTCTTTTCCAGTGGGCCAGCTCTTCGCATCAGGTGGCCAAAATATTGGAGCTTCAGTTTCAGCATCAGTTCTTCCATTCAATATTCAGAGTTTATTTCCTTTAGGATTGAGTGGTTTGATCTCCTTGCGGTCCAAGTGACTCTCAAGAGTCTTCTCCAGCACCAAAGTTCAAAAGCATCAGTTCTTCAGTGCTCAGAATTCTTTATGGTCCAACTCTCACTTCCATACATAACTACTGGAAAAACCATAGCTTTGACAAGACAGACCTTTGTTAGCAAAGTGATGTCTCTGCTTTTGAATACACTGTCTACATTTGTCATAGCTTTTCTTCCAAGGAGCCTTTTAATTTCATGACTGCACTCACTATCCCCAGTGATTTTGGAGCCCAAGAAAATAAAGTCTGTCACTGGTTCCATTTTCCCCCATCTGTTTGCCTTGAAGTGATGGGACCAAATACCATGATCTCAGTTTTTTGAATGTTGAGTTTTAAGCCAGCTTTTTCACTCTCCTATTTCAATTTCATTAAGAGGCTCTTTAGTTCCTCTTTACTTTCTGCACTAGAGTGTTGTCATCTTCACATATGAGGTTATTGATATTTCTCCCATTAATCTTTATTTCAGCTTTTGACTCATCCAGCCTGACATTCTACATGATGTACTCTGCATAGAAGTTAAATAAGCAAGGTGACAATATATCACCTTGACATATTCCTTTCCCAGTTTTGAACCAGTACATTCAAGCAATTTATAGATGAAATGCAATTCCTACCAAGTTACCAATGCCATTTTTCACAGAACTAGAACAAACAGTGAGACACAAAAGACCCTGAATAGCCAAAGCAATCTTGAGAAAGGAAAATGCAGCTGGAAGAATCAGGCTCCCTAACTTCAGATTATACGACAAAATTGTAGTCAGCAAAATAGAATGATACTGGAACAAAAACAGAAATATAGATCAATAGAACCAGACAGAAAGCCCCAAAAATAAACCTTTGCACTTATGCTCAATTAATCTATGACAAAGGAGGCAATGTAAAACATTCCATTGTTTTACAATGGAATAAAACAGTCTTTTCAACAAGTAGACATGGAAAAACTGGAGAGCTACATGTAAACAATGAAATTAAAACATTCTCCAACATGATATGGAAAATGAACTCAAAAGAGATTAAAGACCTAAATGCAACACTGGATACTACAAAACTTCTAGAGGAAAATAGGCAGAACACTCTGACATAAATTGCAATACATTTTTTTGGATCTGTCTCCCAAAGCGATGAAAATAAAAAACAAAAATAAACAAATGGAGCCAGCAAAGGAAACCATAAAGGAAATGAAAAGATAGCCCACAGAATGCAAGAAAATATTTGCAAAGGATTCTTACTTTAACTTGTCAGCTTTCTTAATATTGACCCATTTCTGCATTTGCCTGAGGCAATACAAAGTCTTGCTATTTCTCTAATTTTAAACACTCTTTCAATGGATTTCTGTGATCGTTCCTTTAAATTGCTCCACTTACTTATTTCTAAAACATAGTGAGCATTGTCTGCCCCAGACTATCTCCTTAGAACGGAGAGCTCTGCACTGGTTCCTATTTTTTCCTCCCCCTTACAGTCAGGCTAGGTTACTTTAATTCCAAGAAACATACCTTTTTTCATTCTTATTCACTGTGTCAGTTAGACTTAATACTAATGATAAGTAACAGAGCCATAAGAACATGCAAAAGTTAAAGGAATAGATATATACATGAGAGTTTCTCATAGAATCCAAGGGCAGAAATATGACCAGGCTGGGCCTCAAGAACAAGCTGAAACCAGTGATAGGTCATTTGTTCTTACTTTTCCTTTCTCTTCTTTACTTCTCTCTCGTCTCTAGAAGGCAATGGTACCCCACTTCAGTACTCTTGCCTGGAAAATTCATGAACGGAGGAGCCTGGTAGGCTGCAGTCCATGGGGTCGCACAGAGTTGGACACGATAAAGCGATTTGGCAGCGGCAGCAGCAGTCTCTAGTCCACATGGCCAAAAATAAAGTGGCTGTTTTTCTCCTTTCTCAAGAGACAGGTCTACACTAATACTAGGATTTCATACTCTCCTAATTCAAGATTCCAGAGAAGAGCCTGTGGCCTGGCTCATATTATGTGCCTACACCTGAGTTAAGTAGCTGTGAGCACTTTTTTTAGGGTCAAACTGTTCCAGTGGTAGTCAGGGAAACTCACTGTGGCTGAAGGCATGCATTTAAATGGAGACTGATATGAGTTAGGTAGTTCTTACTTACCATCAAGCTAAATCCTACAAAATGCCCAAGTTCTATCTCTTTTTAAACAACCCTCACCAGTTCGGTTCACAGTGTCAGACTCTTAGAAGCATTTTCAGAGGAACATAGATGCGAGGACATTCCTGGAGGCTGTGGGTTCCTGGAAAATCCATACAGTGGGCTCCCTTTAGAAGTATCAACAGCCTCTTCTCCAACACTTTTGGTGAAATAAATACCAAGGGCAAGTTCAAGAGAAGATAACTTTAACAGCTTACCCAAGATTCCTAAAATGATTATAAGTGACAAAAAATATTTTGAAATAATTATCATAATTAATTAAATATAAATAAAAGATTTTCATATAATTTTTAATCTATCAAACTTTAAAAAATATTTCACAAATGTGTAATGCCAGTGTTCACGTGGGTACAGGAAATGGGCCAGTTTATTCACTGCTCACATATTACTTTTTGAGTTACCTTTAAAAAATATGTATCAAAACCCTTTTCATCAATGCCTAGTCTATGAATTAGCAAATCTCAGTTTGTAGTTACTGAGGGCTATCTGGAAATTACTTCTTATTCTGAACTCCAACAGAAGTTATTACCAATGTTCTTTATTAAAACATCACATATCACTTTACAATATACTTTTTATTAATGTTTTGCCTAATTAACTTGTAATTCATAATTTTCTTTGCTGTTCCTGAATATTTACACTCATATTCCCTCAATATTTTAGAATGCCCATCATTAACCTATTATTTTTTTCTTAATATATATATTTTATTGATGTGTTGTTGACTTACAATGCTTCAGGTGCGCAGTAAGGTGATTCAGTTGTACATATACACAAATATTATAAACATATTATTTTATAATTCCCATTTTTATTCCTCTTTAATCCATGATTTCTTCCTCGGTGGCTCAGTGGTAATGAATCCACCTACCAAACAAGAGATGCAGGTTCCATCCCCTGGGTTGGGAAGATCCTCTCAAGAAGGAAATCACAACCCACTCCAGTTTTTTTCTTGCCTGGGAGATCCCATGGACAGAGGAGCCTGGTGGGTTATAGTCCATGGGGTTGCAAAGAATTGGACCCAACTTAGCAACTAAATAGCAGCAATAGCAATCCATGTTTTGATTAGAAATTTCTAGTGCTTGATGAATATAGAATGTGATATCAATGTACTAGAGAATGTTTTCGCATATGCAATTTTTTGGTAAATGTTCTATAGGAGTTAATTTGGTGAAAAGGCAAATTGAGAAGACACAAGATTATGTCTTTTTCTCTCATGCAATATGGAAACATGGATAATTCAACATAATTACTATCAACTAGTTCTGTCCTCTGTTAATAAAACTTTGCTCTTTAAAGAAAAGGATCTTGTAAGACATGCAGAATTCAGCCATTTTTGCCATGTCCTGGGGAAATAACTTTGGAAGAAAAGTCTGTCTTACTTTAATACATTGCCTGGTCATTATGTAATGTGTTCCCTCAAAAGACTTAAGTATCTGTTAACATTATCAGTCAAATCAGAAAAAGACTATTCGTACTTTCTTCTCTCATATATTCAAAAGACTAATATAAGCCTGTGAGTCAGCCATATTCAAATAGATATTCAAATAAATAAATCTGAATCTTCTGTCATTTACATTAATTCTGTAACTATATTCTCCTCACAAGTAAGACTGAACTTGAGTTCACTTTTTGCTTGCATTCCATCACAGTGTTGATATCCCCAGGAATTTAATAAAAACTGAATATTAAAGGATTGTGAATTGTATCAATTTAGACATCCAATCCAATATGCTTAATGACTTCTATCGATTTGATTACTCACCATAGTTTTTTGCATCTCACTCTTTTCTTGTGGACGAAACTTTCTTTTTGCAGATGTCACTACTAAAGAGAAAATTTGTAGAAAATTAGCTTCCCAGGTTTTTCTATATGTAAAAAGTACCTTATTTTATCCTTACTTTTGAATGCTGGCTTGGTTGAGTAGAGAATTATAGTTTGAACTTTTATTTCTTTGAGAATTAGAATCCATTATCTTCTGTAACTGTTGAGAAAGTTGGTTTTAACCTGTCTCTTGTACCTTGTAAATACAACAAGTCTCTCTCTCTGTCATAGCTTCTAGTATTTTCTCTATCTTTAATGTGTCATGCTCTACTCAGGATTTTTTCATTGTTGGCCTTTACTTACCTTTATAACGATTTTCAATGTTCATACATCCAAATCCCCACCAATCACAATACATTCTTTAATGAAAATTAAATTTTTGGCAATATAAAGGTTTAATTGTTATTGTTACTGGAAACTAGTTTCAGGGAAAATGTGGTTAACAAAGATTTTCTCCACATACTTCAGAATCCTTTCAGTTCAGTTCAGTTCAGTCGCTCAGTCGTGTCCAACTCTTTGCGACCCCGTGAATTGCACACCAGGCCTCCCTGTCCGTCATCAACTCCCGGAGTTCACTCAAACTCATGTCCATCAAATTGGTGATGCCATTCAGCCATTTAATCTTCTGTGGTTCCCTTCTCCTCCTGCCGCCAACCCCTCCCAGCATCAGAGTATTTTCCAATGAGTCAACTCTTCGCATGAGGTGGCCAAAGTACTGGTGTATAGTCATAAGGGATTTGATTTAGGTCATATCTGAATGGTCTAGTGGTTTTTCCCAACTTTATTCATTGTTCCTTATCTTACAAGAAATATAAATTGTTTTGAGGAAGAAAATGTTTTAAAAATGATTCTAAATGTTTTTATATTACTTAGAGCTTCTTTAGATATGAATACATATTGTGAATTAATTTGTTATTTTAACATATCTTTTATAAGCTGTGACTTTCCTAATTTACGGAAATGGATGAAACAAAATGTCCCTTGCAGAATCAGTTCTTTTATCTCAAAATGTTGTCACGTTCACAGTTAACTTCATGATTAGGAACTGGAATTCAGATACAGTAAAGAACTGTTTAATTTGTGACTCATGCTATATAGATTTGGGGTGGCTTGGCGCCTCTGGCAGTTCAGACCTGTAATGACAAATCATTGCTGGAATAATGATTTTTCCTTTCACTTTTTAAATCCTTCATCAAATAAATAAATACACTTAAATACTTTCACTTAGGTAGGTTGAATATGGCAAAAATAGATTTGGGATTATGCTGTTTAATATACCTTTCCCAGAATTTTTACTAAGAATTCACATTTAACCAATTACATTTTGATACCTATTTTCCCCCTATAATTTAATCGCCAAAGATAACCATTAAATAATAAAGACGTTTGTATATCAAACTGTTGAGTACATTTACATACTTTTAAATTATTTCTCATTTAACCCAGTTAAACTTGGTGAGTTTCAGCCTGAGCGCAAGTCCTTCATTTCTTTGTTCTCAAAATGTTTATAGAGCATCCATTTTGAAGAATGCTTCAATAGGCTCTGACATGCAGCTTATAATCTATTATACAAGCAATTATACTACAGTGTGATAATGACATCTGATAGGCAAACACTGTATAATTTAAGATCACTGACAATGATTGCAGGAGGGCATCAAAGTCAGTTAGCTAAATAAAGTAGGTCAAGACATCACCAGAATGCAAGGAACAATTTTGGGGGGCAAGAGAACAATTTGTGTAAAGACTGGAGGGAGAATGGTACACATGAGGAACTGAAAGTTCAGGATGACTACAGTGAGGATAGGAGGGTCATGGCTAAAGATAACTAGAGAGGAACTCAAAGGTCAAGGGGTAGAACACAGAACCTTGGAGTCATTGTTAAAGATGTATACCTTTTCCTGGAGCAATGGAGAGCCGCATAAGTGTGTAAAACATCCCTATCTGCCCTTCCCCCCTTTCTTTGTCAATTTCTACTACAAAGCTAGGACAACCAAGTTCTCGTTTTCCAGGCTTCCCTTTTATCTAAAGGTAGATATGTGACCCAGTTCTGTTCAATGAACTGATTGGGGCAGTCTTCTGACTGGCTTTCTAATAAGGAGATAAATGAAAAAAGGAGCTTATTGCACTTCTCTTCCTGTGTTTAGAATTGTGCAGCCCTCTGACAAACAACCATAAGATGATAATATGTGAATGAAATGCTAGGAATGTTGGAGAAAAAGGAAATCTGGGTCCTTGATGAAATTTTGACCACTTCTAAGATCAACAGCCAGTGGCTTCTTGTAAGGAAAATAATAAAAGGGCTCACGATTGAAGCCATGTTAGTTTTTCTGCTTCTTAAAAGAAAAGCCTAACTTTTGAAACAGGAGATAAGTGTGGGGAGGAGGGGAACAGGACAGAATAAATTGGTTGTTACACAAAAGTGGCCTTTAGGCATGATTTTTATAGAAGCAAGAAAAGTTCTCCAACAAAAAAACTTGTCTCACATCAAATATTTCAAATTCAATTTAACCTCCTAACTGGTTTGCTAATGATTCAACCTCAAGTCTTTCACTAGGCAATGTAAAGTCAAATTTAAACTGCAACAATATATAGTAGAAATAACCACTGACAAAGTGTTTATGATAGATTATTTCATTGAGGGATCCAAGAAATGGATATGTAAAGCTGGGGTACAAATGCATGACAATTAGAATGCTGACCCTTATACATACCTTGACCAGATCTTTTTCAACCACACTTATCTTCACCCCTTTGCAGAAGACACAGAAACATTCATAATTTAGTGTATATCTGCAAATACTGTTTTCAGTCACAAAGTCTCATTCCATCTTCTTTTTTTGCCCTATTCAAACATCCTTTTAGGACCCAATTCAATCATCTAGCCTATAAAACCTAAAACTATTGAGGCAGAAATCAATTCAGTGGCTGGCAAGGACTGGAGAAGGAGGATGAAGACTGGTGACAGAAAGACAAGAAGGAACTTTTGCGGGGTGATGAAAATGTGTATCTAAGTTTTGGTGCTGGTTATAGGACCACATATATTTGTCGAAACTCATCAAACAATACACCTAAAAGGGGTGAATTTTACTGGATGCAATTTATACCTCAATAAACATGCGTTTTAAAAAACACACACACACAGGAATAAGGGAGTGAAAATGAATGAATGACAAACAGGACAAATTTACCTGAGGCTTAATTTCCTTTCATGGAGTGCTTACTTTTTTAAAGAATCATCTTAAACCACAGCAATGATTAGCACAAATAAAACTTGAACGGTGGGCATTTTAGGTAAGCCAATGAACAAAGGTACTTCTGGGAATTCCTTGTTTTTAAATCTAATTTGCCTAAATAGAAAAGTGACTGGTTGATTCTGTCATTCAGAAACAACTTTGACACGGATTCTAATACAGTGCAAGTCATCTATAGCTCATAAAAATGAAGTAATGCTTTCCAGTATACTAACTGAAAAGTGCTTTTCCAATCAGTCTCAGAGGTAACTTATATTAAGAGGAAAGACTAGGTGTGCTATACAAATTTCAAATGGAGTCAAATTCTGAACTTGTAAAACATGAAGTATTTGGTCTATACTGTATTTTACCACATAAGATTTCTGATCTTTTTATATGTGTTTTAAGATTAATTGTAATATCTAACTAAAGAGTTATCATTAAATACCTTAAAATGGTGGTAATCTGGCAACAAATTAAACTGATTTTAAGTTACAGCTGTGATGGATTACTAACCTATCTTTCCCTCTCTAAAGACTTAAGTTTAAATGTGTCCTAGAACATAAATTTGAATGTTTATTACTTCCAATCACCACTGAAAAAGGGTGTGTGTCTGTGCAAGGGTATATACACAGCACTTGTCTCACCTTTCATGAATTTCAGTCTCTGCTCAGAAAAGGCACAAGCCTAAAATTAAAACTGAAACATTAAACCTGTGTAGAGTGTTACTCTACATCACCTGAGGCAATGTCTAAGATCATGTAAGATTCACAGTTTCATTTATTTTTGCTCAGATTTTTAACAGCATTTTCTACAGCACCTGTGGGGTAGTAGGAAACAGCCCCTGTTTGTTTTCCAGTTTTAGTTCTGCCTCCTACCAGCAAACATGGTCTAAGTCACTGACACTTGATCTTTCCCAGAGTCAATTTCTTCATTTACAACATGTAAAAATAACATCTTCATGAATATAGCCAAGATAAATGAATTGATTTATTTATAAACATATTATGTTCTACAATTTTTATCCACAATTCTTACTTTACAGCATGAAAAAAATCAATAACGTTATTGTAACTGGTCATAGCACAGGCTTGTCTACTGGTGGAATGAAAAGTGGGAAATTTCAGAGATGTATTCAACATATATTTATTAAATATTTATTATATTCATGGCTATTATAGTATGCACCTGGGATACAGCACAATTTCTGTTTTCCTCAAGTTTACTATAGCATGACTAAATATTAACCCTGTTTTACAGTGAGGAACTAAGGCTCAGAGGAAAAATATATGCCAAATAATTATTTAATTGGACTATGTGACAATTGTTATGTGTAATGTATATGTGAGTGCCTCACCTAGTTCTTGATTTGGAATCAGGAATTATTTAATGAACTACATCAAAATGTCCTCTAAGGAAAAATGAGCAGCCTTTCAATCAGTTCTACCTGATTGATGGTTGTCACTATCCAAAGTTGATGTCATCATTTCCCCCAAATGAGTTCTTCCTCCTCTTCCTTTTTTCCCTATTTCAGGGGGACCAACTTCGACATCATTGTTTATTCCAGAATACTCCTCTTCACCCTCCCCCACCCTGCCAACAACCCCTACCACATCTCAAACTACCAGTTGCTGCTAAGTCACTTCAGTCGTGTCCAACTCTGTGTGACCCCATAGATGGCAGGCTGCCCCGTCCCTGGGATTCTCCAGGCAAGAACACTGGAGTGGGTTGCCATTTCCTTCTCCAATTTTGACTTTTCACTTTCGTGCATTGGAGAAGGAAATGGCAACCCACTCCAGTATTCTTGCCTGGAGAATCTCAGGGACTGGGGACCCTGGTGGGCTGCCATCTATGGGGTCGCACAGAATCAGACACGACTGAAGCGACTTAGCAGCAGGAGCAGCAAGAGGCACATAATAGCAAGTTCACCAGATCTCTGCATTGTAAGGATACATATTTTGCTTTGTAATTAGCAAATCACCTGTGGAATGAAAACTTGAATATCCCGCGACTGTCCTATTCTTTGCCATCCTTTCAACCATTAATTGTTACCATTATCCATTAATGATTCTTGCTTACATGATTATTTTAAGGCTGCAAAGCAGTGGTTTGGGCTTCCCTCATAGCTCAGTTGGTAAAGAATCCGCCTGCAATGCAGGAGACCCACGTTCCATTCCTGGGTACAGGGAAGATCCCCTGGATAAGGAAATGGCAACCCATTCCAGTATTCTTGCCTGGAGAATCCCATGGACAGAGGANTTGCTTACATGATTATTTTAAGGCTGCAAAGCAGTGGTTTGGGCTTCCCTCATAGCTCAGTTGGTAAAGAATCCGCCTGCAATGCAGGAGACCCACGTTCCATTCCTGGGTACAGGGAAGATCCCCTGGATAAGGAAATGGCAACCCATTCCAGTATTCTTGCCTGGAGAATCCCATGGACAGAGGAGCCTGGCAGGCTACAGTCCATGGAGTTTGAGTGACTAAACCACCACCACCAAAGTAGAGGTTTACTAGCTTTATCATCCCTCTATATTTATTTGCTGTCATTATTCTTACAGAACTAGGCCTTCATTTTTGCTGCACGCCAATTCAATGTTTATAAACACCAGAGCCAATTTTCTTAACTATAACTGTTCAAAATTTCGATCTTTTCCTGTGCCCTGAGGATTAAGTACAGTAACCTCTAAAGGACTTTAGCCTTTTCCCTCCTTGCCACCACTTTATCGTCTTCACCGGTCTATTTTTACTCACTTATTTGTAGCCATCCTTCAGGAATCTGCCATCACTTCTCCCCTAGTTATCTCCAACAAATCATAAGAGCCCCTCTAGCACCATATACTTTACTTTCACTATTACAGCATATTCGGCACTATTTTGCAATTTATGGTTAATTCTCTCGCTGACAGAATTTAAGCTATCTAAAGAAATACAAGAATCACATCAGTCTTGTTCATTCTTATATTTCCCAGCAACTCTTATAGTTCTTTGGTACAGGGTAGTGGTTAATAATGATTAATTAAAGTAATGGAAGTTATGTAATATATACAAATCTATACACATTATAATTTATGACTGACTTAAAGAATTTATATGGAGAAGGAAATGGCAACTCACTCCAGTACTCTTGCCTGGAAAATTCCATGGACTGAGGAGCCTCGTACGCTATAGTCCATGGGGTCACAAAGAGTTGGGCACGACTGAGCGACTTTTTACTTTAAGGCAATGGCACCCCACCCCAGTACTCTTGCCTGGGAAATCCAATGGACGGAGTAGCCTGGTGGGCTGCAGTCCATGGGGTCGCTAACAGTGGGACAGACTGAGCGACTTCACTTTCACTTTTCTCTTTCATGCATTGGAGAAGGAAATGGCAACCCACTCCAGTGTTCTTGCCTGGAGAATCCCAGGGATGGGGGAGCCTGGCGGGCTGCCGTCTATGGGGTCACACAGAGTCGGACACGACTGAAGTGACTTAGCAGCAGCAGTGTATCAGTATGGAGAAGGAACTTGCCTAGAGAATCCTGTGGATGGCGGAGCCTGGTGGGCTGCTGTCCATCGGGTCGCACAGAGTTGGACCTGACTGAAGCAACTTAGCATGCATATAGAATTTATAAGGATAAACTTAATTTACAATGGTCTTTCACATAATTTGATTATTGAAAGCCTAAGCCATTGGGTAAGATGAATTCCACTCTAAAAATAATATTTACTTCACATTAATTATTGGCCAAGTCCTATCCTAAGCATGAATTATTCCAAATTTAATCCATAGAAACCCTCTAGTATGAGCACTATTTTCTAGTATGGGTACTTATGTAACATATATTTGAACCCAGGTGTCTTTAGTTTCACAATGACTTTGTTAATTTTTATTACTTTCTTATGAGGAGTTCATCTTTCTCAGTATAGCTGATTCTAAGTTTATAATCCATGACTATTTTTTGAAGTCATGTTTTTGGTTCAATAACACTTCTACTTTCAAGAATACAGACATGTGTAACAAAAGGCATTTATAATATTATCAAATACCGAAGTAGGAACAGTCCACAAACAATATACAGTGCATAAAAATGTAAAATATTAACATGTGATCTATTCCTAGAACTATGTTTTGACTAAGATCTGGCAGTAAGAAGTCTCCTGAATTATGTTTAATGTTTATTTAATTTGAAATGGCTAAAGGAAAGAAATAATTTATTTCCTTTTGGAATCTCTTCATAAAGGCCAATTTAAGAAGAAAAAAATATATGTACAGGATTGATTACAATGATCCAGCCTGACTTAAATCTATTCTGAAGCATAACATCTGCAGAATGTCAGATAAAAAAGACAACTTCAAGGTAAGAATCACTACAACAAAATGAGATACTGCAAGTACAAATATAGTAAAATGTGCATTCAGAGGTATGATTTGAATGATTCACAGTATCAAGCACCATTGTGCTTAATACTTTGCATTGTAAACAACAAACAGTGGTAACAAAGTGTTGTGAAGAAACTGAATTGCACCGGGACAGTGGCAGAAATAGCAAGGTCTTGTGTGTATATATGAGTGAACTCAAGTTTCCAGCTGAAAGTATACTGACAATTGTAAGACATGAATAAATTGAAAAAAAAAGAGGGGGGGATTAGGTTGGAAAAAAACAAGGAAAAGATACAACCTAAGATTTGCTCTTTAACAAGAAGTTACTAAAAACTTGCATTATTTAGTTTAAATCCTACCTTTTTCCAGAAAAGTAATTATAACAGTTAATAAAATATGGCAAGTAATCAACAAAAGTGTGAAAAATATTCATTATTAATCCCTCAAATTGTTAATGGTAGTTAATAGAGGTTTCAAGTTCTAGAAGTCACATTCAAGGATAGTTTCCCCTGGATTTATCCAAAATTATTTGGATTGAGGATCTCTTTGTTAGAATTTCCTAATGTGATATCCACAGAATACTTGGAGGTCCATGAACCTGAAATTACGTACAATCCATCATATGCATGTACAGTTTTCTGGAAGGCATTCCACAGCTTTTTAAAAATCGGGTTCTCAAAAGAGGTTCATTACCATCCCCTGTACCTCCCCAAATAAAGAATGATTAATCTGGGAAAAGAAGTATTTGCTTACAAATTGATAATATTTGTCTGTTTCCTGTTACCAAGGAAGAAAAATCTATTTAGTTTTATGATTTGGCATCTTGTGTTTTCCATTTCATATTGTGTGTGGGAGGTAAGATTACACAAGTTTANAAAGAATGATTAATCTGGGAAAAGAAGTATTTGCTTACAAATTGATAATATTTGTCTGTTTCCTGTTACCAAGGAAGAAAAATCTATTTAGTTTTATGATTTGGCATCTTGTGTTTTCCATTTCATATTGTGTGTGGGAGGTAAGATTACACAAGTTTAGATTTCCATTACTAACCAGGTGTGGTTTACATTTTTAAGATATCAAGTTAAGGGATCCAAGTTTGCAAATCCCATTTTTAATCTCTGTTGCTCTTTCTTATTTTGCTTGGTTTCTTATTCAATTCAAATTTGGAAGGGTTTCTTCTTCCCCAAATTGCTTCATGGTTTTATTTTGGTGAATATAAGGCAAAAACAAATAAAAATTAACTTCCCACAAAGCCTTTCCTCCTATTTGATGAAGAAATTTAAAGATTCTAGCAAACATTTTCACTGAGACCATTTCAAAACTAACAGGTAATTAACAGGATTTTGGCAGCTATGGGTTCTATGGTGAAACAGAAACCATAGGATATATATGTGTACAGGAAGAGATTTACTATGAGGGATTGACTCATCCGATTTTTGAGGCTGAGTGGTCCCTCTGCAAGCTGGAGGTCCAGGAGAGTCAGTGGTGTTTTTCCAGTCCAAGACTCAAATCTGAAGGCCTGAGAACAGGTTTGAAGGAAAGAAACGATGGATGTACTAGTTCAAGCAGATTCAGTGAGTGGGTCTTTCTTCCACCATTTTGTTCTATGCAGACCCTCAATGGACTGGGTGATACTCACCCATATTGGTCCAAGCAATCTTCATTAGTCAGTCTACCAATTCAAATGGTAAGTTCTTCCAGAAAGACCTTCACAGACACACCCAGAAATAATGTTTTGCCAGCTATCTCAGCATCCTTAGCCCAGTGAAACTGATGCACAAAATTAACCATCACAACAGCACCCCTACATAAATATTTATTTTAATGTAAAAGGTGAATTCTATCTCCATAGGTACCCTTGATAGTAATTTATTTCTGACATCTTAGTCACTACATTTAAGTAATCCTACTGACGAAATTTTATTTTATGGCCTACATTTTAGATACTTTATCTTAACTACCATGTTGAATCATAAACAACACTTTAATACAAATTAGAAATGATAATGTCTTTCTGTGACTAACTGTATATTTCTAAAGAAGAGGTGCCTTAAACCTCCTTTACACTACTTAGGAAGAATTATATACACTACTGTGGAAAGTAATTCTTCTGGCAAAGAAGGAAGAGAGAAAATGTGACAACACATAAACAAAAGCTATCAAATGTTGACTTTTGGACTCAGTTACTCCAAACTTCAGGTGAACAGGAAATGAGCCTAAGATTTCTAGAGTTTCTGAATCTCAGTATTTTGCATGCTAAGTTGCTTCAGTAGTGTCCAATTCTTTGCAACCCTATGGACTGTAGCCTGCCAGGCTCCTGTCCATGGGGTTCTCCAGGCAAGAATACTGGAGTGNCAGGTGAACAGGAAATGAGCCTAAGATTTCTAGAGTTTCTGAATCTCAGTATTTTGCATGCTAAGTTGCTTCAGTAGTGTCCAATTCTTTGCAACCCTATGGACTGTAGCCTGCCAGGCTCCTGTCCATGGGGTTCTCCAGGCAAGAATACTGGAGTGAGTTGCCATGCCCACCTCCAGGGGCTCTTACAGACCCAGGGATGGAAACCACGTCTCTTAGGTCTCCTGCATTGGCAGGTGGGTTCTTTACCACTAATGCCACCTGGGAAGCCCTCTCAGTATTTTAAGAAGGGAAGATAAGGAACATTTCAGTTATAACTGAGAGAATCAGTACATTTGAGGCAAAAATGTTGGGAAAAGTTGGATATGTTCCAATTATCTATTTCTACATAACAAACCCACTTCCAAATTAGTGGTTAGCCATTTTATTACAGACTACAATTTTGTAGGTGAGAAATTTGGGCCAGGTGTACTCAAATTTGGGCCAGGTGTAATTCAAATTTTCTTTCTTTCTCATTTACTAGTTGAAATACTTTTATAAGTAGCCACTTCCCTTCATCCATTATTTGATTACTCAGTAGAGCCCTTTATAGACAAAGGCAAAGATAAAAGCGTGATTCTCTCCCCATACTTTTCATAATTGTTTCCTTTCATTCTCTAAACAGTTGTTTTAAATATCAGAAAAAACTCATATATTTAAACATTTTAATGGCTTTCAAATAACTGCAATTTTTAACCATATTGAAGTTCAAATTGTACCATCTTTGATCCTTGGTAAGAGCCTCTTCAAGTTGACTCCTGAAACTTTTCAACATGATGTTAGTGGTCGTTCATAATTTCTTTGCTTTCGCTTTATGAAATCATTCCAGGTTCATTCTGTACATTTCCTATCCTGACTGGAAAAAAAGTCCTGGTTTTCTTTAGTGGTAAATGATATTTTAAGACCACAATCTTGGAGGTAGCGAATAATATAAGCCTTCTTACGCCTTTCCAGGGGACACAGATATTATATACTATGTATATCGAACCTCATAAGTTCCTGCAAATATTTTCAATTCAAATAAAGGACCATATCTGCACTCTAGGATTTGCACTCTAACCTCCTCCTAACATGTCTACTTCTCTTTTCTTTAAAGTCTAAATTTTACTAGAATATGTCTTGGTGTTGGCCATCTGGGTTGATATTCTCAGGTAAATGATATATTCTTTCAATAAATAGTTTCAAATCGTTATGATTTTTAGGAAATGCTTTTTGAATTATAGCTATAGTTACTTCTTCCACACCTTTGCTTTGGTTTCCTTCTGTTCAGTTCAGTTGCTCAGTCATGTCCAACTCTTTGCGACCCCATGAATTGCAGCACGCCAGGCCTCCCTGTCCATCACCAACTCCCAGAGTTCACTCAGACTCACATCCATCAGGTCGGTGATGCCATCCAGCCATCTCATCCTCTGTCATCCCCTTCTCCTCCTGCCCCCAATCCCTCCCAGCATCAGAGTCTTTTCCAATGAGTCAACTCTTTGCATGAGGTGGCCAAAGTACTGGAGTTTCAGCTTTAGCATCCTTTCAAAGAAATCCCAGGGTTGATCTTCTTCAGAATGGACTGGTTGGATGTCCTTGCAGTCCCAGAGACTCTCAAGAGTCTTCTCCAACACCATAGTTCAAAAGCATCAATTCTTTGGTGCTCAGCTTTCTTCACAGTCCAACTCTCACAGCCATACATGACTACTGGAAAAACCATAGCCTTGACTAGATGGACCTTTGTTGGCAAAGTAATGTCTCAACTTTTGAATATGCTATCTAGGTTGGTCATAACTTTCCTTCCAAGGAGTAGGCATCTTTTAATTTCATGGCTGCAGTCACCATCTGCAGTGATTTTGGAGCCCTCCAAAATAAAGTCTGACACTGTTTCTCCATCTATTTCCCATGAAGTGATGGGACCGGATGCCATGATCTTCATCTTCTGAATATTGAGCTTAAGCCAACTTTTCACTCTCCTTTTTCACTTTCATCAAGAGGCTTTTTAGTTCTTCTTCACTTTCTGCCATAAGGGTGGTGTCATCAGCATATCTGAGGTTATTGATATTTCTCCTGGCAATCTTCATTCCAGCTTGTGCTTCTTCCAGTCCAGCATTTCTCATGATGTACTCTGCATAGAAGTTAAATAAGTAGGGTGACAATATACAGTTTTGATGTACTCCTTTTCCTATTTGGAACCAGTCTGTTGTCCCATGTCCAGTTCTAACTGTTGCTTCCTGACCTGCATATAGGTTTCTCAAGAGGCAAGTCAGGTGCTCTGGTATTCCCATCTCTTTCAGAGTTTTCCAGTTTATTGTGATCCACAAAGTCAAAGGCTTTGGCATAGTCAACAAAGCAGAAATAGATATTTTTCTGGAACTCTCTTGCTTTTTCGATGATCCAGCGGATGTTGGCAATTTGATCTCTGATTCCTCTGCCTTTTCTAAAACCAGCTTGAACATCTGGAAGTTCACAGTTCACATATTGCCTGGCTTGGAGAATTTTGAGCATTACTTTACTAGCGTGTGAGATGAGTGCAATTAAGTGACTTCAATTATAATTATGTTGGACCTTCTTTGTTTATCTTTAATATTTATTATTTTGTCTTGAAATATATTTAGCTTTATATTTTTAGTTTTCAAGTTTTAACATTCTTGTCCTCCTCTATTTCTCTTAAGGCATTATCTATTATGTTTGTTTATCTATGTTTTACGTCCAGTTTAATCTAAGATTTTTTTTTCTTTTACTTCTCTTCCTTGAGGTGTGTCAACTCTTTTCTGAGATTTGTAAGCTCTGGTTTATGTTGTTCTTCCATAGCATGCATCATTTCGAAGATTCTCAGCTTATTCTAAAACTTATTTCTGTTTATCTATCTACTCTGAAATTTTGTCTCATTATTACTACCATTCATTCACTCAACTAATATTGATGAGTATGTACGTTGTGCAGTTGTTGTAATCTGAAGTTGACCTACACCAGACAAGCAAGCTTATTGTTTAATTCAACTAAAATTTTATATTGGTAATGCAACAAAAAGTTGACTAGTATGCCATATTTATAATTATTAAGATCTAACTGTGTTTAGTCTCAACAGAATACTTTTACACCATGAACTGGTCATTCTTGAAACCTTCATTTCTTTACCCCTGTAAGCTGGATTTATGTCTTTGGGAACATTTTAAAGAAGATGTATTCCCAAGATATAAAATTAAAATTTTTTTGCACAAATGAATAATATTGGACTGGCCAAAATAGTCATTTGGGTTTTTCTGTAATAAATTAATAGCTTAATTTTTTGGCCAATTTCTCTCTCACACACACACACACATGATCTAGAGAATTGCTGAGTTCCAATCCTTTCCTCCACATCTCTCTAGATACTGCAGAATTACCTTCAGGCATTTAGTTTAACGAACAAGTTTTTTACTTTTTTTGTGTGTGTCCCTTTATAGGCTCTATAAAGGCGGTTTTTTGGTGGGAGAGGGAAAGGCTTGCAAGACTTTTTTTAATTCTTGAAATTAAAAAAAATTCTTTAGGATACTTTTAGGGGATAGTCTCCACATTATAAATCAACTATACTTCAATTATTTCTTTAAAAAAACTTAAAAGTAGAAAACAATAAAAAAAAAATTAGTTGTTACCATAGTGAGAATGAGCCAAAAGTTTTAGCAAAATTTACAAATCTAATGAATATTTTATTCCTTAAAATAACCAAATAGGTTTGTTCAAATCATCAAGTGAGTTCTTGGAATAAGGTGGAATGCTTTTGAGTACTTGGTTCTCAAAATGCTCTGCTCACATGGCTCCAAAATGGCTAACAGTGACTTTTCCCCAGGTCTTTTCTGTTGAGGGCCAATTGTGTTTCTAGTATCTATATCCTTAGACCCAATGTGTAGCCATAAAGTCCCGAGGTCAAAGGGGTGATAAAGTGGTAGGGTGAAAGTAACTTTGCCAAATACAATACAGGACACCTTGTTGCACACTTTTTTTAAAAACTATGCCAACTCCTAGGTAGTGTCAGACTTGGACATTTGAGGTGGGTGTCCATATGCATGAACACAAGCTTCTAATGGTAGCAAAGATGTCAATAGTATCATCAAACACAATTAATAGATGAGGAAACTGAGATGTTATTTACAATATGACCAAAGTCATCAAGCTAATCAAGTCCATTTTCAACGCTGGATCTTTCTGAATGTAAAGCAAAGATTCATTTTTTTCTATTACACATACAGCACAGTAACTACAGTTACAGTTAATACTACTGTATTGTATATTTGAAAGTTGCTAAGAGTAGATCTAAAGCAAATATTTTTCATTAACAAAAAGAATTTACTATTTGTAAGTTAATGCATAAATCTAGGGCATTTCATGGGCTATCAAGGTACAATGGAAATCCCAATTGTTCAGTCATTGATCCTAAATCTTATGGACCCAGATAATTAATTACAAAATTAATTTTTGTAATTATGGGTTTACGTTACACAATTCAAATTGTGGGTTTACGTTACACAATTCAAAACACTGATTTAAAAATAGTGTTAATTTGTTTACAACGACCAATGTATTTGGCAGAAGAATGATTTACAGAAATTCTTCAAGGTAAATGTCAACCAGGGTATCAAATTACGATTCAAAAACTGTCTGTTTATTCTAATGTTGGAGTAAAGAGAGTAAATATTCTTAAGGTAATACTTCTATCCAGATATGCATATTGTCATATTTCACTCTAGGAATAATCCCAACAACAGTGCAGAGGCAGTTAATACGCTTTTAAATTCAACATACCTAGATTTTCCCTCTTCACTACTTAACACTTGCAGGCCTCAGTTTCCTTTATAAAAACAGGCTTCTTAAAAGGGTTGCGATTATACGTAATGCCTTTAAAAAGACGGTATTACACTGTTTATAGATTATATAAATGTATAGATTATGTCAGATATTATATTAAATATTCTTATTTATTGTCATTGTGTTATTTATTATTGTTCTACTTAACAACTTTCTGGCTAACCTGGAGAAACAGGCCACAAGCGCGCTTCCAAGGAAAAGAGGCGGATACGGGTTACCATGACAACGGCGCGCGCCTAGACATTTTTCCCCTCGCACGTCGCTGGGGAAGAGAAAAGCCTAGGTTGCGTGTTGCGTCATCACTACGCGCTCATTGGGCTTCTCCGTGCTGTTTTAGAAGGTCCCGGCCCGGCTACCGTCGCTGCACGCCAAGAATTATTTTTGCTTTTCAGTCTTTGTTAAGCGCACCGAAGTTGCAAGACTGTAAGTACTAGGGGGAGAGTGATAGAGAGCAAGCGATCGTTGAAAGAGATGCCGCAGCAGTCTGCACTTCTGAATCTTCCCTGTGTTTTCTTGATTATCAGCTTCCTCTCAGCTGGGCTCGCGCCGCGTCGACTTCCGGGCGGGTGCCCGCCACCACGGCCTCCGCCGCTCCCCTGCTTTGGCCCCTTTGTGTCCCTGCAGTGTCGAGGCACGGTCCCTGGCACGGCCTTTCTCGAAGCAGGGAGCATCTTAGTACAGGGAGTTTCTCACTGTGGGCGGGCGCGCGGCCCGCAGGGGAGTTAGCGTGGGGAACGTGCCCGCGCGTGCTGGGGTAAGAGGAGGTTGCGCGAGGGTCAGCGTGTGGTTCTAGGAAGGAAGGGCGGGGGTGGGGGAGAGAGGGAGTGAAAAAAAGCAATGGAAAATTTTAAAAGGATACCCCTGTCCACCTGATTGTTATGGCCTAACAATGAAGCGCAGCCATAATAGTCATGCTGAGCCACTGGCATGTTTGCGGGCACTTAATTGCCTTGGGAATGAACTGCTGTAGCTTTGTATTTTATATTGTTTTCATGGCCTCTTTTTCTCTTTTTAATTTCTCCCTGCAGATAGTTCATTTAAAGCTCCAAACCCCACGAAGTGGTAGTTTATATAAATATGAATCTTTTCAACTTGGACCGTTTTCGCTTTGAGAAAAGAAGTAAGATTGAGGAAGCGCCCGAAGCAACCCCTCAACCCTCCCAGCCTGGCCCTTCTTCACCAATTTCTCTTAGTGCTGAAGAGGAGAATGCTGAAGGGGAAGTTAGCAGGGCAGGCACCCCTGATTCAGATGTAACTGAAAAAACAGGTGAGTTACAATGTTGGAAATTGATACAGCATCAAGAGAGTTTCCTGTTTTTGTTTTGTTTTGTTTTTTAAGAAGAAAAGCAGAAGAGATTCTGATTTTTGTTCTTGATGTTACACATACTGATGCATTGTCCTTCACCATGCCCTTTTACATACAGCTTTGGGACTGCCATAGGCACCATGTACCTCCAACTGATTATCTATCCATAGTTGTTTTACTTTTGGGTAAGTTCTTAAATACGGCCCAATGACGGCAGCTAAAATCAGAATTTAGGTCAGAATGGCAGCTATGGGAAAAAGAACTAGTTGATTCAGTCCTTTGATAGATTTTGAGGCTGTTATTGGCAAACGTTTAAATTCATTCCAGTATTTCTCCAGAAATAATTGATAACTTGCTGTGAGCTAAGACTTTATTCAAGGTGCCTGAAGAAAACGTCTATGAACAGATGAAGAGCAGGTCACACTCAGATTTTGCCAACCACCTGACTTCCAAAGTGCATATGAATAATTTTTTTCCTTTTTTTTTTAATATGGACCATTTTTTTTAAGTCTATATTGAATTTGTTACAATATTGCTTCTGTGTTTCGGTTTTTTGACCTTAAGGGATCTGGGATCTTAGCTCCCTGACCAGGGATCTGAACCCATACCTCTGCATTGGCATTTGAAATCTTAACCATTGGACAGCAGGGGAAGTCCCAATAATTGGTGTTCTTCATGGTGGTTCTTCATTTTTTTAACCTCTTCAGCAAATTGTTACCAACAGTAGGGTTTGAGAAGGAGCCAAAAATTAGCATTCCTATCTTAATCTGTGTTTTTCTGACAGTTAGCCATTAGTATTCATTTGAACTGCTGCTGTGTTTTTAGTCATAATGGTGAGTGCTTCACATTCTCTTATTTAAAACAGGCCTACAAGATATTATCCACATTTTGCAGAAATGAGACCTGATGGGTAAAGTTGGGAAGTTGGTAGAACCAGAGCTCAAATCCAAGCAATCTAATTCCGGAACTTAAACTTTTAATCATTTATGTCACTCAGTTTCTTATGAAGAATGAAAAGAATATTAGAAGTTATATTTTAATGTTTATTTCAATAATACCCTTTTAGTGTAAAGCTCAGTATTTCATAAGCAGCTTTTAAATTACAGAATTGGTAATATATGTCTTTACCCTTGATAATCCCATTTTGTTTGCTGTTCTACTTAAATATAACGTTGAAGACAGCCCCTACAAGTTATTAGAATGACAATTTAAATGCTTAGGTGTAATTGGAACTTGATGGAACAATTTGGTAGATTTGACTAAAAATGGTAATTAGGAGTCAAATTTTGAAGGGCTTTGTTTATCTGAAGAATTTTGAACTTAAACCTAAATTCAGACCACTGAAAGATTTAAGCACAAGTGACATCCCTGTTTGTATTCTTTCAGCAGATAATTTGGTTTGCATAACATGCTGTTGTTAATGTCTAAACATCCAGGTACTTTAATATTTTAACAGTAAATATTTTAATCTGTTTATTCTGTAGTTAGGGAAGGAAAGGCCAGGGTGTAGGCATGGGATTTTGAGTCCTTGGAAGCCTCTGCTTCTTCATTTAGTTAAATGGGACATTGGACAAGTCACTCAGATTATCTGAGATCCACAGTTTTTTCATCTCTAAAATAAAAATACTTTGTAAATTGGAATTTAATGAAATGTTTCAGTTATTTATCAATATTAGTAATGTGAAATTTTTAGTTGCTTTTTCTAATCAGGTGTTTTTCCTGCTTTCCTTTTTTACCCTAAGGAGACTTCACTTCTTTTCTCTTTATTTGGGTTTTCCATATGTAAATTCTTTTTAAAACAGAGATTGCCTTTAGAAATTGTGGGGTATGTCTTAATGACACTTGGGAATTACCCAAAAATCAAGTTTGTTCCAGGAATGGTGAGGGTTCATCCTACTTGGAAGAGAGAGCTTTGCTTACAGAAAAGATTATTGTAATTGATCCTGTAGATTTTTGAGAATCTTGAAAAGTAAGGCAAAGTTTAGACTTAATATTATAGGTACTCCAGAGGTACGTGTTTAGTCGCTAAGTTGTATCTGAATATTTGCAGCCCCAGGAACTGTAGCCCACCAGGCCCCTCTGTCTGTGAGATTTCCCAGGCAAGAGTGCTGGAGTGGGTTGTCATTTCGTTCTCTAGAGGATCTTCCTGACCCAGGGATCGAACCCAAGTCTCCTGCATTGGCTTCCAGATTCTCTACCACTGAGTCACCAGGGAAGCCCTAGGGTAAAATAATGAAAGAAACTTGTTTTGGAAAAAAAAAAAAAAATCTGACTGGCAGTCATGAAACCTATGTATTGCTAGGGTGTAGTGTTTAAAGGGAGAGAAATCATTTGGGAAGTTCTTTTAATCCAAACAATGATGGCAGTACAAACAGAAGAACACGGCTTAAGAGTTTCAGAGTAAGAAAATGCAAGATTTTACATCTGGGTCCTTGTGTAGGAATGAGATAAAATGAATGTTAAGAATTTTAGTTTAAGTAATTGAGGGGAATAAAGGTAGTTCTATACATTAGAATAGGTATGAAGTGCCCACTGTAAGACCTTGGGTATGCCTTTAAAAATTCAAATGAGATCAAAGGTCCTGCCCTGAGTTTGAAAGTGAAAATCACTCTGGTCCAACTCTCTGACCCTGTAGACTATACAGTCTCTGGAATTCTCCAGGCCAAAATACTGGAGTAGGTAGCCTTTCTTGTCTCCAGGGGCTCTTCCCAACCCAGGGGTTGAACCCAGGTCTCCCACATTGCAGGCAGATTCTTAACCAGCTGAGCCACAAGGGGAGCATGCCAGTTTAGCAGTAGCCCCAAAGCAGCTTACCTTAGCATGGGGGGAGAGGGGTGCTGAATTGAACATCAGGCCTTGGGCCCATGGTTCCCCAGGTGGCAGTAATGGTAAAGAACCCTGCCTGCCAGTGCAGGAGACATAAGAGACCCTGGTTTGATCCCTGAGTTGGGAAGATCTGGAGAAGGGAATGTCAGCCCACTCCAGTATTCTTGCCTGGAGAATCCCAAGGACAAAGGAGCCGGTGGGCTACAGTCCATGGGGGTCCTAAAGAATCAGACACAAGCGAGCATGCGTACACACAGTTTGGTGGAGACGTCAACACGCTAAAATTGGATTTAAGACTGAATATGGACATTGGGAAATCAATGGACGTGTCATGAGTGGGATATGAATATTGACCTTTATCATCAACAGGTAATTTACTCTAAAATTATGCTACATTTGTTTATTTACATCAGTGTTAGGGTCTGAGTCCCACTTACAGGATAGAATTTGTATGTGGTTAAAATTACCTGCTATCACTCTTTCTCAGATAATCCAATTATTTTACCTAAGAGTTAAGATTTTATTTTATACCACTCTCCTTCAGTTACTGTGCCACAGGGACACTCTTCCTTGAATATGCCAAACCCTATTCAGTCTTTCCTTCTTCCTACATGCTTTTCCATCTGCCTCCAAGACGCTTTCTGTTGTTATCTGCATGTGACTCTGCTGTTGCATTAGGACTTAGTGAAATGTTACCTTTTTTAAAGCAGGTCTTTCCTTGATTACTCTCTAAGGTAGCAACCCTCACTCCCTTTACTGTATTTTTCTGTATAGTATCCATCACTAACTTTGCATTATGTATTTATGTTCCACTTATTACAATGTAAGATCTGAGAGCAGAGACCTGGTTTACCTATCTGTCCATCCCCATTGCTCAGAACAGTGATTGGTGTATAGCAGGCCTTCAGAGTATGTGTTGAAAAAAGCAGTGTTGAATGATGAATAGGTGATAATAGTGCTTTGTACATATTTTTAAATGTCCCTGTTCCTCTTTATGATCTTGGAACGGTGCCATAGCCATCAGTCATCTTTAGCCTTGGATACTTGAAACTGCCTTTGATAGAGGACAGGCTCCCTTAATCCAGCCTTTGGCTGTGAGGGCATACACTTAACCTGTGGGTTGCCTCCCCCCACCTCGGGTTTTTTTTTTACTATCATTAATGCCTGGAGTTATCAATCGTTACTACTTACATTTTCTTTTTTATTTTATTTTTCTGGGAGCATAGCAGGTTTGGAGAGAATAAAACAGTGACAAATGAGTGTGAGAGGAGAGAATCTCCTGTTTTAATGCATAAAGAATAAAACATTGAGCTAAGCATGATCCTCAAGGAGCACCAAGAGGAAAGAACACATAAATATATATGGTTAAAATAGCACAATGTAGTAACTTGTAATAAGGGAAGATATTAAGCAGTGTAGGACCACAATCTAATTCACAGTGATTAAATTATTCCTCTTTCTGCAGAGAATCAGGAAAAATAAAGAAATGACTGAGTGAACACTAAACAAGGACTCATTGCTTATTCAGTGAACAAGGGATAAAAGCATGTTGCCTTGGAATGTGGTATGCAAATAGAATAGGTGAAGTTATCTATGGAAGAGGAGGAATAGGGCAGTATGCATGAAGCAGAAAAGATGTAAAAACAAAAACTGGTGGGTTTTGTGAGGCCTATTTATATGCTCTCCCAGGGAGAATGGACTTTATTTGGTATACATTATAAAACATTTCAGTATGGGAGAAACAGTAATGAAACTGTTGCAATAATTGAAGCCTAAATATAGGGAAATGACAGAGGAGGAGGGAGTTTAGAGACATTTTATATGATATGTATATGATGATATTTGATGATCAGTTAAATCTGGAAGATTTAAAGGTAATGCACATATTCCTTGCTTGGACAGCTGAGTGAGTAGCACTATCAACTGAATTAGGCAGCAGGATTAAGAGGTAGGTACCAAAACATGTTGAATTTGAGTTACTGCTTATGTTTTAGTAGAAAGGTCTAGTAGAGGGTTGAACATTGGCGTTTAGAGCTCAGAGAATGGTTGGAATATGAGAAATCAATTTTGAAGTCATCCTTGTGGTAGGTCATTTCAGTCGCTCAGTCGTATCCGACTCTTTGTGACCCCATGAATCGTAGCACACCAGGCCTCCCTTTCCATCACCAACTCCCGGAGTTCACTCAGATTCACGTCCATCGAGTCAGTGATGCCATCCAGCCATCTCATCCTTGGTCGTCCCCTTCTCCTCCTGCCCCCAATCCCTCCCAGCATCACAGTCTTTTCCAGTGAGTCAACTCTTCTCATGAGGTGGCCAAAGTACTGGAGTTTCAGCTTTAGCATCATTCCTTCCAAAGAAATCCCAGAGTTGATCTCCTTCAAAATAGACTGGTTGGATCTCCTTGCAGTCCAAGGGACTCTCAAGAGTCTTCTCCAACACCACAGTTCGAAACCATCAATTCTTCGGCGCTCAGCCTTCTTCACAGTCCAACTCTCACATCCATACGTGACCACAGGAAAAACCATAGCCTTGACTAGACAGACCTTAGTAGGCAAAGTAATGTCTCTGCTTTTGAATATACTATCTAGGTTGGCCATAACTTTTCTTCCAAGGAGTAAGCATCTCTTAATTTCATGGCTACAGTCACCATCTGCAGTGATTTTGGAGCCCCCCAAAATAAAGTCTGACACTGTTTCCACTGTTTCCCCATCTATTTCCCCTGAAGTGATGGGACTGGATGCCATGATCTTCGTTTTCTGAATGTTGAGCTTTAAGCCAACTTTTTCACTCTCCACTTTCACTTTCATCAAGAGGCTTTTGAGTTCCTCTTCACTTTCTGCCATAAGGGTGGTGTCATCTGTGTATCTGAGGTTATTGATATTTCTCCTGGCAATCTTGATTCCAGCTTGTGTTTCTTCCAGTCCAGCGTTACTCATGATGTACTCTGCATATAAGTTAAATAAGCAGAGTGACAAGATACAGCCTTGACATACTCCTTTTCCTATTTGGAACCAGTCTGTTGTTCCATGTCCAGTTCTAACTGTTGCTTCCTGACCTTCATGTAGGTTTCTCAAGAGGCAGGTCAGGTGGTCTGGTATTCCCATCTCTTTGAGAATATTCTACAGTTTATTGTGATCCACACAGTCAAAGGCTTTGGCATAGTCAATAAAGCAGAAATAGATGTTTTTCTGCAGCTCTCTTGCTTTTTTGATGATCCAGCGGATGTTGGCAATTTGATCTCTGGATCCTCTTCCTTTTCTAAATACAGCTTAAACATCTGGAAGTTCACAGTTCACATACTGCTGAAGCCTGGCTTGGGGAATTTTGATTATTACTTTACTAGCGTGTGAGATGAGTGCAATTGTGCGGTAGTTTGAGCATTCTTTGGCATTGCCTTTCTTTGGGATTGGAATGAAAACTGACCTTTTTCAGTCCTGTGGCCTCTGCTGGAGTTTTCCAAATTTACCCCCCCAAAAAATGTTCTAAACAAAATAGGTAGTAAGAAGCATCAGTATTTAAAAATGGATAAAGGAAGGGAAACCAATGAAAGATACAAGGGATGACAGAGTAGTAAGCAAATGATAATGCCCTGAAAGGAAAAAAAAGGAGAGTTTCCACGTAGGTGTTATATAGTGAACAGTATCAAATGTTGCAGAGAAATCAGTTTGAATGAGATCTGGTCAGAGACCACTTTCCTTTGAAATTAGAGTTCCTGTTGGCCCATAGCAGTTCAATAGACAACTAAGCAGGTGAAGACTCCTATTCCAACAAGGGAAAGAGAGAAACAGCTTGATGAGGAAATAATGTCAAGAAAAGATGTCTGAGGAACATTGAAAATTGAGCATATTTTTTAGCTGAGGGAAAGAAGCTAGTGGAGGGGGACAGGATGAATGACGGGGTGGTATCTGATGAGAGGCATCAGGGAGGTAGGAGTGCAACCGTAGCTGGACTATTTAACTTTGAGAAAAAAATAAAGACACATTTTACCCAGGGGAATGGGAGTGAAAGAGAAAAATACACGATTCATAGGTGGTTCTGAGGCTGGAATGGAGGAAAGCTTTAGTGTATGCTTGATGAATTTCTTAATGAAATAGTCTTCTACAGTGGTTGCCATTTTGGTGTGGTTGTTATGTTGAAAGTAACTTGTTAATAAGTAAGAGGAAAAAAATTTTAAATTATACCAGTTCAAAAAAGATTTCCAAGGAGCAATGCTCTGTCACTTACGGATTGTACAATCTTAAATTATCACTTTTGGACTTTACTTCCTTTGTCTGTTTGTTCTCTGAAATTAAAATGAATAAGATCATTTGAATGATGAAGCTGCTATCATTTTAACCTCATGATTCTTTAACTATTGAGTCCTTAAGTGTGTGTGGACAAAATGTGAATCCTCATTTTATCTTTGGGTAGAAATTCTGGTTTCCTAATGTCTGCTAGTATTAGTTGAAGAGTCGTATTTGTTAAAAAGATTAGTGCTCAATTGTTCTAAAAGTACTGTGAGTCTAAAGATTAGTGTTCAGTTGTTCTAAAAGTACTGTGAGTCTAAATGTCTTAAATTCATTTTAAATGTACATTTTTTTGTCTATTTTCCTTTTCTACCTTTTTAGTTTTTGTGCTTTCTTCAAAATAAAGTGTTATATAAAAAATGATTATAACAATTGTGTAATGGAGAGACTCTAATGTAATCTTTTCATTTAGTGTTCATTTAGTTTTCATTTTCTTCAAAATAAAGTGTTATATAAAAAATGATTATAACAATTGTGTAATGGAGAGACTCTAATGTAATCTTTTCATTTAGTGTTGGTATTCTTTTCATTTTTTTCCCTACCTATATGTGTTCTAGGCTGTTGGTTTTTGTTTTTTTAGATAAAATAGTGTTATGTATATTGTAATGCAGCCTACTATTAACTAAAAAGTAGACTTCTGGGGGGAGGTCCCCCGAATGCCATGCTGCATGTGCTTAGTTGCCCAGTTGGGTATTGAACACATGCCTACTGCAGTGGAAGTGCAATCTCTTAACCACTGGACTGCCAGGGAAGTCCCCTCAAAGAAGATTTTTTAAAATATTTTCCATGTTCATATAAAATATGCTATACTTGAATTATTTTTAGTGACTACAGTATGTCTTATACATTGATGTATTATAATTCATACAGTTCCCTGTTAATAGACATTGGTTGTTTAGGATTGTTTCTTTTTGTTTTAAAGAGTGCTGTAGTGACCATTCTTTTATATTGATGTTTTTGCCTGTGTACAATCTGTGGAAAAATTCTGGGAAATGAAATTGTCACGTTAGAAGGAATATGAATTAATATTTTAGTAATTGCCCAATAACCTGTCATAATAGTTTTACCAGTTTGCACTAGACTACAGCCTGGTTTTCAGATGTCTGCTTTTTCATACCAGGCCAGAATATTGCAACCTTTCTAATCTTTAAAAGCCTAATGAACAATTAAATTGCTTTAAGTTTTTTTATTCCAGTCTTTTAATACTGTTTGTTGTTTACAACAGAGAAGTTTTCCATTTTTAAATGGTCAGTTTGTTCATCTTTTTCTTGAAGGCTTATGGTTTTAGGTCCCTATCAGAACTGATAAAAGAAAGCCATTCCCTACCACCACATTATAAATATATCCATCCGTATTTTCTTCTTTCACATCTGTGGGATCTTAGTTCCCCATACAGGGATTGAATCAGGCCCTCACCAGTGAAAACCCAGAGTTCTAACCGCTGGACCACTGGGGAATTCCCTGAGCAGTCATATTTTGAAAGCAGTCCTTTTTTTTGAGCGGTAGGTGTAACAACAGCGGGTTTAAAATACTTAGTAAGCAATGTTATAAACAACTGTTCTGTCATCCAGGCTTTGTTCCATTTATTTATAGACCATAGGCAGAGTAGATTTAGCATAAATTAGCAGTGGTTTCAACTAAAATCACCAGCTATATTAGCCCTTAACAGGAGACTCGGCCTATCCTTTTAAGCCAGACATTGACTTCTCTCTCGCTCTGGAGGTGTAGATGGAATCTACTTCCGTTAGAAGGTGTTTTGGTTGACACTGAAACTTCCTTGTTCAGTGTAGCCACTTTCCTCAATTGTCTTAGCTCGATCCTCTGGATGTCTTGCTGCAGTTTCTACATCAGCACTTCCTGCTTCCTAATGCACTTGTGTGTTATAGAGACAACTATTTTCCTTCAGCCTTGTGAACTAACTTCTTCAAGCTTCACACTTTTTTCCTTGCAACTTCCTCAGGTCTCTCAGCCTTCATAGGATGGAAGAGATAAGCTCTTGCTCTGGATTAGGCTTTGGCTTAAGGGAATGCTGATGCTGGTTTTTAACCTTTTATCCAGACCACTAAATGTTTCTCCATATCAGCAATAAAGCTGTTTGGCTTCTTGTTTGTAGATTCACTAGAGTAGAATTTCTAATTTCCTCCCAGAACTTTGCCTTTGCATTCACGTCTTGGCTAACTGCTGCAAGAGGCCTAACTTTCAGCCTGTCTTTGCTTTTGACCTGCCTTCTCACTAACCTTAAACATTTCTTATCTTTTTATTTAGAGAGATGAATGTGCAACTATTCCTTTCTCTTGAATACTTAGAGGCCATTGGAGGGTTAGTACCTGACCTAATTTATTGCTGTGTCTTAAGGAATAGGGAAGCTGGAAGAGGGGGAAAGTAATGAAGGAAGTGGCAGGTGGATGGAGCAGTCAAAACACATAAAACGTTTTATCAGTTAAGTTTGCCATTTTATATGGATGCTTTTGGGGCACCTAAAACAGTTACAATTTCTGTCCTTTATCGAGCCCATCTTTGCATGAAATGTTACCTTGGTATCTCTAATTTTCTTGAACAGATCTCTAGTCTTTCCCATTCTGTTGTTTTCCTCTATTTCTTTGCACTGATCTCTGAGGAAGGCTTTCTTATCTCTTCTTGCTTTACTTGGGAATTCTGCATTCAGATGCTTATATCTTTCCTTTTCTCCTTTGCTTTTTGCTTCTCTTCTTTTCACAGCTATTTGTAAGCCCTGCCCAGACAGCCATTTTGCTTTTTTGCATTTCTTTTTCATGGGGATGGTCTTGATCCCTGTCTCCTGTACAATGTCACGAACCTCATTCCATAGTTCATCAGGCACTCTATCGATCAAATCTAGGCCCTTAAATCTATTTCTCACTTCCACTGTATAATCAGAAGGGATTTGATTTGGGTCATACCTGAATGGTCTAGTGGTTTTCCTTACTTTCTTCAATGTAAGTCTGAATTTGGCAATAAGGAGTTCATGATCTGAGCCATAGCAAGAGGATTCCAGAAAAACATCCATTTCTGCTTTATTGACTATGCCAAAGCCTTTGACTGTGTGGATCACAATAAACTGTGGAAAATTCTCAAAGAGATGGGAATACCAGACCACCTGACCTGCCTCTTGAGAAACCTACATGAAGGTCAGGAAGCAACAGTTACAACTGGACATGGAACAACAGACTAGTTCCAAATAGGAAAAGGAGTATGTCAAGGCTGTATATTGTCACCCTGCTTATTTAAATTATATGCAGAGTACATCATGAGAAATGCAGGGCTGGAAGAACCACAAACTGGAATCAAGATTGCCAGGAGAAATATCAGTAACCTCAGATAGGCCGATGACACCACCCTTATGGCAGAAAGTGAAGAGGAACTAAAAAGCCTCTTGATGAAAGTGAAGAGGAGAGTGAAAAAGTTGGCTTAAAGCTCANAATCAGAAGGGATTTGATTTGGGTCATACCTGAATGGTCTAGTGGTTTTCCCTACTTTCTTCAATGTAAGTCTGAATTTGGCAATAAGGAGTTCATGATCTGAGCCATAGCAAGAGGATTCCAGAAAAACATCCATTTCTGCTTTATTGACTATGCCAAAGCCTTTGACTGTGTGGATCACAATAAACTGTGGAAAATTCTCAAAGAGATGGGAATACCAGACCACCTGACCTGCCTCTTGAGAAACCTACATGAAGGTCAGGAAGCAACAGTTACAACTGGACATGGAACAACAGACTAGTTCCAAATAGGAAAAGGAGTATGTCAAGGCTGTATATTGTCACCCTGCTTATTTAAATTATATGCAGAGTACATCATGAGAAATGCAGGGCTGGAAGAACCACAAACTGGAATCAAGATTGCCAGGAGAAATATCAGTAACCTCAGATAGGCCGATGACACCACCCTTATGGCAGAAAGTGAAGAGGAACTAAAAAGCCTCTTGATGAAAGTGAAGAGGAGAGTGAAAAAGTTGGCTTAAAGCTCAGCGTTCAGAAAACAAAGATCATGGCATCTGGTTCCATCACTCCATGGGAAATAAATGGGGAAACAGTGGAAACAGTGTCAGACTTTATCTGTTTGGGGTTCCAAAATCACTGCAGATGGTGACTGCAGCCATGAAATTAAAAGACGCCTACTCCTTGGAAGAAAAGTTATGACCAACCTAGATAGCATATTCAAAAGCAGAGACATTACTTTGCCAACAAAGGTCCGTCTAGTCAAGGCTATGGTTTTTCCTGTGGTCATGTATGGATGTGAGAGTTGGACTATGAAGAAGGCTGGGTGCTGAAGAATTGATGCTTTTGAACTGTGGTGTTGGAGAAGACTCTTGAGAGTCCCTTGGACTGCAAGGAGATCCAACCAGTCTATCAGCCCTGGGATTTCTTTGGAAGGAATGATGCTGAAACTGAAACTCCAGTACTTTGGCCACCTCATGTGAAGAGTTGACTCACTGGAAAAGACCCTGATGCTGGGAGGGATTGGCAGGAGGAGAAGGGGACGATCGATGATGAGATGGCTGGATGGCATCACTGACTCGATGGACGTGGGTCTGAGTGAACTCTGGGAGTTGGTGATGGACAGGTAGGCCTGGCGTGCTGCGATTCATGGGGTCGCAAAGAGTCGGCCATGACTGAGCGACTGAGCTGAACCGAACTGAAAACAATTACAACAGTAATATCAAGGATCACTGATATCCAATAAGCGTAAGAAACATCACCATAAAATATTTGAGACATTACAAGAAATACTGCCAAAATATAGCAGAGAGACATGAAGTGAGCAAATGCTGTTGGAAAAAATGTCAGTAACCTTGCTCAGCATATGGTACCATCAACCTCAGAAAAGAGGTATTCCTGTACTGTAGATTTTAATATGTTTTTGCTTTTTCTTCTTCTTGGACCTGAAAGTTTAAAGGAGTGGTTTCTTTTGTTTTTCTTGTTTATTTGTTGTTTTAATTTCCAAGTAATTGAAATTTTGCTTCAACATTCTTATTAACATTTACTTCCAATTTTACTTTTTGTGACCAGAGAATGTAGTCTGTAATATTTCATCTTTGATGAATTTACTGAGATATTCTTTTTGGCCTACTAAAGAATTTCTATAAAAGCTCCTGAGTACTTGAAAACACATAATCTAATTACAGATTTATTTATATGTCAAAAATAATGAGTTATTATTTATATCTTTTTTTTCAAACTGGATTACAAACATGTCATAAAGTAAGTTTCTTGGATCCTGGCTGAATGCATATAACTTATTTTTCATAGAGTATAATAAATAGAAAATTATCAAAGTGTAACAGTATAGCCTATGAGACCTTTGTTATATAACTCTATCTAGTGGTCTGTATGTTTAGGGTCATAATCCATAATGTGTCTCTTACAGTGGGTACCAATCAAAATATCTTTTTATATCTTAATTGTTTTGGTGCTGTCTTTTCTATTAAGAGTTTAGACAAGACAAAGCCTCATATTTGTCTCTGTTGAATTTTTGCTGTATGTATCCTGCCATGTTTATGCATTTAATTATTAGAATGCATTTGTACATGTCAGTTATATTTTTAATGTAGATATAAATTCTGTTATTAAAAAGTACTTTTCAGGTTTAACACTTCGACCTTGTCCATTTTAAATCACATTACTCTTTCCTTTATATTTTTTCTTTTTATTTTTACCTTTTCTTTTGGCTTAAGCCTGAAATGTTTCTTGTTTCTCATTTTAAGCTAGTGTATTAGAAACTGCTATTCAGTCTTTTAGTGTGTTGTTTGTCTTTTTCGCTAGCTTTCATCAGAGATAGTTTGATTTATCTAAGATGCTGAAGATCCCTGTCTACTATGGCATTCAAATTAAGACTGTCCAGATTGCATTTTCTTAATTTTCATTTTTGGCTGCACTGGGTCTGCCATTGCCATGCAGGCTTTTTTGTGGTGAGCAGGGGCTTCTTATCGTTGTGGAGCACAGGCTTTTCCTTGTGGTGGCTTCTCTTGTTGCAGGCCCCAGGCTCTAGAGCGCAGGCTCAGTAGTTGGAGCACACAGGCTTAGTTGCTCCTCGGCATGTGGGATCGAACCCAGGTCTCCTCCACTGGCACCCAGATTCTTTACCACTGAGCCAAAAGAGAAGCCCAAGACTGTCCAGAATTTATAATCTGTTTTTTTGGTAATAGACCTTTTAAAGGGGCAATTGTGTGATGTGCTTCACTAGGAATGGCCTTGAAAGGAACACCCTTGAAAGTCAGTTGCCGAATGAGAGAATTGAATCATGTAGAACAGTAGACAATTATCGTATCAAAATGACAAAAAGGCACACTTACATAAGTCTATGGGACAGAATCAAAGGTTTAAGTGTTTTCACTTTATTTTTTGGTATCACCTTTATTTGTGGATTAACAAATTGATTTAGACTTTCCTGTGTGAATTCATAATCTCTCAGCGGTGATTTTTTTTTTTTTTTTGAATGGTTTTTGATCTGGGATCCCTTGGAAAGGTAGAGTCAGTGGCAGGTGTTTAAATCCTTTTGTGTTATGGTATATTTAGATATCAAAATGAATAAATGTATACTGGAACAATTTAGGATATAAGTTTGTCTTCTGTTTGCACACCACTAATGGAGAATTTCATTTGTATTTATTCCCTTGAACCTTGGAATCTTCTTGCATATGCTAATGATGTAGGTTCCCATTGCTTTTGATATTGGGAAAACACCATCTTCTATTCCTAAAACAGGATTTTTAAGTTATTTTTACATGAAAGGACAGGCTGTTTTCCCTTATGTTCCTTTAGCATTTTGTTGATTCCTCTCACATGACACAAATTATGATTCATAACATAGCTATTTATGTACATGGCTATTTAGCTCCTATTATTAGTTTCTTTAGGGCAAGTGGAACTGTAACTTGCCTTTTTTTTTTCTTTAATATCCCCCACCTCTTGGTACAGTGCCTTAAATACAGCAGGCATGCAGCAAAGTCAGTTGAGTAGTGAGGTGACGTGAGGTGAGGTGAAGTCGCTCAGTCGTGTCCGACTCTTTGCGACCCCGTGGACTGTAGCCTACCAGGCTCCTCCGTCCATGGGATTCTCCAGGCAAGAATACTGGAGTGGGTTGCCATTTCCTTCTCCCAGTTGAGTAGTAGCCAGCATCTTTTATAATTGTTTCTAGTTTTCACATTGTTTCCCTTATTTCTATAGTTTTCTCTTTTGCTTCCTTCCTGTTTCCTTTGTGCTGCTGCTTAAAAGTGCTTCTTTGCTTGGGTCGTAAAATGTCATTACATCAGGAATATCTCTTTGGCCATTGGCTGTTAGCTATTTTTCCTGTTGTTTACTTCTGAAAATAGTCAAAACAAACAAATCTAAGCACTTCAGCACTATTCTAATTCCAGATTATTGATACTAGAAAGTTGGTATTTTATATAAAGCTCTTACTGTATCCCTGTAGTCCTCAAAGTATGACCTGTGAATTTTTGAGGTCCCTCGGACCCAAAAGGGTTTAAACCATTTCATAATAATATTAAGGCATTGCTTGCCTTTTTCACTATATTGGTATTTGCACTGATGATGCAAAAGCAGTGGTAGGTAAAACTGCGAGTGCCCTAGCGTGAATTGAGGCCAAGATTCCAAACTGTTCTAAATTGTCATTGTATCCTTAAAATTTTTAAATGTCAGTTTCACTTAAGAATGTTCTTGATGAAGCAGTAAAAATAGTTTTTAATAAATCAACCTTTATCAGTAGGTACCATTTTAATATTTTTTGAAACAAAATGTGAACTCCCCTTTGATGCATGCTGGAGTGCAGTAGTTGTCTCAGGAGAAAGCATTTGAGCAGTTGCTTTGAGTTTGAGCTGAGCTTGTCATTCTTTCACAGAACACCATTTTTATTTAAAAGAATGACTGACAAAGCACATTATGTAGACAGGGATTTAACAGACCTTTTTTTTTTTTTTTTTTTCAAAAAAATGAACTGATATCAAGGAAAACAACTGACAGTATTTATGCAAGTGATAAAATTCTAGTTTCAAAGGAAACTTTTGAGTTTTGGAAACCATATCTACATATGTGATTTTTACAATCTCCAGATATCTAGAGGCCAGTGGTGAGATTAATTAATGTCATTTTTGTAAAAAAATATGACATGTGTCAACATTTGGAAGATAGGCATTAATCAGTGAGTGAACCAATATTTTCCAAAAGATAATGCACACAATGTTTAAAAAAAAAAAATGTGTGGGTTAAGGGGCTGTTAAAGTGCATGATTGACTGGAGGGTTTTAATGTAACAGAATGAAAAGTTCATTCTCATCATTTCAGACTCCACATTGCAACAACCTTTAGAAAAACTACCATCTGTCAAATTTGGGTTCAGTGTCAAAAAATACCCACAGTAAAGTAAAAAGGCTATTTTTATTTAAAAAAATATTCCTTCCTTAGCTATATAACTGTGGTGAGGCATGATTTCCTTTGTAAACCAAACAAAAATAATACACTTGAACAGATAATTGCACAAACAGATATGAGAATCTAGCTGTCTTTCTATTAAACCAGGAATCTTCACAGATTTAAAACAGTGCTACGTGTCTCACTGAATTTGAGGGATCGGGGGAGGAAGGAATATAGTTTTCTTATTTTTTTTTAAGAATTCCTTCCTTCCTTTAGTTCTTGTTTTCTTTATGGTTGTGCCGGGTCTTCGTTGCTGCACTCAGGCTTTCTCTAGTTGTGGTGTGCCGGCTGCTCATTGCAGTGGCTTCTCCTGTTGTGACACACAGGCTTAGTTGCCCTGCAGCATGTGGAATCTACCTGGACCAGCGCTTGAACTGATGTCCCCAGCATTGACAGGAGGATTTTTTAACCACTGGACCTCCAGGGAAGTCCTAAATAAATTCTTAAACATTTTCTTAGTTACTATTTTCTGATGAGGTAAATATAACCAGCATAAGCAAAGACTCTTGTGGAGCCCTCATTTTTTTAAAAAGTGGCAAGTTAAAAGAGGTCCTTAGTTTGAGAAATGGTTTTGTATTATAATCTTCCCTCATTCCCCCATATTATCAAACCATTTCCTGTGCTGTTAGTCACTTGCCAGTCAGGCTGTGGGGGTGCTACTTGGTTCAGGGTATTATACATGTTTAGTGTGTATATGTGTATATATATATATTTTTTTCCCACAATAGTAAAAGATGTTTTTCACTTTTCACAACCAGTAGCCAGACAAAAAAGAATTACATTTGCAAGCCATAATGGAAACATGATTAACCTAACAATATAAAATAATTACATACAATTTGAGGGGTTAAGTAGAGTGATGTAATAAGTGGAAGTGCATACATGCACATGTTTTCATCCATTCAGCCAGTCTGTCTTTTGGTTGGTGCATTTAATGCATTTACATTTAAGGTAATTATCAATATGTATGGCAAGTTCAGTCCCTGGGTTAGGAAGATTCCCTGTAGGAGGGCCTGGCAACCCACTCCAGTATTCTTGCCTGGAGAATCCCATGGACAGTGGAGCCTGGTAAGCTTCAGTCAAAAAGGACGCAAAGAGTTGGACAAGACTGAAGCAACTGAGCACATGTGCGTGCGTACACACACACACACACACACATGATCCTATTACCATTTTCTTAATTGTTTTGGGTTTATTTTGTGTAGGTTTTTTTCCTTCTCGTGCATACTGCTTAGAGAAATTCCTATAGCATTTGTTGTAAAGCTAGTTTGGTGGTGCTGAATTCTCTTAACTTTTGCTTGTTTGGAAAGCTTTTGATTTTTTCACTGAATCTGAACAAGTTTCCTGCTGGGTAGAATATTCTTGGTTGTAGTTTCTTCCCTTTCATCACTTTAAATATGTCGTGCCATTCCCTTCTGGCTTGTAGAGTTTCTGTTGAAATCAGCTAATAAAGCCTGATGAGAGTTCCCTTGTATGTTGTCATTTTCCCCCTTGTTGCTTTTAATATTTTATCTTTCTCTTTAATTTTTGTCATTTTGATTACTCTATGTCTCAATGTGTTCCTCCCTGAGTTTATTCTGCTTGGGATTCTCTGTGCTTCCTAGACTTGGTTGACTGTTTCCTTTCCCATGTTAGGGAAGTTTTCAGTTATTATGTCTTCAGATATTTCCTCAGGTCCTTTCTCCCTCTCTTCTCTTTCTGGGAACCCTGGAGAAGGCAATGGCACCCCATTCCAGTACTCTTGCCTGGAAAATCCCATGGATAGAGGAGCCTGAAAGGCTGCAGATCATGGAGTTGCTGAGGGTCAGACATGACTGAGCAGCTTCACCTTCACTTTTCAGTTTCATGCATTGGAGAAGGAAATGGCAACCCACTCCAGTGTTCTTGCCTGGAGAATCCCAGGGACGGGGGAGCCTGGTGGGCTGCCGTCTATGGGGTCGCATAGAGTCGGACACGACTGAAGCGACTTAGCAGCAGCAGAGGTCTCTTTGGCTGTCTTCATTCTTTTTCATTCTTTTTTCTATATTCTGTTCTGCAACAGTGACTTCCACCATTCTGTCCTCCAGGTCACTTACCCATTCCTCTGCCTCAGCTATTTTGCTATTGCTCCCTTCTAGTGTATTGTTCATCTTTGTTCTTTAGTTCTTCTGGGTCTTTGGTAAATATCTCTTGCATCTTCTCCATTCTTTTTCTGAGATCCTGGATCATCTTCACTATCATTATTCTGAATTCTTTTTCTGGGAGGTTTCCTATCCCCACTTCATTTAGTTGTTTTTCAGGGGGTTTTATCTAGTCCTTTCATCTGGGGCATAACCATCTGCTTTTTCATTCTGGTTAACTTTCTATGATGTGGTTTTTGTTCTAGTGCTGCAAGATTGTGTTTCTTCTTGCTGCTTGGGTGCATGAGGCTGAGGCTTGTGTAAGCTTCTGATGGGAGAGACTGGGCATGGGAAAAACTGGGACTTATTGTGGTGGGCAGTAAAACTTTAATCCAGTTATTTGCTGATGTGTGGGGTTGTGCTTCTTCCCTGTTAGTTATTTGGCCTGAGACAACTCAGCCCTGGGGTCTGTGGGCTTTACGGTAGGGTTAATGGCAACCTCCAAGAGGGCTTATCCTAAGGGGCACCTTCCATGACTGCTACTGCCAGTGCCTATGTTCCTGTGGCCATCCATTGCCAACCCACGCTTCCACAGGAGACCCTCCAACACTGGCAGGTAGGTCTAGTTCAGTCTCCTGTGGGATCACTGCTCCTTGCCCCTGGATCTTGATACTCTAAAGATTTTGTGTGTGCCCTCCAAGAGTGAAGTCTGTTACCCCCAGTCCTGTGGAAGTCCTATACTCAAATCCTGCTGGCCTTCAAAGTCAGAATTCCTGGGGATTCCCAGTCCTTTTACCAAATCCCCAGGTTGGGAAGCCTGACATGGGGCTCAGAACCTTCACAGTAGTGGGGGAACTTCTTTGGTATTATTGTTCTCCAGACTGGGTTACTTACCTGGTGAATATGGGGTTTGATTTTCTTATGGTTGCGCCCCGCCTACCATCTCCTTGCAGCTTCTTTGTCTTTGGTCTGGGGTATCCTTTTTTGGGGGGGCTCCAGTGTCCTCCTGTTAATGGCTGTTCAACAGCCAGTTGCAATCTTGGTGCTCTTGCAGGAGAAGATGAACATGTGTCCTTCTGCTCTACTCTCTTGAACCAATCTAATGTATATTTTTTGATGGTGAACATTGCATATCCAGTAAAAACTCTTAGTAATTCAGTACCTATAAGAGAGTAAAGTGAAAGTCACTTAGTCATATCTGACTCTTTGCAACCCCTGGAGTATATAGTCCATGGAATTCTCGACGCCAGAATACTGGAGTGGGTAGCCTTTGCCCTCTCCAAGGGATCTTTCCAACCCAGGGATCGAACCCAGGTCTCCCGCATTGCAGGTGGATTCTTTACCAGCTGAGCCAAAAGGGAAGCCCATAAGAAAGCCTAGCTTTTTCTCTTCTATCTTATTAATGAAGCATATTAAATGTGAATTTTAAAATTATGTCCTCACCATATATTTTGTATTACAATCTGTATATAATAAGTAGGGCTTCCCTGGTAGCTCAGCTGGTGAAGAATCTGCATGCAATGCAGGAGGCCCTGGTTTGATTCCTGGGTTGGGAAGTTCCCCTGGAAAAGGGATAGGCTACCCACTCCACTGTTCTTGGGCTTCCCTGGTGGCTCAGATGGGAAAGAATCTGCCTGCAATGTGAGAGACCTGGATTCGATCCCTGGATTTGGAAGATAAGAGGAGAAGATTAAAGAAAAGATGAATATATAATCAGTTCAAGAAACTCTAGTGCTCCTGCTACTCACTAATAGAATTTTTACCACCCGCCACCCCCCCACCCCCAAACAAACAGTAAGACTTCTTTGAAAAGTTTGTTCTTCGCTTTGAAAAAAGCTTTTTAAAGAAAAGTGGACAATCCAAATCATTTTGTCATAGCCCTTTTCAAAAAGCTGGACACTTGTTGAACTGTTAAAATTACATGCATTCAGTTCAGTTCAGTCACTCAGTCGTATCTGACTCTTGGCGGCCCCATGAGCTGCAGCACGCCAGGCCTCCCTGTCCATCACCAACTCCCAGAGTTTGCTCAAATTCATGTCCATTGAGTTGGTGATGCCATCTAACCATCGAATCTTCTGTCGTCCCCTTCTCCTCCCACCCTCAATCTTTCCCAGCATCAGGGTCTTTTCAAATGAGTCAGCTCTTTGCATCAGGCGGCCAAAATATTGAAGTTTCAGCTTCAACATCAGTCCTTCCAGTAAACACCCAAGACTGATTTCCTTTAGGATGGACTGGTTGGATATCCTTGCAGTCCAAGGGACTCTTCAAGAGTCTTCTCCAACACCATAGTTGCATGCTGGAGTGCAGTAGTTGTCTCAGGAGAAAGCATTTGAGCAGTTGCTTTGAGTTTGAGCTGAGCTTGTCATTCTTTCACAGAACACCATTTTTATTTAAAAGAATGACTGACAAAGCACATTATGTAGACAGGGATTTAACAGACTTTTTTTTTTTTTTTTTTTTCAAAAAAATGAACTGATATCAAGGAAAACAACTGACAGTATTTATGCAAGTGATAAAATTCTAGTTTCAAAGGAAACTTTTGAGTTTTGGAAACCATATCTACATATGTGATTTTTACAATCTCCAGATATCTAGAGACCAGTGGTGAGATTAATTAATGTCATTTTTGTAAAAAAATATGACATGTGTCAACATTTGGAAGATAGGCATTAATCAGTGAGTGAACCAATATTTTCCAAAAGATAATGCACACAATGTTTAAAAAAAAAAAATGTGTGGGTTAAGGGGCTGTTAAAGTGCATGATTGACTGGAGGGTTTTAATGTAACAGAATGAAAAGTTCATTCTCATCATTTCAGACTCCACATTGCAACAACCTTTAGAAAAACTACCATCTGTCAAATTTGGGTTCAGTGTCAAAAAATACCCACAGTAAAGTAAAAAGGCTATTTTTATTTAAAAAAATATTCCTTCCTTAGCTATATAACCGTGGTGAGGCATGATTTCCTTTGTAAACCAAACAAAAATAATACACTTGAACAGATAATTGCACAAACAGATATGAGAATCTAGCTGTCTTTCTATTAAACCAGGAATCTTCACAGATTTAAAACAGTGCTACGTGTCTCACTGAATTTGAGGGATCGGGGGAGGAAGGAATATAGTTTTCTTATTTTTTTTTAAGAATTCCTTCCTTCCTTTAGTTCTTGTTTTCTTTATGGTTGTGCCGGGTCTTCGTTGCTGCACTCAGGCTTTCTCTAGTTGTGGTGTGCCGGCTGCTCATTGCAGTGGCTTCTCCTGTTGTGACACACAGGCTTAGTTGCCCTGCAGCATGTGGAATCTACCTGGACCAGCGCTTGAACTGATGTCCCCAGCATTGACAGGAGGATTTTTTAACCACTGGACCTCCAGGGAAGTCCTAAATAAATTCTTAAACATTTTCTTAGTTACTATTTTCTGATGAGGTAAATATAACCAGCATAAGCAAAGACTCTTGTGGAGCCCTCATTTTTTTAAAAAGTGGCAAGTTAAAAGAGGTCCTTAGTTTGAGAAATGGTTTTGTATTATAATCTTCCCTCATTCCCCCATATTATCAAACCATTTCCTGTGCTGTTAGTCACTTGCCAGTCAGGCTGTGGGGGTGCTACTTGGTTCAGGGTATTATACATGTTTAGTGTGTATATGTGTATATATATATTTTTTTTTTCCCACAATAGTAAAAGATGTTTTTCACTTTTCACAACCAGTAGCCAGACAAAAAAGAATTACATTTGCAAGCCATAATGGAAACATGATTAACCTAACAATATAAAATAATTACATACAATTTGAGGGGTTAAGTAGAGTGATGTAATAAGTGGAAGTGCATACATGCACATGTTTTCATCCATTCAGCCAGTCTGTCTTTTGGTTGGTGCATTTAATGCATTTACATTTAAGGTAATTATCAATATGTATGGCAAGTTCAGTCCCTGGGTTAGGAAGATTCCCTGTAGGAGGGCCTGGCAACCCACTCCAGTATTCTTGCCTGGAGAATCCCATGGACAGTGGAGCCTGGTAAGCTTCAGTCAGAAAGGACGCAAAGAGTTGGACAAGACTGAAGCAACTGAGCACATGTGCGTGCGTACACACACACACACACACACATGATCCTATTACCATTTTCTTAATTGTTTTGGGTTTATTTTGTGTAGGTTTTTTTCCTTCTCGTGCATACTGCTTAGAGAAATTCCTATAGCGTTTGTTGTAAAGCTAGTTTGGTGGTGCTGAATTCTCTTAACTTTTGCTTGTTTGGAAAGCTTTTGATTTTTTCACTGAATCTGAACAAGTTTCCTGCTGGGTAGAATATTCTTGGTTGTAGTTTCTTCCCTTTCATCACTTTAAATATGTCGTGCCATTCCCTTCTGGCTTGTAGAGTTTCTGTTGAAATCAGCTAATATAGCCTGATGAGAGTTCCCTTGTATGTTGTCATTTTCCCCCTTGTTGCTTTTAATATTTTATCTTTCTCTTTAATTTTTGTCATTTTGATTACTCTATGTCTCAATGTGTTCCTCCCTGAGTTTATTCTGCTTGGGATTCTCTGTGCTTCCTAGACTTGGTTGACTGTTTCCTTTCCCATGTTAGGGAAGTTTTCAGTTATTATGTCTTCAGATATTTCCTCAGGTCCTTTCTCCCTCTCTTCTCTTTCTGGGAATCCTGGAGAAGGCAATGGCACCCCATTCCAGTACTCTTGCCTGGAAAATCCCATGGATAGAGGAGCCTGAAAGGCTGCAGATCATGGAGTTGCTGAGGGTCAGACATGACTGAGCAACTTCACCTTCACTTTTCAGTTTCATGCATTGGAGAAGGAAATGGCAACCCACTCCAGTGTTCTTGCCTGGAGAATCCCAGGGACGGGGGAGCCTGGTGGGCTGCCGTCTATGGGGTCGCATAGAGTCGGACACGACTGAAGCGACTTAGCAGCAGCAGAGGTCTCTTTGGCTGTCTTCATTCTTTTTCATTCTTTTTTCTATATTCTGTTCTGCAACAGTGACTTCCACCATTCTGTCCTCCAGGTCACTTACCCATTCCTCTGCCTCAGCTATTTTGCTATTGCTCCCTTCTAGTGTATTGTTCATCTTTGTTCTTTAGTTCTTCTGGGTCTTTGGTAAATATCTCTTGCATCTTCTCCATTCTTTTTCTGAGATCCTGGATCATCTTCACTATCATTATTCTGAATTCTTTTTCTGGGAGGTTTCCTATCCCCACTTCATTTAGTTGTTTTTCAGGGGGTTTTATCTAGTCCTTTCATCTGGGGCATAACCATCTGCTTTTTCATTCTGGTTAACTTTCTATGATGTGGTTTTTGTTCTAGTGCTGCAAGATTGTGTTTCTTCTTGCTGCTTGGGTGCATGAGGCTGAGGCTTGTGTAAGCTTCTGATGGGAGAGACTGGGCATGGGAAAAACTGGGACTTATTGTGGTGGGCAGTAAAACTTTAATCCAGTTATTTGCTGATGTGTGGGGTTGTGCTTCTTCCCTGTTAGTTATTTGGCCTGAGACAACTCAGCCCTGGGGTCTGTGGGCTTTACGGTAGGGTTAATGGCAACCTCCAAGAGGGCTTATCCTAAGGGGCACCTTCCATGACTGCTACTGCCAGTGCCTATGTTCCTGTGGCCATCCATTGCCAACCCACGCTTCCACAGGAGACCCTCCAACACTGGCAGGTAGGTCTAGTTCAGTCTCCTGTGGGATCACTGCTCCTTGCCCCTGGTTCTTGATACTCTAAAGATTTTGTGTGTGCCCTCCAAGAGTGAAGTCTGTTACCCCCAGTCCTGTGGAAGTCCTATACTCAAATCCTGCTGGCCTTCAAAGTCAGAATTCCTGGGGATTCCCAGTCCTTTTACCAAATCCCCAGGTTGGGAAGCCTGACATGGGGCTCAGAACCTTCACAGTAGTGGGGGAACTTCTTTGGTATTATTGTTCTCCAGACTGGGTTACTTACCTGGTGAATATGGGGTTTGATTTTCTTATGGTTGCGCCCCGCCTACCATCTCCTTGCAGCTTCTTTGTCTTTGGTCTGGGGTATCCTTTTTTGGGGGGGCTCCAGTGTCCTCCTGTTAATGGCTGTTCAACAGCCAGTTGCAATCTTGGTGCTCTTGCAGGAGAAGATGAACATGTGTCCTTCTGCTCTACTCTCTTGAACCAATCTAATGTATATTTTTTGATGGTGAACATTGCATATCCAGTAAAAACTCTTAGTAATTCAGTACCTATAAGAGAGTAAAGTGAAAGTCACTTAGTCATATCTGACTCTTTGCAACCCCTGGAGTATATAGTCCATGGAATTCTCGACGCCAGAATACTGGAGTGGGTAGCCTTTGCCCTCTCCAAGGGATCTTTCCAACCCAGGGATCGAACCCAGGTCTCCCGTATTGCAGGTGGATTCTTTACCAGCTGAGCCAAAAGGGAAGCCCATAAGAAAGCCTAGCTTTTTCTCTTCTATCTTATTAATGAAGCATATTAAATGTGAATTTTAAAATTATGTCCTCACCATATATTTTGTATTACAATCTGTATATAATAAGTAGGGCTTCCCTGGTAGCTCAGCTGGTGAAGAATCTGCATGCAATGCAGGAGGCCCTGGTTTGATTCCTGGGTTGGGAAGTTCCCCTGGAAAAGGGATAGGCTACCCACTCCACTGTTCTTGGGCTTCCCTGGTGGCTCAGATGGGAAAGAATCTGCCTGCAATGTGAGAGGCCTGGATTCGATCCCTGGATTTGGAAGATAAGAGGAGAAGATTAAAGAAAAGATGAATATATAATCAGTTCAAGAAACTCTAGTGCTCCTACTACTCACTAATAGAATTTTTACCACCCGCCACCCCCCCACCCCCAAACAAACAGTAAGACTTCTTTGAAAAGTTTGTTCTTCACTTTGAAAAAAGCTTTTTAAAGAAAAGTGGACAATCCAAATCATTTTGTCATAGCCCTTTTCAAAAAGCTGGACACTTGTTGAACTGTTAAAATTACATGCATTCAGTTCAGTTCAGTCACTCAGTCGTATCTGACTCTTGGCGGCCCCATGAGCTGCAGCACGCCAGGCCTCCCTGTCCATCACCAACTCCCAGAGTTTGCTCAAATTCATGTCCATTGAGTTGGTGATGCCATCTAACCATCGAATCTTCTGTCGTCCCCTTCTCCTCCCACCCTCAATCTTTCCCAGCATCAGGGTCTTTTCAAATGAGTCAGCTCTTTGCATCAGGCGGCCAAAATATTGAAGTTTCAGCTTCAACATCAGTCCTTCCAGTAAACACCCAAGACTGATTTCCTTTAGGATGGACTGGTTGGATCTCCTTGCAGTCCAAGGGACTCTTCAAGAGTCTTCTCCAACACCATAGTTCAAAAGCATCAGTTCTTCAGTGTTCAGCTTTCTTTATAGTCCAACCCTCATATCTGTATTACTGGAAAAACCACAGCCTTGACTAGACAGACCTTTGTTGACAAAGTAATGTCTCTACTTTTTAATATGCTATCTAGGTTGGTCATAACTTTCCTTCCAAGGATTAAGTGTCTTTTAATTTCATGGCTGCAGTCACCATCTGCAGTGATTTTGGAGCCCTAAAATATAAAGTCAGCCACTGTTTCTACTGTTTCCCCATCTATTTGCTATGTCCCCATCTATTTGCTATGAAGTGATGGGACCAGATGCCATGATCTTAGTTTTCTGAATTATATGCATTAAGTTTAGGTTAAATTTATGATGTAATAAAGGTCTTCATTTTTAGTTTTATTTGTGGTTTCTGATATATCAGGACTACTATGTAAAAGCAGATGTGTATAAGAGACAGCTNCTTCCACAGGAGACCCTCCAACACTGGCAGGTAGGTCTAGTTCAGTCTCCTGTGGGATCACTGCTCCTTGCCCCTGGATCTTGATACTCTAAAGATTTTGTGTGTGCCCTCCAAGAGTGAAGTCTGTTACCCCCAGTCCTGTGGAAGTCCTATACTCAAATCCTGCTGGCCTTCAAAGTCAGAATTCCTGGGGATTCCCAGTCCTTTTACCAAATCCCCAGGTTGGGAAGCCTGACATGGGGCTCAGAACCTTCACAGTAGTGGGGGAACTTCTTTGGTATTATTGTTCTCCAGACTGGGTTACTTACCTGGTGAATATGGGGTTTGATTTTCTTATGGTTGCGCCCCGCCTACCATCTCCTTGCAGCTTCTTTGTCTTTGGTCTGGGGTATCCTTTTTTGGGGGGGCTCCAGTGTCCTCCTGTTAATGGCTGTTCAACAGCCAGTTGCAATCTTGGTGCTCTTGCAGGAGAAGATGAACATGTGTCCTTCTGCTCTACTCTCTTGAACCAATCTAATGTATATTTTTTGATGGTGAACATTGCATATCCAGTAAAAACTCTTAGTAATTCAGTACCTATAAGAGAGTAAAGTGAAAGTCACTTAGTCATGTCTGACTCTTTGCAACCCCTGGAGTATATAGTCCATGGAATTCTCCACGCCAGAATACTGGAGTGGGTAGCCTTTGCCCTCTCCAAGGGATCTTTCCAACCCAGGGATCGAACCCAGGTCTCCCGCATTGCAGGTGGATTCTTTACCAGCTGAGCCAAAAGGGAAGCCCATAAGAAAGCCTAGCTTTTTCTCTTCTATCTTATTAATGAAGCATATTAAATGTGAATTTTAAAATTATGTCCTCACCATATATTTTGTATTACAATCTGTATATAATAAGTAGGGCTTCCCTGGTATCTCAGCTGGTGAAGAATCTGCATGCAATGCAGGAGGCCCTGGTTTGATCCTGGGTTGGGAAGTTCCCCTGGAAAAGGGATAGGCTACCCACTCCACTGTTCTTGGGCTTCCCTGGTGGCTCAGATGGGAAAGAATCTGCCTGCAATGTGAGAGACCTGGATTCGATCCCTGGATTTGGAAGATAAGAGGAGAAGATTAAAGAAAAGATGAATATATAATCAGTTCAAGAAACTCTAGTGCTCCTGCTACTCACTAATAGAATTTTTACCACCCGCCACCCCCCCACCCCCAAACAAACAGTAAGACTTCTTTGAAAAGTTTGTTCTTCACTTTGAAAAAAGCTTTTTAAAGAAAAGTGGACAATCCAAATCATTTTGTCATAGCCCTTTTCAAAAAGCTGGACACTTGTTGAACTGTTAAAATTACATGCATTCAGTTCAGTTCAGTCACTCAGTCGTATCTGACTCTTGGCGGCCCCATGAGCTGCAGCACGCCAGGCCTCCCTGTCCATCACCAACTCCCAGAGTTTGCTCAAATTCATGTCCATTGAGTTGGTGATGCCATCTAACCATCGAATCCTCTGTCGTCCCCTTCTCCCACCCTCAATCTTTCCCAGCATCAGGGTCTTTTCAAATGAGTCAGCTCTTTGCATCAGGCGGCCAAAATATTGAAGTTTCAGCTTCAACATCAGTCCTTCCAGTAAACACCCAAGACTGATTTCCTTTAGGATGGACTGGTTGGATCTCCTTGCAGTCCAAGGGACTCTTCAAGAGTCTTCTCCAACACCATAGTTCAAAAGCATCAATTCTTCAGTGTTCAGCTTTCTTTATAGTCCAACCCTCATATCTGTATTACTGGAAAAACCACAGCCTTGACTAGACAGACCTTTGTTGACAAAGTAATGTCTCTGCTTTTTAATATGCTATCTAGGTTGGTCATAACTTTCCTTCCAAGGATTAAGTGTCTTTTAATTTCATGGCTGCAGTCACCATCTGCAGTGATTTTGGAGCCCTAAAATATAAAGTCAGCCACTGTTTCTACTGTTTCCCCATCTATTTGCTATGTCCCCATCTATTTGCTATGAAGTGATGGGACCAGATGCCATGATCTTAGTTTTCTGAATTATATGCATTAAGTTTAGGTTAAATTTATGATGTAATAAAGGTCTTCATTTTTAGTTTTATTTGTGGTTTCTGATATATCAGGACTACTATGTAAAAGCGGAGTTCATAGTACCTTTAATACTTATTTGATAAGAATTAGACTATCATTTTATTACTTTACATAAAAATCAGAATTTGTTCTTCATACAAATGGCAGTTAACATACCTGTGATTTTTTTTTTTTTTTCAGAGTGGTTTTTCACCCCAGGCACATTAAACATTTATAAAATTGTTCTGTTTGAACAGTTTTATGATTTGCTTTTCAGTAATGTTGCTAGGACTTCATTGCAGGAAGAAAAATGTTTTTTTGTGTCCTCTAAGAGATTGGTTATGTAAGCCTTGGTTAATGTTATTTACAAATATGACTCAGGAGCCTTATGATAGTGATTGCTATCATTTTATGACAGTTAATTGTGGGAAGGTCAAGAGTTTTAGCATACCAGGATTTAGACTCTGGGTCTTGGATTTTAGGTCTGATACTTTCCCTTGTATGACTTTAGACAAGTTGCTTCCTCTGAATCTTAGTTGGTCTATAAAATGATGATATAATGTCCCCTTGGGGTTATTTTAAGTATTAAAAATGTGTTTCACTTCTGGACTTGATACTAAATAGTCGCTAATGGTAGCTGTTGTTTTTTAAATTGGTACTTTTTAATTAAAATTCATGTGATCATTCCTTTTTAGAATGTATCATTAATTGGCCCTCAAATCTATGGGTTCTCATCTGCAGATCAGCTACAATGGAAATATTCAGAAAGAAACGTTCCAGGAAGTTCTAAGGAGCAAAACAAATTTGCCACGTACACACTGCAACTATTTATGTAACTTTCACGTGTGTATTTACAATTCTTTACATAGAATTTACATGAATCAGGTATTATAAGTAATACAGCTGTGTGCATATGTTATATGAAAATACAGGACCATTTTATTTAAGGGACTTGAATATTCCCCCATTTTGGGAGTGGGCAGGGAAGTCCTGGAACCAGTCTCCCTAAACCTCACAGTTACTGCAGGACAACTGTATTCACTAAACCAAGACACTGAACACTTTAATATGAATTCCTTAAATCAGGAATTCCTCCTCCTCTATATAAGGGAGAATAATTTTGAAACTCAGCCCTTGGAGAGAGGAGACTGCAATAGAATATTATACTCACCTGCTTTGGATAACAAGTGATGCTGACTTTATTAGTGCTGTTGCTGCTGCTAAGTCGCTTCAGATGTCCGACTCTGTGTGACCCCATAGACAGCAGACCGCCAGACCCCCCCTCCCCTGACCCCATCCCTGGATTCTCAAGGCAAGAACACTGGAGTAGGTTGCCATTGCCTTCTCCAGACTTTATTAGTGAGGGCTGCCATAACAAAATAACACAGACTGAGTGACATAAAAAGCGGACTTATTTTCTCCATATCTAGAGGCTAGAAGTCCAAGATCAAGGTGTTGATGGGTTTGGTTTCTTGTGAAGGCCTTTCTCCTCAGCCTGCTCCTCCTTGTGTGCCCACGTTGCCTTTCCTCCATGCACACACATCCTTGGTTTCTCTCTAAGAACGTCAAGCCACTTTGGATTAGGTTACTAACCTAACTGACTCATTTTAAGTTGGTCACTTCATGACCAACTTAAAGACCTGTCTCTAAATATTGTTACATTTTGAGGTGATGTGGGTTGGGACTTTAGCATAGGAATTTTGGAGGGGACATAATTAGGCCCGTAACAACAATATTTGCATAAGAGCTAATGTATGTTGGATATTGACAGTGTGCCAGTTTCTAAATTAAATTATTAATATATATCTTCTAATTTTATGTGCCATTAATCCTGTGATTATTAGCATCTCTTTTATAGAGGACACTGAGACTAAGATTAAGTAACTTGGCTGAGAGATGGGATTGAAATTCAAGTCTTTTGGGCTCTAGTGTCCATGTTCTCTTAGGTAAGAACTGAGTACTAGGAAACAAAAGCACAGAGAAAAGAGGGTTGAAATATACAAACGGCTGTTTTGCAGTGTCCACTAAGGTCTTGCTAGTAAGTAACCTCTGAAGTGCAAAATCATTTAATGCCAGCCGTGGTTGACTGTTAATTTTTTCTTTGAAAATTAGGAGGAGTTTTGGTTTAGTTTTTTAGTTTTGGAAATGTGAATGAAGCTAAAGATTTTTGGCACATGCTTGTGCTAAGACAGATTTGCACAAACAAAATTTGTCTTATTTTCAGATTGCTCAAAATGCCTTTCTGCTTTTTGTCTTTTGCAGAAGATTCTAGTGTTCCAGAAACTCCAGAAAATGACAGAAAAGCAAGTATATCATATTTCAAGAATCAAAGAGGGATTCAATACATTGATTTGTCTTCTGATAGTGAAGATGTTGTTTCCCCAAATTGCTCCAGTACAGTTCAAGAGAAAAAATTCAACAAAGACACGGTGATTATAGTGTAAGCAACTTAATAGGTTCATTATATTTGCATGTATAAACCCCCCCCTTTTTTTTTGAAAATGTTAACTTATGTTGAAAATTTTTGATAATTTCCACCCCACTTTTTTCCTTTTCCTGACTGCATCATTGTCATTTTTTCCTAACGTAGAGACGTAAACACGTAAGTGTGTGTATATGTACATGTTTATGTGTATGTGTGTGAGAGAGATTGATTCTGAACTGATTTTCTGTTTTTTTTTTTTTTTTTTTTTTGACCTCACAAGTTGGCTTGTGGGTTCTTAGTTCCTGAAGCAGGGATTGAGCCCAGGACACGGCAGTAAACGCACTGAATCCTAACTAACGGACCACCAGGGAATTCCCTCGGTTCTGATTTTCAGGAAAAAAGTTCAGTTGGAGTAAATATTTAATCTTTTCATTCTCCATAGATAGGGAATTTATTTTAACAAGTACGTTTGATCATTTGTAACTACTTCTTGATTTGTTCTTGAATCTGATTGACATTTTTGGACATTTTGGGGACACATTCAGTGAGCTAGTACAGAGCTTGTATAATAGAAATGTAGTAAGTAAATAAAAAATGCAGTATGCCAAATAATAAATCTGATCAGCAAAGGCGGGGAGAGGGGATACAGGATTTGGGGCCAGGGTTAAGGGCCAAGGGTAGAGTACATGGTTGGAAAAGACTTCATTAAGAAGATGTTGCTTGAGCAGAGATGTGAATATGCTGGGAGGGGCATTAAGAATATCCTGCTTAGTTACCTTTAGTGGTGTTACGCCTGTTTAGGGAGAAGGTAGTGGGTCCCATCATCATGGCAGATAGATGCTGAAACAGAGGAAACAGTGACAGACTTTATTTGAGGGGGCTCCAAAATCACTGCAGATGGTGACTGCAGCCATGAAATTAAAGGACGCTTGCTTCTTGGAAGAAAAGCTATGACTAACCTAAACAGCATATTAAAAAACAGAGACATTGCTTTCCCAACAAAGGTCCGTCTAGTCAAAGCTATGGTTTTTCCAGTAGTCATGTATGGATGTGAGAATTGGACTATAAAAAAAGCTGAGGGCTGAAGAATGATGCTTTTGAACTGTGGTGTAGGAAAAGACTCTTGAGAGTCCCTTGGACTCCAAGGAGATCCAGCCAGTCCATCCTAAAGGAGATCAGTCCTGGATGTTCATTGGAAGGACTGATGTTTAAGCTGAAACTCCAATACTTTGGCCACCTGATGGGAAGAGCTGACTCATTTGAAAAGACCCTGATGCTGGGAAAGATTGAAGGTAGGAGGAGAAGGGGACGACAGAGGATGGGATGGTTGGATGACATCACTGACTCAATGAACATGATTTTGAGTAGACTCCAGGAGTTGGTGATGGACAGGGAGGCTTGACATGCTGCAGACCATAGGGTTCCAAAGAATTGGACACAACTGAGTGACAATATTGCATAGGAACCTGGAATGTCAGGTCCATGAATCAAGGCAAATTGGAAGTGGTCAAACAAGAGATGGAGATGTGTATAAGAGACAGATCTATGGGTTCTCATCTGCAGATCAGCTACAATGGAAATATTCAGAAAGAAACGTTCCAGGAAGTTCTAAGGAGCAAAACAAATTTGCCACGTACACACTGCAACTATTTATGTAACTTTCACGTGTGTATTTACAATTCTTTACATAGAATTTACATGAATCAGGTATTATAAGTAATACAGCTGTGTGCATATGTTATATGAAAATACAGGACCATTTTATTTAAGGGACTTGAATATTCCCCCATTTTGGGAGTGGGCAGGGAAGTCCTGGAACCAGTCTCCCTAAACCTCACAGTTACTGCAGGACAACTGTATTCACTAAACCAAGACACTGAACACTTTAATATGAATTCCTTAAATCAGGAATTCCTCCTCCTGTATATAAGGGAGAATAATTTTGAAACTCAGCCCTTGGAGAGAGGAGACTGCAATAGAATATTATACTCACCTGCTTTGGATAACAAGTGATGCTGACTTTATTAGTGCTGTTGCTGCTGCTAAGTCGCTTCAGATGTCCGACTCTGTGTGACCCCATAGACAGCAGACCGCCAGACCCCCCTTCCCCCGACCCCATCCCTGGATTCTCAAGGCAAGAACACTGGAGTAGGTTGCCATTGCCTTCTCCAGACTTTATTAGTGAGGGCTGCCATAACAAAATAACACAGACTGAGTGACATAAAAAGCGGACTTATTTTCTCCATATCTAGAGGCTAGAAGTCCAAGATCAAGGTGTTGATGGGTTTGGTTTCTTGTGAAGGCCTTTCTCCTCAGCCTGCTCCTCCTTGTGTGCCCACGTTGCCTTTCCTCCATGCACACATATCCTTGGTTTCTCTCTAAGAATGTCAAGTCACTTTGGATTAGGTTACTAACCTAACTGACTCATTTTAAGTTGGTCACTTCATGACCAACTTAAAGACCTGTCTCTAAATATTGTTACATTTTGAGGTGATGTGGGTTGGGACTTTAGCATAGGAATTTTGGAGGGGACATAATTAGGCCCGTAACAACAATATTTGCATAAGAGCTAATGTATGTTGGATATTGACAGTGTGCCAGTTTCTAAATTAAATTATTAATATATATCTTCTAATTTTATGTGCCATTAATCCTGTGATTATTAGCATCTCTTTTATAGAGGACACTGAGACTAAGATTAAGTAACTTGGCTGAGAGATGGGATTGAAATTCAAGTCTTTTGGGCTCTAGTGTCCATGTTCTCTTAGGTAAGAACTGAGTACTAGGAAACAAAAGCACAGAGAAAAGAGGGTTGAAATATACAAACGGCTGTTTTGCAGTGTCCACTAAGGTCTTGCTAGTAAGTAACCTCTGAAGTGCAAAATCATTTAATGCCAGCCGTAGTTGACTGTTAATTTTTTCTTTGAAAATTAGGAGGAGTTTTGGTTTAGTTTTTTAGTTTTGGAAATGTGAATGAAGCTAAAGATTTTTGGCACATGCTTGTGCTAAGACAGATTTGCACAAACAAAATTTGTCTTATTTTCAGATTGCTCAAAATGCCTTTCTGCTTTTTGTCTTTTGCAGAAGATTCTAGTGTTCCAGAAACTCCAGAAAATGACAGAAAAGCAAGTATATCATATTTCAAGAATCAAAGAGGGATTCAATACATTGATTTGTCTTCTGATAGTGAAGATGTTGTTTCCCCAAATTGCTCCAGTACAGTTCAAGAGAAAAAATTCAACAAAGACACGGTGATTATAGTGTAAGCAACTTAATAGGTTCATTATATTTGCATGTATAAACCCCCCCTTTTTTTTTTGAAAATGTTAACTTATGTTGAAAATTTTTGATAATTTCCACCCCACTTTTTTCCTTTTCCTGACTGCATCATTGTCATTTTTTCCTAACGTAGAGACGTAAACACGTAAGTGTGTGTATATGTACATGTTTATGTGTATGTGTGTGAGAGAGATTGATTCTGAACTGATTTTCTGTTTTTTTTTTTTTTTTTTTTTTGACCTCACAAGTTGGCTTGTGGGTTCTTAGTTCCTGAAGCAGGGATTGAGCCCAGGACACGGCAGTAAACGCACTGAATCCTAACTAACGGACCACCAGGGAATTCCCTCGGTTCTGATTTTCAGGAAAAAAGTTCAGTTGGAGTAAATATTTAATCTTTTCATTCTCCATAGATAGGGAATTTATTTTAACAAGTACGTTTGATCATTTGTAACTACTTCTTGATTTGTTCTTGAATCTGATTGACATTTTTGGACATTTTGGGGACACATTCAGTGAGCTAGTACAGAGCTTGTATAATAGAAATGTAGTAAGTAAATAAAAAATGCAGTATGCCAAATAATAAATCTGATCAGCAAAGGCGGGGAGAGGGGATACAGGATTTGGGGCCAGGGTTAAGGGCCAAGGGTAGAGTACATGGTTGGAAAAGACTTCATTAAGAAGATGTTGCTTGAGCAGAGATGTGAATATGCTGGGAGGGGCATTAAGAATATCCTGCTTAGTTACCTTTAGTGGTGTTACGCCTGTTTAGGGAGAAGGTAGTGGGTCCCATCATCATGGCAGATAGATGNGTGAGTCTGAGTGAACTCCGGGAGATGGTGCTGGACAGGGAGGCCTGGCGTGCTGCGATTCATGGGGTCGCCAAGAGTCGGACACGACTGAGCGACTGAACTGAACTGAACTGAAGGAGCTAAGGTCTCAAGGTGAGGAGTAGAATAGGGAAAGGACTTTATCAGGCGAGTAAGCCCATAGGCTATTTGGCTTTTATTCTGAATGAGAATAAAAGGAGCTAAAGGAGCATACTGAGCAGAGGAGTAAAATGACTTGATTGATATATTTAAAAGTCTTTAAGGGTATAGGGAAATGGTAGTAGAATCATGAATACTTTGTAATAACCAAGGCAAAAAAAAAAGGATGGAAGGTTAGACCATTCTAGTACCTATGGGAGTGAATAAAAAGTAGTTAGATTCTGGATATACTCTTAAGGTAGAGCAGAGAGGCTTTATTGATGGATTGCAAATGGAATGGGAGAGAAGGGAATATGGATGACCCTAAGATAATTTGACCTGGGCGACTGGAAGGAAGGAGCTAACAGTAACTGGGATAAGGAGTACTCTCTTGAGTGTGATAGAGAACAGCGTTAGAAGGAAAGATTGGCAATTAAGTCTTAGACATGCTTAATTGTGTTTGAGAAGACTCTTGGACATCTAAGTGGACGTGTCAGGTAGACAGTTTAGATTTGTAACATTAGGTTCTGGAGAGAGGTCTAGGTTCCACGTCTAAATTTAGGTGTTGTCAGGATGAAAACTGCAGTGTTAATCGCTCAGTTATGTCTGACTCTTTGTGACCCCATGAACTACAGCCCACCAGGCTCCTGTGTCCTTGAAATTCTCCAGGCAAGAATACCGGAGTGAGTTGCCATTCCTTTCTCCAGGGGATCTTCCCGACCCAGGGATAGAACCTCTGTCTCCTGCATTGCAGGTCCTTGACATTAAAAGATACATGATTAGATAAAATCACTAAGAGACACTGTAGTGTAACTGGAAAACAGACAATGCCTTGGTTGAAGGACTTAGGCCAGGGTAACTCTTGATTTTAGGAATGGAGCAACATAAGAAGAAACTTGTAGAAGATTCTAAGAAGGAGCAGTCATTGAGGTAAAACTCAAAAGGTTGTGTGATGAGAGGCTAAGTGAGGAAAGTGTGATGCAAGAGATCAAGACTGTCCTCTGCTAAGATGAGGATTTCCTCTTAAAATTAATTTCCTTTTGTACATAAGCTTAAGTGAACATACCTTTGTCCTGAATTTTACCCTGAAATAAAAAATAGTGATGATCCTGTGTGGTAGATCCTGAGGAAAATTGCTACATTAGCACTCCAAATTTTGCTTTTTATTTTGCAAAGAATTTAAATTTACATAAAAGTTACAAGAAAAACCAGTTTCCANTGTCCTGAATTTTACCCTGAAATAAAAAATAGTGATGATCCTGTGTGGTAGATCCTGAGGAAAATTGCTACATTAGCACTCCAAATTTTGCTTTTTATTTTGCAAAGAATTTAAATTTACATAAAAGTTACAAGAAAAACCAGTTTCCATGATCCTTTTAAAAAGATTCTTCCTTTGTTAACATTTTCCCACGTTTGCTTGTCACCATCATATAATAATAGAATTGTTGTATTTTGATCTATTTTCTTTATGACTGCACAGAACTTTCTCTAGTGATAGTGAGTGGGGACTACTCCAGACGTAGTGCTCAGGCTTCTCGTTGCATTGATGCCTCCTGTTGCAGAACATGGGCTCTGCACACTCAGGCTTCAGTGGTTGCAGCTCACAGGCTACAGAGCACAGGCTCAGTAGTTGCGGTGCATGAGCTTAGCTGTCCTACGTTACGTGGGTTCTTCCTGGACCAAGGATCAAACCTGTTTCCCCTTAAAATGTAAACGGATGTCCTTATTCCTCCACCAAGAATGTCTTGTAATGAAAAAGAATAATCAGCTGAACGAAGCTTTGTGCTTAGTAATGTAGTTGTTTTTCCCCTCTGGTTTAAGTTCCTTATCTTTTGATGGACAGATAACAGACAGTTTGATTTCAAGGACAGGTGGTTAGTCCATGAATCATATTTTGAGTAGTACTCTATAATAAAATTTTCTCTAGCATCATGCATTGGGTTTAGTTCATCATGTGTCTTTAGTCTGGTTTAATCTGAAATTATCTCAGCCTTTTTTTTTTTTTTTAATTCCCATGATTTTCGTTAATTGTGACGGTAATAAACCAGGTTTTTTAGGATGTCTCTCACTTTCTACATGGCTTCCCTGTGGCTCAGACAGGAAAGAATCTGCCTGCAATGCGAGAGACTGAGGCTCGATTCCTGGGTCAGTAAGACCCCCTGAAGAAGGAAATGGCACCCCACTCCAATATTCTTATCTGGAGAATTCCATGGACAGAGGAGCCTGGCAGACTACAGTCCATGGGGTTGCAAAGAGTCGAACATGACTGAGCGACTGACACTTTGATTTTTTCAATTTCTACACCCCTAATGTACCCAAGAATTGATGCTTTTGAAGTGTGGTGTTGAGAAGACTCTTAGGAGTCCCTTGGACTGCAAGAAGATCAAACCAGTCAATCCACAAGGTAATGAGTCCTGAATATGCATTGGAAGGACTGATGCTGAAGCTGAAGCTCCAGTACTTTGGCCACCTGATGTGAAGAACTGATTCATTGGAAGAGACTCTGATGCTGGGAAAGATTGAGGCAGGAGGAGAAGGGGACGACAGAGGATGAGATGGTTGGATGGCATCACTGACTTGATGGACATCACTTTGAACAAGCCCCGGGAGTTGTTGATAGACAGGGAAGCCTGGTGTGCTGCAGTCCATGGGGTTACAAAGAGTTGGAAACGACTGAGCAACTAAACTGCACTGATACCATAGATTAGTTTATCAATTTTTCAACAATGCATAAGAGTTTACCCTTCTCTCTATAGAGTTTTGTTTGTTCTTTTCATCTCTCCTAATTTATGGGCTAAAGTTGAATTCTCAAGCATGAAATTAGAGTTTGCCGTTTCTTCAAGTAGCACCTTTTTAAAGGAATGGTATTTGGAAATCTGGGAGTGAGGTGTGTTCTTTCTTTGCTGTTGGGTGAAACGGGATTGTCATTGCCCTTTGAGCAAGAATGGGCTAGGATATGAGAGAGAATGTTGTGGGGGTTTTGTTGTTGTTGCTTTTAAAATCGTAAGTTTGTGATAATATATTTTATTCTGACCTAATACTGTAAAACTCTTCCTTGCCTCTCCTCTGTATTTCCTTCTCTGATAGTGAGAACTCTGCTTCCACCAGTATCATTATATTTGCTAATTTGTTCAGTCACCCAATGTACGTATAATAGTTTCAGAATTGCTGTTGTCATACTGCTTGACTGTAAGGCCCACTAAGAGTTTAAGATTTGTTCATAAGTTTTATGTTGTCTTTAGGTGAAGGATGATTACAGTACTTAGATTATTTATTGAAAATTTTCTTTGTTATTCACTTCAAGTGTAGTTCAGTATGTTAATTTTTGTTTGTATTCCTTTTAGGGTTTTTTTCCCTTGTCCCTTTAGAAATTTTTTTTTACCTTCAAATATTTAAAATATTGACATGGTTCCAAAAATCAAAACTCTACATAGAATGTGCTTAGAGAATAATTGAAGTAGGAAATGGCAACCCACTCCAGCATTTTTGCCTGGAAAATCCCATGGACAGAGGAGCCTGGCAGGCTGCAGTCCGTGGGGTTGCAAAGAGTTGGACATGACTGAGCGTCTAAGCACAGAGAAGTAGTAACTTCCTGCCCCTTCTCCTACCAGCCTCTTCCTCCTCCCACCTCAGAACTAACCAGGTAGTTTTTTGTCACACTTTGTTTTTCTTTCATATGTCTTTTTTTTCTTCTTTGCTGCACAGAAGTTAGCACTCTGTATCTTGTGCTGTATATGAATAAATAATGTATATGTATGTGTACATTTTTTCTTTGTTTTATTAACTTCAGTTCAGTCTCTCAGTCATGTCCGACTGTGATCCCATGGACTGCAGCACGCCAGGCTTCCCTGTCCACCAGCTCCTGGACTTTGCTCACACTCATGTCCATTGAGTCAGTGATGCCATCCAACCATCTCATCCTCTGTCATAGATGAGATTTATTAACTTAGCAGTATGTATATATATCCTGGCATGTCAGCTCATAAAAATCCTTATTGTTTTTCACAACACTGTTTTCCATAGTTACAATCAATGCATGGGCCTTTTTAATTATCAGGGTTTCTTAACCTTGACACTGCTGACATTTTGGGCCAGGTAGTTCTTTGTTATGAGGGGCTGCTCTATATGTGGTAGAATGTTTAACAGAATCCCTGACCTCTACCAGTTAAATGCCAGAAGCACCTCGCTAGGCAACACAATCAAAAATGTCTCCAGCCACTGCCACATGTCCTCTAAGGGCAAAATTGCCTCCCTTTTGAGAACCTCAGATAGAGATAGTTTTATTTCTTGGGGATGGTCTTGCTCCCTGTCTCCCTGTCTTGCTAACCTCCAGCCATAGTTCATGATTCTGTCTATCAAATCTAGTCCCTTAAGTCTATTTCTCACTTCCACTGTGTAATCATAAGGGATGTGATTTAGGTTATACCCGAATGGTCGTGATTTTCCCTAGTTTATTTAATTTAAGTCTAATTTGGCAATAAGGAGTTCATGATCTGAGCCATAGTCAGCTCCTGGTCTTGCTTTTGCTGACTGTGTAGAGCTTCTCCATCTTTGGCTGCAAAGAGGATAATCAACCTGATTTAAATGTTGCCCATCTGGTGATGTCCATGTGTAGAGTCTTCTGTTGTGTTGTTGGAAGAGGGTGTTTGCTATGACTAGTNCATAGTCAGCTCCTGGTCTTGCTTTTGCTGACTGTGTAGAGCTTCTCCATCTTTGGCTGCAAAGAGGATAATCAACCTGATTTAAATGTTGCCCATCTGGTGATGTCCATGTGTAGAGTCTTCTGTTGTGTTGTTGGAAGAGGGTGTTTGCTATGACTAGTGCATTCTCGGCAAAACTCTATTAGCCTTTGACCTGCTTCATTCTGTACTCCAAGGCCAAATTTGCCTGGTGTTACTCCAGGTATTTCTTGACTTCCTACTTTTGCATAATGAAGAGGACATGTTTTGGGGGTGTTAGTTCTAGAAGGTCTTGAAGGTCTTCATAGAACCATTCAACTTTAGCTTCTTCAGCATTACTGGTCAGGGCATAGACTTGGATTGCTGTGATATTGAATGGTGTGCCTTTGGAAACGAACAGAGCTCATTCTGTTGTTTTTGAGATTGCATCCAAGTCCTGCATTTCAGACTCATTGACTATGATGGCTACTCCATTTCTTCTAAGGGATTCTTGCCCGCAGTAGTAGATACAATGGTCATTTGAGTTATTCACCCATTCCAGTCCATTTTAGTTAGCTGATTCCTAAAATGTCAGTATTCACTCTTGTCATTTCCTGTTTGACCACTTACAATTTGCCATGATTCATGAACCTGACATTCCAGGTTCCTATGCAGTATTGCTCTTTACAGCATGGGACCTTGCTTCCATCACCAGTTACATCCATAACTGGGTGTTGTTTTTGCTTTGGCTCCATTTCTTCATTCTTTGTGGAGTTATTTCTTCACTGATATCTAGCAGCATGTTGGGCACCTACCGACCTGGGGAGTTTATCTTTCAGTGTCCTATCTTTTTGCCTTTTCGTACTGTTCATGGGTTCTCAAGGCAAGAATACTGAAGTGATTTGCCATTCCCTTCTCTTGTGGACCACATTTTATTAGAACTTTGCACCATGACCTGTCTGTCTTGGGTGGCCCTGTATGG
>SJYX01005609.1:7614-18054 GCA_006410675.1 Oreotragus oreotragus | reverse complement strand
GATAACATCTGCCCTACTATCTCTTCCCCCAAGTAGAGGCTGGAGTGAGACTGTCTCTTATACACATCTAGATGTGTATAAGAGACAGTCGCTCAGTAGTGTCTGACTCTTTGCGACCCCATGGACTGTAGCCTACCAGGCTCCTCCGTCCATGGGATTTTCCAGGCAAGAGTACTGGAGTGGGTTGCCATTCCCTTCTCCAGAGGATCTTCCCGACCCAGGGCTCAAACCCGGGTTTCCCGCAGTGTAGGCAGATGCTTTACTGTCTGAGCCACTGTCTACGTTTAAGAACTCCCAAAAGCAACTCCAACATTCTTAACCTTTTTCATCCTTAAAATTTCCATACTTGTGTCCACCTTTGAGCAAGGAACAAACCAAATCTTCAACAAAGTAAAGATAGCAAATTCCATATGCTATGCTTCTAGAATAGCATATAGAATTGTCTCTTTTGGAGGCTTATCAGTTAAATTGCGCCACACTCCCGCCACAAATTTATATGATGTAACTGTATTTGGAAATAAGTTGTTTACAGTGGTAATCAAGTTAAAATGAGGTCACACAAAAAAATGAGGTCACTAGGGTGAGTCCAATACAACTGGTGTTCTTTTAAAAAAAGGAAATTTGGTACTTCCTTGGCAGTCCAGTGGTTGAGACTCCATGCTTCCCCTGCAGGGGGCCCCAATTCAATCCCTGGTTGAACAACAAGGATCTCACCTGCCGAGTGGTGAGACTATAAAACAATTTTTTAAAAATTGTGACTGTATGATTATCCTTGTATTAGTTATCTAAAGAAATCAAATTCATAAAAGGAGAAAGTGAAACGGAGATTTTCTGGGGCTGGGAGATGGGGAAGCAGGAGTTGCTGGGGATTGAGTTCTGGAGATTTGCTGCACAGCAAAGTGAATATGCTTAACACTGCTGAAATGTGCAATTAAAAAAAAAAGTTAAGATGGTTCTTTTTATGCTGTGCTTTTTTTTAACACAAATAAATTTTTTAAAAAACAGAATGAAAATGAAAATGGGAAATGTGGACAGGGAGATAGGCATAGAGGGAAAAAAGCAAGGGGAGGAGGAGGCATAGGGCGAATAGAGCCATGTACACACAGGGAGGAGAGCCTGGAATGGCCTCCCCTCACGGCCCTCAGAAGGAACCTGCCGACACCTTGCTCTGAGACTGCCAACCTCCAGATGGTGAGGTGACCACCATTGCTGTTGTTTTAACTACTCAGGCTGTGGGATTTCCTGCCATCATAGTTCTAACAAACTAATATATAGTCACATCATGGAAAGGATAGAAAGGCAGGGTTCCAGCAGCAGGTGGGCCATCTGGAACATTCCATCCCCAATGGAAGATGAAGACACGGGATCACATCTACAAAGCACACAACAGTGCTGACGTCCCATCAGAATACATGGGCTCTGACCACCATTCCAGGGCCATACGACATAAACTCCACTCTTACTGCCCCATGAGATGACTGATGGGCTCATCCACCCAGAGAGAGGGCCTGGGGCGGGCTGCACAGGTCACCCATTAAGCCTCTCCTACCAGGTGAGAAAAGACCCTAGACCTTCAGTTCACATCGTCAAATATAATGAAACCACTTAATGAAGACACTGGGATGGATATTATGGGACAGACAAAATCAACAAAACAAATTCCTTCCTTCAAATAGAACAGGTTCAGAGATATCATCAAACTAGAGACCATCTGGGGAAATGAATCCGTAGGTTCACTACCATGCACTGAGCACATGCAGATACTTCACAAAAACATCACTTTCAACTCCCAGGAGTTACCAAGAAGATGACTCAAAGACGACTAAAAGCATCCTTGCTTGCTAGGAGCCCAGCACTTCCTGCAAGAGAGCATGGTGTTAATCTGCATGTGCGCGTGCTTCACAAATAACAACCCCAGAGGGACAAAGAAGCCACATGGCTCAGCATAAGGTCGTAGCATATGTCTGTTTTGGAAGTTCTAATACATTAGTTTCTCATTTCTGTATTCGGAGAAATATCTTCTTGAAATAAAAACATTTAGTACACATATTTTCAGACATATTCAATAGTAAATTGTGAAAGTTGCTCAGTCGTGTCCAACTCTGTGACCCCATGGACTGTAGCACACCAGGCTCCTCTGTCCATGGAACTCTCCAGGCAAGAATATTGGAGCAGCTGGTAGCCATTTCCTTCTCCAGGGGAATTTTCCCAACCCCGGGGATCGAACCCCGGTCTCCTGCATTGTAGGCAGATTCTTTACTGTCTGAGCCACCAGGGAAGCCCATTCAGTAGTAAAGAGAAGGGTATAGCAGACTCCCCAGTCCCCATGTATTCAACATCCAGCTGCATGTCATTTTCAGACTATTTCATCTATTCCCCATCCTCCTCCCCACCCACTAGATCATTATAAAACAAACCCCAAACACATCATTTCATTCACATGTACTTCAGTACACATCTCTATAAGACAGGACTCTTCATCAAATATCACACTTAAAATTATAGCAGCTCCTTAATATCAACAAACTCTTCCCATTGTTTTGTAACTTTTACAGTTTATCATTTTCACAGTTGGTTCTAAACCAGAGATTTGGTTGACAGTTCTCTTAAGTGTCTTTTCATCCAGTTTTCTTTTCCCACTTTTTTCTTGTATCATTTAGTCACGGCAGAAATTGAGCCATTTGTCCTGCAGCATTTCCCACATTCTGGGTTACTGATTACATCCCTAAAGAATAATTTAACATGTTTCTATGAACAGTAGCTAAATACAAAGGCATGATTAGATTCAAGCCGAACACTTAAAAAGAATGCTTTATAAATGGTGTGGGATACACACTGTCTGATTGCCTTTCTGCGACAATGGCATGAACCAGCTAGCTCGTATGCTGGCAGCCTGTCAATCCATGATAACATCTGCCCTACTATCTCTTCCCCCAAGTAGAGGCTGGAGTGAGAACATGGATGCAGCAGGTTTATTGGGGAGGTGATCTCAGAAAGCAGCAGTGAGCAAGCAGGGCCAGTGACACAGAAGAGGAAGGAAAAAGCAATGAAAGTGGATACTTGCAATTCCACTGAGGCGCCCGCATAAGACCTCCAAGAGTGGTCCATCAGGAAAACAGGAGACAGGAGCATTTGTCCCTTAGCTCCCATCTCTGGGATAAGGGTTGCTTCTAGAGACACTAACTCTTCCGCACTCAGGACTGACTGACAGCTGGAGCCAGGGAAACTTATGGGGTAACCCAGAGAAGGCTCTGGAGCAGGAAGTAAAATGACTCCATGTGCACTGAGGTACACTGATAGGATAGTGGGTGAGTGCAGCATATCTGTCTACCAGAGCTGAGGTTAAAATCAGAGGTGGTCCCAGAGGATACTGCATGAGCTTCAGAGACACCTGACACAGGACCCATCAGGCTTTCCCTAACACTAATAATTTTAGCAGTACTCTTGCCTGGAAAATCCCATGGACCGAGGAGCCTGGTAGGTTACAGTCAGACATGACAGAGCGACTTCACTTTCACTTTTCACTTTCATGCACTGGAGAAGGAAATGGCAACCCACTCCAGTGTTCTTGCCTGGAGAATCCCAGGGACGGGGGAGCCTGGTGGGCTGCTGTCCATGGGGTCACACAGAGTTGGACACAACTGAAGAGACTTAGCAGCAGCAGCAACAGTGGTGAGCACTGCCTAGATGCATTACATAATTAAATTAGGGGCACAAAATGAAGATAGTTTAATTGTGTATTATTCTTTTCATTTGTTAGGCAATATTCCTTAAAAAAAATTTTTCCTACATGAACTATGTGGTTACCCTGAAATACTGTTGCTCAGGAAGCACTCTGCAGTAGTTTGAGTTTTCCCACCTTATTCACCTGTTTTCAGAATAATAATATAATGACCAATAAGTGTTTTTTTCATTATTATCCTTATGGAATCATGAGTTTTTAAACATTTTCTATGTGTTTCAGTAGACTTTCTGATATTATTATTCTTTCCAATAATTAATTATTCTTTCCAATATTCAAATTTTTCATCATTAATGGAAAACCCTCCAAGTGAGTCCTTTTGACATGACCCCAGTTGTCCTGAGAGTCACTCTGCTGTTTGATACAAAATGTTCCATGTTATCTTGAGCATTTTCTCCCTAAGATCTGAAATTAGCTCTTCATCCAAGGAATCTTGGTTCCTTTTAGGAGACACAGCCGTTTAGGAGATATTCGTAGACCAAAATCAGGTACCACAACAAGGTACTCTTAGCTACTGGGTTGATCATTGTTTCTAGATGTTTTGGGGAGCAGATGTAAATATATATCATGAGTCCACATTGAAATTTCTAACTCAAATTTAGGAGGTTCAAGTAACTATTTGATTTTATATTTTTATCTCTTTTCCTTCATGCTGGAAAAAAAAAAGGTTCTTCATGACATCATGAAAATTACTCATTTTAGCCAACCCCATGTATACTGTATTTTCAAAATAAGAATACCAGCGTTATCAGCAATGGTATGAGTCCTGAAAAAAAGTTTGACTTCTTTATGTCTTTAGGTTACATTCCACCAGTTTCAAATTGATGTGTCATAAATTCACTAGAAATATTTTTTCTCAATGTGGGTAAGCTACCAACTGTAAACACAAGCTCATTTGTTTCATTTTCCTTTCAGTTACTTAGAATTGCTTTTTAATGTTGATTTAATTTTGTTGTATACTTACCAAAAATTTACACAACTCCCAATTCAAAAGTAAATCAAGGTATATTCAGAGAATTCAAGTTTCTATATCTGTTACCTCCATTCCCTTATAGAAAACCAATTTATTTAGAATCAGTTTTGTGGTTTTTTTCATTCATTGAATTTTTTTTAAATAAAAGCAAATATATTGTATATAATATTCTTTATAGCTGTGATGGTTAACTTAATATGTCAGCTTGGTTGGGCCACAGTGTCCAGAGTTTTGGCCAAACACCATTCTGGATGCTTCTGTGAGAGTTTTTGGATGAGATCTGTCTACATCTACATAGCAGTCCCTCAGGTAACTGCATCAATATTTATTCACCAGTCCTCTATTGATGAATTATTGGGCTATTTCCAATTTTTTCTGTTACAGATGGTACTGCAATAAATTACCTTGTGCATCAGTCATTTTGTTTTTTTGCCAGTGAATCTTAATAAATTTTAGAAGTAGGATTGCTTGGTCAAAAAGAAATGCATATATAATTTTGCTAGATATTATCACAGCCACCCTCACAGGAGTTACACAGCTCTGCATTCCACCAGCAATATATGAGGGGATCTCCCAGGTGGCTCAGTGGCAAAGAATCTGCCTGCCAGTGTAGGAGCTGCAGAAGACAGGTTCAATCCCTGAGTGGAGAAGGGCTCCTGAAGAAGGAAATGGCAGCCCACTCTAGTATTCTTGCCAGGATAATCCCATGGACAGAGGAGCCTAGCACGCTGCAGTCCATGGGGTCGCAAAGAGTTGGACACTGAGTGACAGAGCACATCACAACAACATACGACAGTGCCTATTTCTACCTAGACTCCCCCACAGAATATGAGTGTCAAACGACTATACTTACAAGAGCAGGTACTTTTGATAGGTAAGAAAAGGGATCAGTATAATTTTGATTTGTATCTCTCAAGGTGAGCAAGGTTGAATATCTGTTTACATATTATAGGAAATTTTTACTTCTTTTCCTATTAACTTCATGTTCAAATCTTGTGCCAACTTTTCTATAGAGTTTTAGAATTTTTCTTCTCTATTTTTAAAAGCTCTCATATATTTTTTAATGTTTGTTTAAGTACTTACATTTTCTTCCCCCTTTACTTTTTATGGCATTTTTGGTGGTGGTGGTGGTAGGTTTTTTTGTTTTTGTTCTTATTTATTTTTAGGCCATGCCATGGGATCGCACAGCATCGGACATGACTGAGCAACTTTCATTTCACTTCACTCCATGTGGTATGAAGGATGTTAGTTTCCTGAACAAGGATCAAACATATGCCCCCTGCATTGGGAGCACAGAGTCTTAACCTCAGGACCATCAGGAAAGTATTAGCCTTTTGTCTGTGATATGTCTATTATATTTTTCACAGTTTATTTTGTTTCACACAAATATTTCGAATTTTTATCATTATTTTCCCCTAGTAACTACATCACATAAATGCCAGTGAGTTGTTATTAAAAGTTAATTCCAACCGCAGAGAAAACCAAACACTGGCCTCATAGCATTTATAGCACTGTGAAATGTACTTTCATTTTCTATTCTCCGCATTCAATTTCTGCTTTGATCTTTCACATAAGCCTGCTGTTTACCTTCTACCACAAGTGCTTAGGGTCAAATTCAAGATCACTGTTGTAAAACAGAATTCCCTGTCCTCATTCATCTCCCAGGGAAGAGAAGTGCCTTTTTTTACCAACCTAACGTAGTCCAATCACCCTAGACACCAGCCCCTTAAGTTATTAGCTATAAAAAGTAGAAGGGACACATTTCTTTTTTCTCAAAAGATTTTTAAATGTGTTGTAAACGAGGGATTTATTTGGGACCTTGATCCTGAATGATTTAGAGTCAAGAAGCCAAAACCCTGGGGGAGATTTTCTCCTGCAAGCAGAGTGCACAAAAGCTGGCACCTCTGACAAGGGCTCTTTCTGATTCATAAAAAAAAGGAGTGTGTGTGTGTCTGTGTGTATGTGCCTGTGTGAGCACACACACATGCCCAGGAGCAGTGGGATTGAGAGGAACACATCATTCCTGTGTTGGCTCATGAAGGCCAGGGCATTCCAATAGCCCATCATTTCTCAGGTCATTCACATGTCATGAGACACATGTAGAGACGGGAAAATGCTGATACATTCTCCAACTATAAAAGTGGAGAGTAGACAACTTCAATCAGTAAACAAGTGAGAAAAGTCTTTGAGTACAATCCTTTAATTCACCAAGTGAGCAGATACAAAATCATAACTTCTCTAATTGACTGATATTTTTTGAAATTTTTTCTTAGAACAAAACTGTTGATTTCTCTATCAGAATAAAAAAAAGCCTTTAAATGTAAATACTCCCTGAGAGGTGATTCTGTGTATTATTGACTGAAGGCATCATTAAGCATTTCACTTTTTCTTAAGGGCCATTTTGAATTGGAGGTGAGAGGAAGGAGGGCAGCAAGTGACAGAGGTGAAAGTGAAGTAAGAAAGGAAGCTGTGAGGGAGGGGGAAGGAGTAGAAGAGAGCCTGGAGGCACAAAAAATCAACTTCTCAGCTTCAACATTTTGCCTAGAGCAAGCCCAGGGTGTTTGATTTCTTAGCCTGCCTAAAAATGAAAAAGAACTTCCCCTGAAAGCTTCATTAACTCCATAAGCCAGTGATTATAGCGGCCTTTAATAGAGGAAGAATGACTTCCCTTTTCACAGAAACCTTAAGGGAAGACAACTCAAATCAACTTTTGAAATGTCTGGAAGAGAAATGGGAAGGGGTAGGAGAGAGGCCAAGAGGAGAGGGGAGGAGGGAAAAGGAGAAAGAAGGCAGGAGGTGAAGGGAGACGAAGCGAGTCATGGCAGAGCAGGATCCACAAGGCAATCACCGTTAGGGTTTGGGGAGGGGAGGAGGGGAACAAACTCCAAGATGCCCCCTAACAAAGCAAGGAGCAAAAACTCTTCTGGTTAATCATTCCAGCCTGCAGGAGGTCCAGCCACAACATATCAAGAGCAAAAACTGTCCTGGACAAGTGTCCTTCCTTTTGGCTACTAGACAGTTGAACCCCTTCCTAGCTGTGGGTCTCCTCCATCCTGTGGATATGGAGGTGAAGCTGAGCTACCTAGAGCTATAAAGGCTGAAATACCTGCAACTTTGCCTCCCAGCCTCCTTGGCAGGTATGGGTATGCTACATGGACAAGCACTTCTCCCACTTCAGTGGGCCTGTGCTCAGTTGCCCAGTCATGTCCTACTCTTTGCATCCCCATGGACTGTAGCCTGCCAGGCACCTCTGTCCATGGAGTTTCCTAGCAAGAATACTGGAGTGGGTAGCCATTTCCTTCTCCAGAGGATCTTCCCAACCCAGGGATGGGACCCTCATCTCCTGCATTGGCAGGTGGATTCTTTACCATGGAACCATATGGGAAGCACTTATGTAAACTATCATCTTCAGCTAATAATAATTTATTGATATTGGCTTGTTAAGTATCAAATGTACCACACTAAAACAAAATGTAAATAATAAGAGAAACTATAAATAATAGAGGGAACTGCGCAGCAGAAAAGAGGACCTACAAGAACTCTGTAGTTTGGGCAGTTTTTCTGTAAACCTGAGACTGCTCTGTAAAGTAAAGTCTATTAAAATTTTTTAATCTCTGAACAAACAGTACTGCTTTCACACTGAAAATCTCGAAGCAAAAGTAGAATGTGCTTTACCAAAACAAAGTGGTATCTATATGTAATTTTACAAGGGTGTTTTTCAGTAAATAGCCCTAAGCTCTTTTCTCAGACTCCAAGTAAATAAGCCAAGTTTGGTATATAGCTTGTGATTCATCCTGGCCTATTTTCTACAAAATAGAAAAATATTCCCCATGGTTACTTCACTGAATTACTTCTTTATGTCTCATGCTCCAGAACCTTCTACCTCCGACATTTTAAAGCCCTTTCCTATGTGACACTTATTCTCTTACTTTTGTTGTTGTTATTTGATATCATCCTTCCACTTTCCTTCAACAAAACAAAGTTCACATTCTCTTCAAGTGCCATGTGCTCCATTGTGTCCAACTCTTTGCGACGCTATGGACTGTAGCCCTCCAGGCTGCTCTGTCCATGCAGTTTTCCAGGCAAGAACACTGGAGCGGGCTGCTATTTCCTCCTCCAGCAGATCTTCCCAACTCAGAGATCGAACCAGCATCTCCTATGTTTCCTGCATTAGCAGGTGGATTCCTGACCCGCTGAGCCATTGCAGAAGCCCCATATTCTCTTAGTCCCAAGATTTTCTTGCACATCTCAACATCTCACAGAGATTCCCTGAATTTCATGCCTCGTTATCTTCCTTGCAATCTCTATCCTATCTTCCATAAATTACTTCTAGTTTTCAAATCCTTTCCGGAACTCTTTCTCTATTTCATGAATTCTCTGAAAGCACTGGTTCATCAAGCAAGTCTCAGAGAACTGACTGGGGTTAACATATGACTAAGAAACTTTAAAACATAGTGGAAATGAATTACAGTGAGATTAAGTGATTCTTGGCTGAAGATCAGAGTGAGTAACTTTGAGGTTGAAATTAGACTGTGTCCTCTTTATTTCAATCTAATCCTCTTCCATTGGACAGCATTACCATTTTAAAGAAGGAGAAGAACAGCATGCATCTGCTCTCACACCACACAGCAGAGAGGAGAAAGATGGCTATCAGAAATGCTTAAATAATATTTATTCATAATGATCATTATTATCCAGCAGCAAAAATTAAAACTTCTTGTCTGGAGCTCCATATTTCAAGTATAAATTAAATTAATACTGTAGTCCCACCCTGGGGTTCCCTGGTTGGTAAAATAGTAAAGAATCTGCCTGCAAAGATTCAATCCCTGATCAAGAAGATCACCTGGAGAAGGGAAAGGCAACCCACTCAGTATCCTTGCCTCGGGAATTTCATGGACAGACGAGGTCATGGACAGGCAGAGAATTTCATGGACACGCTGGTGGGCTACAGTCCTGTTGCAAAGACTCAGACATGACTGAGCAACTAATACACACACACACACACACACACACACACACACACAGTCCCATTTTATCTGTAGGGGATAATGCCCAGGGCCCCCCAATGGATGCCTGAAACCACAGACACCATGAAATGATACGTGTACTATGTTTATTCCTACACATACATACCTACGATAAAGTTTAATTTATAAAATAGGCACAGTAAGAGATTAACAATTTATTTGCTATTGTTGGATTAACAGCCAATAAATAAATAAAAAGAATGTTTAAAAATTCTTACTGAAGCAGTCCCCAAACTTTTTGGCAAAAAGGACCAATACCTGCTAATGCTGAAGAAGCTGAAGTTGAACGATTCTATGAAGACTTACAAGACCTCCTAGGACTAAAAACTAAAAAAGGTGTCCTTTTCAATATAGGGGAATGGAATGCAAAAGTAGGAAGTCAAGACATACCTGGAGTAACAGGCAAATTTGGCCTTGGAGTACACAATGAAGCAGGGCAAAGACTAACAGAGTTTTGCCAAGAAAATGCACTGGTCATAGGAAACACCCTCTTCCAACAACACAAGAGAAGACTCTACACATGGACATCACCAGACGGTCAACACCGAAATCAGATTGATTATATTCTTTGTAATCAAAGATGGAGAAGCTCTATACAGTCAGCAAAAACAAGACCGAGAGCTGACTGTGGATCAAATCATGAACTCCTTATTGCCAAATTCAGACTTAAATTGAAGAAAGTAGGGAAAACCACTAGA
>SJYX01005608.1:0-10177 GCA_006410675.1 Oreotragus oreotragus | reverse complement strand
GTGTGGTAGATTTATGTTGTTGATGTTTAACTTGTGTCCATGTCAGACCTAGAAATCTTAGTTTACATTTCTAGATCTGTCGATTCTGAGTATTTGAAGAGTGGAAAACTGACAGGAGTTTCAGAGACACTGAGTAAACATAATTTGTACTACTGGGTTTCTAGAGAATGTTTTTCAGTGTGAGAGGAGTAGGAATTAGAAGGAGGTTTTCCAGGATAATCTCAAACAGAAAGGCAACTCAGATAAGTATTTATTTCTCTTGGCTATCAGTGCTTTGAAAAGGCTTACTCATTTTCCTTTCTAGCAGGCAGATAGAAGTTCCTGTCACTTTCTCTTCCTTTATGGAGTAGGATGTGATGTTCCTTCAAGTGGGAATACCAGTCAAATGTCCATGGATCATGATGAATTACTACGCACTTGTGCTCCTGGAGCCTCCCTCAGGAAGGGGAAAGGAAATTCATCCATGGTAAGGGACTTCTTCTGTAGTTTTCCTGCATCATCACCTGTGCTCTGTACTTTTTTTCTGAATTAACTTGGGTAAATTTCAACTAGGTAATACAGCATAATAAAGAGCAGCTTAGCTTGTAGTTTCATTACTGCTCTTTGTGGACACTCAGGCAAGTTCCTAACTTACCTGTGTCTCAGTTCCTCAACTTTAAAAGGGTATAGTAATTTCTGCTGCAGAATTATTGTGAGAATTAAGTGAGATTATGTGTAAACAGCACTGGATTGAGTATTTGACACTTACAAGCTATAATTGATAGCTATAATTATTATAACTCTCTATCCCATAAGAAAGATCATTCGTGCCCCGGAAGTTTAAAAGTCCTATCAACTAAAAAAAAGTACAGATTTACTGGGGAAAAAAGGCATTTTGCTTAATGTTATATGCATTAAGTGTTTTCATGACTTTTGTGTCTATAATTCCCTTTAAAAATAAATCATAATACTACTGAAAATGTCAGATCATTATAGAATTTCTTTTGCAGACCAAAGCTTTCTTAAATCCCTATTTTACAATATAATCTTCGGTCAAAGGAAAACAACTACTCAACAGTGTGGTATTTTCTATTGGTCTTAACTACAGAATTTGCATGTTCGCTTATAAGTGAGAATTTCTCTGTGTTGTGTTTTGAGAATATGTTATCCAGAGCCCAGTACACCTCATACAGTCATGTTTAGTTCTTATTCGTGTCCTTCTTTCAGCCACTTTGCAGTGTGAGTATTTAATTTCTTCCCTCTGGGTGGGTAGAATTTCTTCTTACTCCCTCCTCTTTCATCGTTTTTGAGTGGCTGAGAAGTGCGTTGTATTTTATACTGTGCATATTTTCTTTGTGTTCATATTAGACTTAATCTATATTTATAGAATCTGAAAACATTGAACAGATACTAGTATTATGTTGGTCCAAATAATTTGAGTTCTCATTCGGTCAAGATATTTTGAGGTGTAAAAATTCTGTCATGGTTAAAGGGGAAAAGCTCTTGTGGGTTATTGTATACAGACATCTGTGGTACACAGCTTGTTGAATTATTGGATTTTGTAAATAAAATTACGTAAGTTGCAAATATTTGCCTCCCTCTCTTGATCCCAGGATAGTGCAGCAGGGTGCAGTGGAACCCCACCAATATGCCGACAAGCTCAGACCAAACTAGAAGTGGCCCTGTACATGTTCCTGTGGAGCCCCGACACTGAAGCAGTTCTGGTTGCCATGTCCTGTTTTCGTCACCTCTGTGAGGAAGCAGATATCCGGTGTGGGGTGGATGAAGTGTCAGTACACAACTTCTTGCCCAACTATAACACATTCATGGAATTTGCCTCTGTTAGCAATATGATGTCAACAGGTAAATCATGCATAATTTTTTTTTTTTTTTTTTACTTAGTCTACCTTGAATCATATACCTAATTACTCTAGGAACATAGGCATGTATTAAGATCAGTACTTACTTTAAGTTAACAGGGCTCATTCAAATACCTTTCTTGAAATCCTTTTTTTCCCAAGGTAAGATGAAAGTAAATAGTATTTGGAGTAAGTTATTTTCTCACTGAATTTTTAATATGCCATATGCATTTGTTTAAAAACTGACAGTATAAATTGCTTTCAATTATAAATTATACAGTTTACTCTGCCTCAGCTGTATATAGTGAAGTTTTAAAAGCATTAGCACATGTTATGAGTAAGTATAGATAGAAATAGCTATTTTAGGCCAAGAACATTGTGGAGACCAACTTAAATACCCCTTTCCTGTGAGGCTGGTAAAAGGAAGTGTGCAGCTTTACCATTTGAAGTATTCATTCCCCTCCTCCTCCTCTGCCTTTTGGGTTGGGCTTGCCACATTCTCCACTGGCAAGCAGGGCTCTTAAGTGCAATAGGCTAATTTGCTGTTGTCTTGACTTCCTGGTGGCTCAGATGGTAAAAGCGTCTTGCTTACAATGCGGGAGACCTGGGTTCGATCCCTGGGTCGGGAACATCCTCTGGAGAAGGAAATGGCAACCCACTCCAGTACTCTTGCCTGGAAAATCCCATGGACAGAGGAGCATGGTGGGCTACAGTCCATGGGGTCGCAAAGAGTCGGACACGACTAAGCGACTTCACTTTCACTTTCACTTGCTTAGGAAGAGCAGCACTTCAGAAAAGAGTGATGGCACTACTACGGCGAATTGAGCATCCCACTGCAGGAAACACTGAGGTATGTCCTTAGCAACAGAAATATCCTTTCCAGGCCCCCACCTATAATTTTTGAAGCCTTGTATTTAGTGCATGTGACCAGGAATAGCTTTTGAAGCAAATCTAAGATGCATATTGTAAGTAGGATATTATAATATACACCAAGTTTGAGACCTATTACTGATTGGTTTTTTAGCTCTAGGTTTAAGGTTGCTTTCAAGTGGTAATTGCTTTCATTTTAGGCTTGGGAAGATACGCATGCAAAGTGGGAACAAGCTACAAAACTAATCCTCAACTACCCAAAAGCCAAAATGGAAGATGGCCAGGTGAGTTTGTGAAGCTGATTTTGTCTATTGATTGATCTGCTGAATATATGTACTACATACACTTTAGTAATATTTTGTGAGTGACTCTTAGTGTAATAAATATGTAGATGTCATAAGACTGATGGTTTAGTTGTGGTTTATCTAAACCTGCACTAAAATGGTAGCCACTAGACACTAGTCAAATGAAAATTTCACTTATAATTAAATATAGTTAAAATTCAGTTTCTCTGTCACAGAGTAGCCACATGTGGAAATTGACTGCTATCTTGGACAGTACAGCTATTAAATGTTTCCATCATTGCAGAAATACTGGACAGTTCTGAGCTACAGATGATTTATGATAGAGACCATTCCTTTCCTCTCTTTTCTTTCTCTTTTTCCATGAGAGTATTGCACAGAATTTTCAGGAAAGGAGTGACAAAAGTAGAGAAAAAGAATTAAAATTGAAACACTAAGTCTTACTGTTTTATTAGGGATTCTAATTAAGGGATCTGGTGGCCAGAAGATTGAGCCATAGGTTAAATGAAATTTTAAAATTTGAACGTTTCACTCATCAACTGTTATCATCTGTTACCCTGGAAATTAACAATTGATATTTCTATATGTTTGATTTGTAATGGTCATATTGTTTTTGTTATTACACGTTTTAGAAAAATTCATTAGTCTCCCACTGTTTTTTTCTTGTTATGCTTAATTAGAATAAGAAAAGTTACATTTTTGTGAAGCAAAAATGTGCACCTGATATCATAATTTGAAGATGGACATGTGGCTTTAGAATGAAAGCTTTCTTTTTTTGTGGCTGCTTTGTTGAGATGTAATTCACATACTGTTGTGAATTCACATGAATTCACATAAAATTCACCTGTTTAAAAATGTATAATTCAGTGGATTTTAATATATTCAAAGTAGTGTAGCCCCCACCACAATTTAATAAATACCCATGCCCTTTAGCTGTCATTCCCTAACCTCCCTCTACACCTCTGCCCTGGCCCTCAGCAGCCATTAAGCTACTTTCTGTCTGAGTAGACTTGCCAGTTCTGGACATTTCATATAAATAGCATCATTCAATGTGTGGTCAGTAGTGATTGGTTTCTTTCACTTGGCATAATGCTTACAAGGTTTATTCATGTAAATTAAAGCTTTTAAAAAGAAATTCGATATTCTGTGTTGACTATATTAGTCTATGATAAAAATATGTTAGAGGTGCCTTAAAAATGTATATGATAATCTTAAGTTTGGGTTTTTTTTAGTTAAACTTGCTTTGCATCTTTTACATAGTTTTTTTAAATTGTAGGATAACATAAATTTAAAAATATGTATAAACTGATGTGACAGTGCAAAATCTTAGGAGATGAACATACTTGTGCAGTCAGCATCCACATCAAGAAAGAAAGCATTACCAGCATCCCAGCAGCTTTCATTGTGCTCCTTCCAGTCACTAACGATCAAGAGTAACTAACCATTATCCTGATTGAATACAGTCATTTTCCTGTTGTTAAATGTATATGAATAGAACAATAGAAGTATACTCTTAATATCTGGTTTCTTTCACTCAGCATAATGTTTGTGAAATTCAGCCACACTCTTCTGTGCAATTCTAGTTCATTTTTTGTTATTGTAATATATTATTTATTCAACAGTCTTGAATTTAATTTTTCCTTTCTGTACCTTTTTGGCATCAGACAGTTATACAAAGACTAGTTTTTTAAAAAATGTGTTTATTTATTTTAATTGAAAGATATTACAATATTGTTATTTTGAATAGTGCTGCTATGAACATTCTTGAATGTGTCCTTTGCTGATCTTATAGATGTATTTCTGTAAGGCATACACAGTAGAATTGCTGAGTCACAGGATATGTGATGCACCTATGGGAAAACGGATATAAGCATATTAAAAAATTGCTTGATAGTTTTACAAAAACTTTTAGAAGACAGATAACATTTAAAAATGAACTGCTACAACTAAAGATCCTGTTTCCCGCAACTAAAGATCCTGTTTCCCGCAACTAAAGATCCTGCAGTGAAGATCAAAAATACCTTGTGCCACAACACACCTAAGACCCAGCACAGCCAGATAAAGAAATAAAATGAACTGTCATACTATCTGTGTAAATGATCAGATATCACCTAACCATTAAAAGCTTTGCTCTTGAAGAATGTATAACAAATGAGGGAATGGGTCCACTACCAGGGGTCTATTAATGGTTTCTTATGCTTGCATGAGGCTTCCCAGATGGCAGTGGTAAAGAATCCACCTACCAGTGAAGGAGACATAAAAGATGCCAGTTCAGTCCCTGAGTCCAGAAGATCCCCTGGGGAAGGAAATGGTAACCTGCTCCAGTATTATTGCCTTAAAATTCCAAGGACAGAGGAGCTTGGTGGGCTACAGTCCATGGGGTCACAAAGAGTCAGACGTGACTGAGCACATACATACCTGCATGAACAAGCAGTTTTTTCATTGGAATTCTTCAAATTATAACCCTTTAAAGACCAGAAGTAGGAAATAAAATGTTGTACATACTTTTTCTAATTCAGTTAGTAAAAAATTCTTTGAAGGACTTAAATGTTCAATAAAATTCGACATTTATATCAAGCCTGGGGAGAGCTAAGCTGAAAGTATATAATATAATATGGTATAATATATTCAGCTAATAAGTGAATTCTCTGTGTCAAAGAATGGAACAACATTATCAAAGCAGTGTTAGACAAAGGAAACATGAAAATGAATCAGTGGAACGACTAAAGATCAAGAAACTTGAGCCCCAATAAGAAGTATGTAAATATACAGCAGAATTCAACCTAGAGAAAAAAACACTGACCTAGTTCTTTATGCAGTATGAAAGTCAAGGTACAAAAGATTCCTCAGATGAAAGAACAGGACTGTTATCAAAATGTTGTATTAGCTTCATTTTAACATCACACTAATATTTTGCTTCACATATAGTGACACAATTTAAGAACGTTTATAGATTGAAAACAGAGTAATCACTACTGTGTTCCTGGAGTCAAGAAGAGAATAAATATTACTGTTACTCCTTTGTTTCTGTTAGAGATGATCTGATCAAAAAAAGTGTCAAAAAGTACTGTTTAAAAACAAGACGGTGATAAAATATGAACCCTGGAAGGGAAATCTTTAAATGTAATATGAAAATCACAATTACAATAAAATAGGTTGATAATGGCACACTAAATGCTATGAGTTAACTCCTAGTTGAAAAGAGTACATAAACTGTACTTTGACTATTGCATAAAAATTTTTTTAATTACTATTTACCTGTTTCCTAAATTTTTGAGCAACCTTCAGTGAATCTCATTTAGATCTATCTATTGGTAAACCAACATACCAAGAAAGTTTCTCTGCTTTATTTATTAATCCTCCAGAAAGATTTAGCTGCATCATCATCTTGGATTGTATTCTAACAAGATGTTTCCTTTCTTACAGACAATATCCAAATTAACTAATAGTTAATTAAAAGAGTAACTGTTGAATTGATTATGAATTATAGTTCCTTAACTAAGACGTTTATGGTAAATGGATACTGCAGTGGCAAGATGTTGTTAGGGGTGAAATGTTAGCCCTGCCTATGAATTAATTTGAGCTAGCTCCTCTTCACATCCAGATTCTTCACTAACAAAATCAGCCATATTTTTTTTCTGATTTTGCACTAATCTGGCATCTACCACAGCTGACATCATCTGCACTTAGCTTATCATCAGCCATGTGCCCATCATGATACTGAAGCTGAATTTAGTGATGCTGGATTGCCAATAAGCAAATAATTCATTTCCAGTAGTCTCCCAAGAAAGTCCCCAGTGTGTGTCATACTACAAGATTCCTGAGATGCTTGTGCTGTTTGGGCAGCATTCATTTCCTCTGAAATATGTTCTGGATCTTCAGAGTGTGAATAGGCTTGTAACATTTGTGTTTGATTATCTACTGATGACATTGACTGTTAAAAAGCAGGTCTTTTCTTGTTTCATTGCTTGCTAATAAGCCTTGGGAATTCCCTTAAGCAAAGGCCTGCTTGACTTTCTGTTTCAAAGATCGGTATCACAACTACTTTTAAGAGGATTTTGACCATCATCTTCTTTAAGGGCTTCAGCTCTGCAGTGTCTTCTGATTGACCTCTTGGCAGAGCTGCCAGCTGACTGTCTTGAGTTACTAGAAATCACCTCATTGGTAGATCCATTACTATGCTCACTGTTGCTTCCAGGACCACTGCTTCCATCTTCACGACTGTTGGCAGTTTTGTCGGAACTTCGTTTGGATTTCATTGTGTCTGAAAGCTGCTGTTGTATATATTTCATTCTTAGTGTAAGTTGCTTATCCATTTCAGTATCACTGCCTCCATGATGAGTTTCACTATTATCTGAAGACCAGCTTCAGGTGTACAATGTGATGGAGCTGGTCTTCTGAGCTTTTCTTCCTCTTTCTTATTTTCAATGGGAAGATAAGTATTTAATAAAGATGCAAAAGGGCTGCTTAGTTAGCTGAGCCTTAGCTGCTAATACACTATTCCATAATGCTTTAATTAACATCAGTGCCAAGTACAGTGTCTGTTCAGTACGAACACTTGGCTGAAGACCTGAAACCAGATTAAGAAGATGTCTAAGAGGAGCTGGATCCAAATGCTTGATGAGTAAAGGAAATAAGTCATGTATATACCAACCACAGTGTTTCAGCTGTGCTGCAACCCATATGCAGTCAATATGCTAAGGATTCAGTCATCCTGCTGCTGCTAAAAAATTCAAAGTCACTTGACAGGGTTTGATAATCTCACTATGTAAATTCAATCCATATATATGCTCTACACTACTGTTGCTTATAAGCCAGTCTGCAAATTCTTCTTCAGTGGACTTTCTGTGTCTGATACCAATGACTCATTACTGCATATGTTGTTGAAGGTGTGAAGTTGATTCATTATCTTGAGCCCAACCAACCTCTTAGTCAAACGAGATCACATAAAGTACTTAAATGCAAGATCTAGGCTTGCTTTATTTTATCAAACCATAATGTTGTATCCAATGGTTCTTTCACTGTGCTACACATTAAATCATCCATCCTGTGAACCCCATTCTCTTAATTCCTGACCAGGGAGCTTGCATAAATATCTGATAATGTAGGGCCTAAAAGGGACAATGTGCTGCATGACAGCAGAGATATGTAGCCATATCCTAATACTAGATACAACTGTAGTAAATCCATGTACTGTTCCACATTCAAAGCAATCATTCATGCGAGGTTGTTTTCCCCACAGAATAAACATAATGAAGTAAATGCAATGGTACTTCTACATCATATCACCGATTGTCCCTAATATATTGCTTTCTTAGGTTGATATATCCCCTATAGTAAGATAACTATTATGCTTGTAGGCAGTATATAAGGGAAATTGAATTTGAAAAATTTTGCCACACACAGAGTTTTCTTTCTCATCTCCACTCCATAAACTGAAAGGATCAGAATTCCTGGAAGATTCCTCCTCATATTACAAATTCTTAATTATTTTTTTCTATTGATTTTATCATTCTATACTCCTTCATTACATTCTTTTCTATATTCAATGGTTTTTCCACTTGGTTACTCTCACCTTGTCTCGTGGGAATCTATGTTAATAGTAGTACAACGTTCACACAGCTGGATCCAGAGTTTTTGAACTTGGGCAGTCACTAAGTTATTAAATGCGTACCCTACTTGGTTAAAAACCTTTAAATGCTTATATTCCTTGAAGCAGCACAGATATTGCCTCTTTGTCTGGAAATTGATGTAAGCAAATATTTGGAAAGTATGTTCCTTTAAGAACTGAAGTTTATCATCACCTTCTGTATCTGATACTGGATCCATGTATTACTACTACCTTCAGTTCTGTAAATTAAGACTCATCTGTCCTCAAGCAGTGAGATACCTTGATGTGACTAGAAATTGCAGAGTAAAGACTTGGATTTTTTTAAATGTAAAAAAAATATTCTCTTGTCACAGAAATGTTGGATAAAAAGTAATTTGTCAAGTCTCTCAACCAATTTAGATTGAATTCATGCTTTCCATAAAAATTTTGTGTTTAGGCTGCTGAAAGCCTTCACAAGACCATTGTTAAGAGGCGAATGTCTCATGTGAGTGGAGGAGGATCCATAGATTTGTCTGACACGGACTCGCTACAAGAATGGATCAACATGACTGGCTTCCTTTGTGCCCTTGGGGGAGTGTGCCTGCAGCAGAGAAGCAATTCTGGCTTAGCAACCTATAGCCCACCCATGGGCCCTGTCAGTGAACGCAAGGGTTCCATGATTTCAGTGATGTCCTCAGAGGGAAATGCAGATACACCTGTCAGCAAATTTATGGATCGGCTGCTGTCCTTAATGGTCTGTAACCATGAGAAAGTGGGACTTCAAATACGGACCAATGTTAAGGATCTGGTGGGTCTAGAATTGAGTCCTGCTCTTTATCCAATGCTTTTTAACAAACTGAAGAATACCATCAGCAAGTTTTTTGACTCCCAAGGACAGGTAAAGTGTTCTCTGTTTTATTTTTTATCCTTTCTTGTAAATAGTGACTCATTTGAAATAACGAAGCCTTTTTCTTTAGGTTATTAATTTTGATACTGGCATGGACTTTCACTTATAATTTAAAGAAATTAGATAGAAACATTGCAAAAAGGAGAATCATCTAATTCAGAAATTAGTTTGCTTTGTAGGGACTCTGGTGCGTGGGTGTGCCTGGGGTTAACAATGTCTTGGGCATGGATGTGAGCATCTGTGTATATCTATGTGCCTGTTTGAATATGTGCCCATGGGTATATTTCTGCATGTGTATGACATTTATCTGTGGTCTGTCTGCTGTGCATTGATTTCCAAATCAATCAATTCCCAATGTTTTGTTCTTTGTATAGGTTTTATTGACTGACACCAATACTCAGTTTGTGGAGCAAACCATAGCTATAATGAAGAACTTACTAGATAATCATACCGAAGGCAGCTCTGAACATCTGGGGCAAGCCAGCATTGAAACAATGATGTTAAATCTGGTCAGGTAGGCATTCTATTGAAGTGTAGCAGACACACATTTGCATTGGTAGTTAGCAATAAAATAATTTGCCGTTCTTTTCTTTTTTGCACCCAAATCAGGGTGTGATAATAAGGTAATTAGAAGTTATATATCTTCTCATATGAGCAAAATGAAAATCTT
>SJYX01005606.1:182110-245756 GCA_006410675.1 Oreotragus oreotragus | reverse complement strand
CCTTTAGGATACACTAGTTGGACCTCCTTGCAGTCCAAGAGACTCTCAAGAGTCTTCTCCAACACCACGGTTCAAAAGCATCAATTCTTCGGCACTCAGCCTTCTTCACAGTCCAACTCTCACATCCATACATGACCACTGGAAAAACCATAGCCTTGACTAGACGGACCTTTGCTGCAAAGTAATGTCTCTGCTTCTGAATATGCTATCTAGGTTGGTCATAACTGCCTTCCAAGGAGTAAGTGTCTTTTAATTTCATGGCTGCAGTCACCATCTGCAGTGATTTTTGGAGCCCAAAAAAGTAAAGTTTGACACTGTTTCCCCATCTGTTTCCCGTGAAGTGATGGGACCATGATCTTCGTTTTCTGTTTCATAGATAGGTTCATTTGGGTCATATTTTAGGCTCTACACATAAGTGATATCATTTGTCTTTTTCTGTCTGACCTACTTCACTTGGTAGGATAATTTCTAGGTCCATTCATGTTTCTGCAAATAGCATTATTTCATTCTTCTTTTTGGCTTAGTAATATTCCACTGTGTGTGGGGATGGATACCAAATCTTCTTTACCTGTCTGTGGACATTTAGGTGTTGCCATGTCTTGGCTATTGTGAATAGGCTGCCCCTATTCTTGACTCCCCTCCCTGCTCACAGTGGAAGATGCCCTCCCCCATCTAAAACTGATTCTTATACCCAGACCCTCCTTCCTCTTCCGGTCCAACTCCATCAACTATCCTTCTTCAGATATAGTGTTTATAACCATTAAATGTCTACCAGCTCTTAACTATCAGCATTTAAACATGAACCAGGCTTTACCTTCTTAAAAGACTCTTCCTATATCCTATATATGTTTCTTCTATGTAGCATGTTATTTCCTTCTTTCAGAGCCAAGTTTCTTTGAAGAACTGACTGTATTTATGGTCTTTGCTTCCTATTTCTTATTAATGTCCCAACCACTATGATAATTACAACACAGTAAAATGGGCCAAAATAGTGCCTCAGTTTCCTCACTGGTACAATGCAGGTTATTACAATACCCACCTCAGGACTGTGACGATTAAATCAGTTATTATATATTAAAGCCCTTAGGACAGTGTCTGGCACTGTAAATGTTAACTATCTTTACTATTATAAAATCATTTCTTAATTACACAGCTGCAAGTGTAAGGATAAGATTAAGAGAATGGAGAGTGCCAACCTCAAAGTTTTGCCCAACCAAACAACAGATACAGCTATTGGAAAGTGACTTTTTAAAGGACACAGTGGAATAAATGACGTTACTATGCTATAAACTTCGTTCAGTGAAAGTGAAAGTCGCTCCGTCGTGTCGGGACTCTTTGGGACCCCATGGTCTGTACAGTCCATGGAATTTTCCAGGGCAGAATTACTGGAGTGGGTAGCCGTTCCCTTCTCCAGAGTATCTTCCCAACCCAGGGATCCAACTCAGACCTCTCGAATTGCAGGCGGATTCTTTACCAGCTGAGCCACGAGGCAAGTCCAAGAATAACTCCATTCAGACACGTATCTTATTCTTTGTTCTGTTCCCAGGACTCTGCACAAGGTCTGGAGAGTAGCAAATACTCAATATCCATCCATTTTATCATCTCATCTAATAGTCATCTTAACGGATAGACACTTGGTAACAACTTATTAATAGAATTTTTCTGCCTCCAAAATGAGCTCGATAAATCTGTCGGCTTGATATATTTTTAAAAATTCGTTTAAATTTAATGTACTCTTTTTCAGAATCAACCATGAACCACACCCACACGCCGCTAGTTTTACTTAACAAAAGCATATTGAAGTTTACGAGAGAATAAAATAAACCCCCACGCTGTCTCCCAGTCTCCTAGGAGACGGGGGTCTGACGTCAGAGAACCGGCAAGCTCGAACGCCCTACTGCGCATGCCCGCCGGCTCCCCTGCGGAGGCTGGGCGCAGTGCGCATGCTCACGCCGGGGTCAAAGGGTCAGCGTCTCTGACTGGCTGAGGGGAAGACACCGGGCGGTAAATGGCGCTGCAGGCGGGAAGGTTGAGTGGCTGGTGCGCCGAGCCTCCGGGGAGATGTGTAGTGACTTCCATAGAGCTGAATCTGGGACGGAGGTGAGAGGCGCCGGGGTGAAAGCCAGGGAGACGAGAACAGGGCCGCGTGCGGGCGCGGGAGGCCAGAGGGCGCGGGAGGCCGGGGCCCTCAGGAGAAGGAGGAGGCGCGCGGAGCCCGGACGCCGGCGACCCCCAAACTTGACCCCTCCAGAGACCTGGGGCCCTCAGAGGGCTCACCGCGTACACGACTGGGTGTAAAGTGGGAGCTGGCTAGTCTCTAGCGTTATGGGCCAAACCCGTGCACGGCAGTCAAACACGGTGTGCAGGAGAGGCTAAGAAAAACAGGGTGTCGCCCGGCTGAGCGTTCATAGATTTTTCTAGAACAGGGATGTCTGAGTAGGTGGCGCCACCTTCGCCTTCTGTACGTCTTTGCTTATGGTGTCCTGCCCTCGCTATTACAGTATATATCCAGCCTAAGTATCTAGGGCCACACAAGCAGTGTGAGGCCTGCAAGGATTTATTCTGGAATTGAACCAGCAAGGACCAAGCACTTAATATGTGTCAGCCGCGGGTGAAAGAACTAGAGTCAGAAGCAGGAAACAGCTTCCGCTATTGCAGAACTGAGAAGGGAGGCCGACCGCAAGTTACAGGACCTTGGGCAACCTGGAAGACTTAACTGGGAGGAGGAGGCGACAGCTGAAGTTGCAGGGACCTTTTGAAGGTGACTTGGCAAGGAAGAGGTGACATGGGGCAGGGAGCTGGAAGTGTGTGGGTTCTGCCTTTGGGCTTCCCTGATAGCTCCGTTGGTAAATAACCCGCCTGCATTGCAGGAGACCCCGGGTCCGATTCCTGGGTCGGGAAGATCCCCTGGAGAAAGGATAGGCTTCCCTAGTGGCTCAGCTGGTACAGAATCCGCCTGTAATGCGGGAGACCTGGGTTCGATCCCTAGGTTTGGAAGATCCCCTGGAGAAGGGAAAGGCTACCGACTCCCGTATTGTGGTCTAGAGAATTCCATCGACTCTATAGCCCATGGAGTCGCAAAGAATCGGACATGACCGAGCGACTTTCAGGTTTATGCTCGCTGATTTGGGGAAGTGCAAGTAGTTCTTTGTAGTTGAATCCAAACAAAACTAGTGGGAAGCCAGCCCTGAGAAGCAGGCAGTGCAGGTTATGGAGGATCTTTTATAGAGGAGGGAGGATGGGCAGCAGTGCCCTAAACTGATGAGCAAGCTTTCTGCGCGGGTCCAGATAGTCTGCGGGCCGTTCTGTCTGTCGGGACTGCTCAACTCTGCTGTTTGATGTGAAGGCAGCCAGAGACGTGTAAACAAATGAGTGTGACTCTGTTCCAATAAACCTTTTGTTCTCTTGGGGGATCTTATTTTTGGTGCCAGGTCTTCATTGCTGTACCAGCTTTCTGTAGTTGTGGCAAGTGGGGGCTGCTCTCTGGTTGTGGTGCGGAGGCTTCTGTTGTCGGGAGCGCAGCCTGTACCGCACAGCAGGCTTAGGTGGCTGTGGCAAGTGGGCTTTCTAGTTGTGGTCCCCAGGCTCTAGAGCACAGGCTTAGTTGCTTCACGGCCTGTGGGGTCTTGCTGGACCAGGGATGGAACCCACGTCTCCTGCATTGGCAGGCAGATTTTTTATCACTAAGCACCCAGGGAAGTCCCAACCTTTTGTTTTTTAAACATCAAGATTTGGCCTCCTGGCCATAGTTTGCCAACCCTTGCTCCTTTAGAGTAGAGGCGCCTCTCCCTGTAAGAACTGCTACAGTTACAAGCTTACTGACTGAAATGCTAATTTGAATCCCAGGTTAAACTCAGATGACTTTTGCAGTCAGAACAAGGCTGGTATCTGAAAACTGAGAAGCCAGTGCAGTCAAATCACTGAACAAAAAATTCATCGCATCGTCTGCCTGCCTGGTGATCCTCAGCAAGATTGCCTTACTAGAATTACTTTGGAGTACAGAGCGGGTGGGGAGGATGCTTCTTTATTCTTTTTCCTTTTTGTCAACAAAACCAACTAAACAAGCCTCTTTTTCCTTAATTGCTGGGCACCCTGTGGCCATTGCTTAATTTATTTGGATTCTGTTTATTTTCTTTGTACATTAGTCTACTACAGGAACTTCCTGGAGTCATTGTGTTGAGGAAGATATCTGAGGTCACAGACTATCCCAAGAAACTGAAATAAGCTACTTTAAATTTTTAATTCACAAGAATAGCCACATTATAAAATAGCTAACTTTCCCCACATCTTGTGACTAGGAGGCAAAAGACATTTCTTACAGGGTCTTAAAAAAACACAAAAGTTGCAAAGAGGATTTTTTTTTTTAAGCAGATTCCAGGGGTGCAATTTCTAGTAGGCGAGAGAGCAAGTGGAAAACTTATATAGTGAGCCCTTGATTTAAAGAAGACACACCTTGGAATCCAATTTATGGTAGATAATCTGTTCTTTACTTTTAAACAATAGCAATGGTATTTTTACTTTTATATTCCTCTGAACAGTAGAAAAGATTTTTGGCAATATTTTGGTATCACCCACCAAGTAGCTGCAATTGCATATAGTTGTTAAGTAGTGATATACTTTGAGTTTTCTCAAAAATGCCAGTATTTGTTAAGTATAAAAGTAATCGGTGGATAAAAAAATTCGCTGTCCAGTTTTGGTTGACATGTACAATATACTCTTTCTTCTCTTTAATTTTATTATGATAGTTTTTATTGTATTTATTATTAAAGTAGTACATGCTTATGGCAGAAAATTCCAGTAGTACGAAGTGAAAAGTTGGAAACCTCTCTACCCCAATTATCATGTCCCAAGGGTGGTGCAAGTGGTAAGGAACCCACCTGCCAATGAGGGTTCGTTCCCTGAGTGGGAAAGATCCCCTGGAAGAGGAAATGGCAACCCACTCCAGTATCCTTGCCTGGAGAATCCCATGGACAGAGGAGTCTGTAGGGCTACAGTCCATAGGGTTGCGAAAAGTTGAACATGACTGAAGCAATTAGTATGCCTACAAGGTGGATTTTTTTGAAGTTTCCCAGAAATTGTCTCTCTCTTTTTTTTTTGCTCTGCTCAGCATGTGGGACGGTTTTCCAACCAGGTATTGGGTTCAATACCCAGGCCACCACAGTGAAAGTGAAATACACGAACCACTAGACAACTACAGAATTCCCTGCCAGAAATTTCCTAATGTCATTGTTTTGGAGGCTGAGATGGAGAGTGCTGGATCTTGATTCTAGTCTTGGCTCTGCCGGCAGCAAGCTGAGAGATTTTGTGTTATTAAACCTTGGGGCTTCCCAGGTGTCACTAGTGATAAATAATCTGCCTACCAACTCGAGACCTAAGAATGGGGGTTCGATCCCTGGGTCAGGAAGATCCAATGGAGGAGGAAATGGCAACTCACTCCAGTATTCTTGCCTGGAAAATCCCATGGACAGAGGAGCCTGGCGGGCTACAGTCCCTGGGGCTGCAAAGAGTGGGACACGGCTGAGCCACATGTATTAAACCTTGGCTTCTAGCTGTAAAGTGAGGGTGATTGATAGATGATAATTTTTCAGTTCCCTTTCAGCTGTACTTCTAGAAGGTTAGTCCTTATACTTCTGCATATCCTTCCACTAAGCACAGTATTCCCTGCACAGTACACACTTGATAAATATTTATTAATAGTAATACCTGTGTTTCTTTATTTTTTGGCTGCAGTGTGCTGCACACAGGATCTTAGTTCTGTAACCAGGGATTGACCTGTGCCCTTAGCAGTGACAGTGCAGAATTGTAACCATTGGTCCACCTGGAAATCCCCTGGTTTTCTTTTCTTAGAAAACGGACTCACCTGCTGAATCAACTAGCCCTGAAAGTGGATGGTGCTGGAGTGTTGGGCCCATACCTGGCTGTTGCTGGCAGTCAAGGAGACACAAGAGGGCTGGTGTGCCTAACAACAGCCCCCACCATGCTGTGACGCATAGGAGGGCCACCTCGGTGAGCCTTGACGCCTAGGTTGTGAACCCACGTGGAGCCACAAGAGGCAAATATTACATAAGACAAGTAGTGTTTATTAAATAATAATATTTGGTCTTGCAGTGATAGAACAACATCTTTCCCCTTCTCTTTTCATCCCTCCTTACCCAGAACAGAATCAGTGCTGCATCATGACCATTACTCCATTGTGAGTACTTTCAACTTCCTTGTCTTTTTACATCCTAATCTACAAAGGCAGAGACATTACTTTGCCAACAAAGGTCTGTCTAGTCCAGGCTATGGTTTTTCCAGTAGTCATGTGTGGATGTGAGAGTTGAACTATAAAGAAAGCTGAGGACTGAATAATTGATGCTTTTGAACTGTGGTGTTGAAGAAGGACTCTTGTGAGTCCCTTGGACTGCAAGGAGATCCAGCCAGTCCATACTAAAGGCAATCGCTCCTGGGTATTCATTGGAAGGACTGATGTTGAAGCTGAAACCCAATACTTTGGCCACCTGATGCAAAGAACTGACTCCTTGATAAAGACCCTGATGCTGGGAAAGATTGAAGGCAAGAGGAGAAGGGGGCAACAGAGGATGAGATGGTTGGATGGCATCACCAGTTCAATGGACATGAGTTTGAGCAAGCTGTAGGAGTTAGTGAAGGACAGGGAAGCCTGGCGTGCTGCAGTTCATGGGATCACAAAGAGTTGGACATGACTGAACTCAACTACTGACCATGGTTAAACCCAGCTGTCTACTTCCTACTGTTTACTGTCTACCCACTCATCTGGATACTGCTAGAGAAAATCACAACCAGGCTGACTGATTTCATTTTAAAATTTATAACCATCAACTTCAAGTGGACTCCCAATCCACTTGTGCTTTCCTAGCTAATTCACTTTGTCTACAAAATACCTGTTATCAAATCCACTTATGCCTGAATTCTAGCCACACATGTTCTAGTACCTTCTTAATACCCACATGGATGTCTAATAGGCCTCCCACACTTAACGTGTTCATCATGATTGACTCCTGGATCCAGAGAAAATAGGAGAAGACTTGCCTCAAACTGAAGCCTTGGTGTACCACCACACGTACACCCAGCCCCGGCCTGCTCCCTCCTCCGCCTTCCTTGTCTTGTTAAATGGTGGATTTTTTTCTGCCTTTTGCTCAAGCCAAAAACCTTGAAGTTATTCTTGAATCCACGTTTCCCTCTCCTGTCAGCCCACATTCATTAGTACGTTCTGTCGTCTGTGCTGTCAATGAGTTATCATGGGTTTGACCACGTTTTACTACCTTTCCTGCAGCTGTTCCTCTTCCTGGTGACCATCGCCTGCTTGACTGCAGTGACCTGACTGGCCTCTGCTCCACTCTGTTCACACTTCCTCTAATGTATTTTCCACGTAGTATCCACGATGCTCCATTCAAAACATAAGCAGACTCTACTGCCCAGAGCTTTCCAGAGGTTCCTGTATCATTCATGGTAGACCCTGGAATCCTGTTTCTTACATGATTTGCAAACTGGGGTTTGTCCTTCAGCCCCACCCGTAACCTCAGCTCTCCTCTCCTGCCTTGTGGCCTCTTCTCCCGTCTCCCTCACTCTTCTTCAGACTCTCTTGCTCCTCCTCGAATGTACCAGATCTGCCTTAGCCTCAGAGCCTTCGCAGTTACTGTTGAGTCTGCCTAGATACGTCTCCCTCAGAAGGTGACACGGCTCACTTCCACACTTGCGTCGTTTCTGTTCACAAGCCAAAATGTATGAGGAGGTCCTTTCTACTGTTTGTTTTTTAAGATTTGTTTATGGCTACACTGGGTCTTCGTGGCATTGTGCAGGCTTTTTCTAATTGGGGCGAGTGGGGGCCTGCTGTCTGTCAGTCGCTGCAGTGCTTTTTGCTGTTGCAGAACGTGGGCCCTCGAGTGTGCAGGCCTCAGTAGCTGCGGCTCACCGGCCCTAGAGCACAGGCTCAGTTGTCCTGCAGGATGTGGGGTCTTAGGCCGAGGGTTGAACCCATGTCCCCTGCGTTGGCAAGTAGATTCCTAACCATGGAGCCACCAGGGAAGTGCCCTTCCTACTGTTAATCTTTATTCCACTTCCCTGTTTCTTCCTCTGAACACTCACATCTGACGTCTCACACTGTACGTGTGCTGTCTGCCCACCTCCCACCCCTGCCATCTGGGAATCATGTCCTCAGATGTTCTCTGTTTATTCCTTTAAGCCTCAGTGTTTAGAACAGTGTTTAGCTCACTGCAGGCGCTCAGTAGGTCTCCCCCAGCAACTCAGTAAAGAATACCTATACGATGCTGGAGACAGCTTCGGTCCCTAGGTTAGAAAGATCCCCAGGAGAAGGAAATGGCAACCCGCTCCAGTGTTCCTGCCTGGGAAATCCCATGGACAGAGGTGCCTGGTGGGCTGCAGTCCATGGGGTTGCAAGAGCAGGACACGGCTTAGCTACTAAACAACATCTGGCTCTGTCTCCATCTTCCACTAAGAGTGCTTTTCTCAAGGTTACATGTTGCCACATGCTCATTTCTAAGCACCCCTCCTAGACTAGAAAGGCAGAAGGTGCACTTCCTGTAGACAAGCTGTCAGGACCCCGGAACAGGCTGATCAGTGCGTGTCTAAAATAATCCATTAGGAAAGTCCCTCTTCCCTGGGGAAGAGAGAACAAGAGGATAGGAGAATACACCTTACGTGTTTCTCCAGCGGAGTCCCTCACAAATGGGGCAGGAGGCCAGGGGAGGAAGTGTTCTCCAGTGTTAAGGTTCTGCAGTTTTGAGTCTATGCTTTGTTATCTCTTTCTGAGGTCTTGTGTATAGTTGATTTTTCTAAGTGAAATTTTGAAGCACAGTCTGATAATAACTTCCTAGTGAAATCTTAACTGTACATTTAATGAAATTACTAATTTTTGTAATGTCATAAATTAAAATTTAGTCTTTATTTTGCTAGAAATTAATGCTGCTTAGGTACATATAGTAATTTTCCCCTGACTTTAAATATATTTTTCTTATAGGATGATTGGTTTTTAAAACATTAGTGAAAGGCAGTAACTCTCAGGGAATATACTAGAAACAATGGAATTGTACTATTTCAATTCAGTTCAGTTGCTCAGTCGTGTCCGACTCTTTGCGACCCCATGAATCGCAGCACGCCAGGCCTTCCTGTCCATCACCAACTCCTACTCAGACTCACGTCCATCGAGTCAGTGATGCCATCCAGCCATCTCATCCTCGGTCGTCCCCTTCTCCTCCTGCCCCCAATCCCTCCCAGCATCAGAGTCTTTTCAGTGAGTCAGCTCTTCACATGAGGTGGCCAAAGTACTGGAGTTTCAGCTTGAGCATCATTCCTTCCAAAGAAATCCCAGGGCTGATCTCCTTCAGAATGGACTGGTTGGATCTCCTTGCAGTCCAAGGGACTCCCAAGAGTCTTCTCCAACACCACAGTTCTAAAGCATCAATTCTTCGGCGCTCAGCCTTCTTCACAGTCCAACTCTCACATCCATACCTGACTACTGGAAAAACCATAGCCTTGACTAGGTGGACTTTAGTCGGCAAAGTAATGTCTCTGCTTTTGAATATGCTGTCTAGGTTGGTCATAACTTTTCTTCCAAGGAGTAAGCGTCTTTTAATTTCATGGCTGCAGTCACCATCTGCAGTGATTTTGGAGCCCCCAAAAATAAAGTCTGACACTGTTTCCCCATCTATTTCCCATGAAGTGATGGGACCGGATGCCATGATCTTTGTTTTCTGAATGTTGAGCTTTTGTACTATTTAGTGTCTGAGTAACAGCTGTCTTTTCCATGTAATTTAGACAAAAGCTTTATTGAAAAGCCAGGCCTATTACTCTGCCCTGAAGGGCAGTTGAATTTTCTAAATAGCAGAAGAGCCTGATTTCATAAATGAATTAGTCCTCTGATTTAAGGGACTCCATGATAAGGGCCAAATTTTGCATTGATCACATAGGTATTAACATAGATGCTATTTCCTTGCCTTCCTACATGTTCCAGCTTGCCTCTTTATGTTACGTGTTGTTTAGTTACTAAGTCTGTTTGACTCTTTGCAATCACGTGGACTATAGCCCACCAGTCCATGGGATTTCCCAGGCAAGAGTACTGGAGTGGGTTGCCATTTCTTCTCCAGGGGATCTTCCTGACCCAGGGATCAAACCCTGCATCCCCTGCATTGACTGATGGATTCTTTATCGCTGAGCCACCTGGGAAACTCTGTGTTATTTTAGTTACACATATTTGCTTGGAGTAAATTTCTTCTATATATTGTATATGCAGGAAAACTACTAAAAATTGTATTCAGTTTGTAGATGAAAGTCTAAGCTTGTTTTAGGGCAGGGGGGTGAATATTGCATTGACTGATGGATTCTTTATCGCTGAGCCACCTGGGAAACTCTGTGTTATTTTAGTTACACATATTTGCTTGGAGTAAATTTCTTCTATATATTGTATATGCAGGAAAACTACTAAAAATTGTATTCAGTTTGTAGATGAAAGTCTAAGCTTGTTTTAGGGCAGGGGGGTGAATATTTGGTTTAGAGTATAGATGGACTTTCACACTTAACTGGTTTGAAACCTTGCTGCTGGGTCCATCTGCAAACAGATTTCATCACAAAAGGTCAGGGGAAATGAGCCTTTATCCAAATGACAGTTACATATGCATGTTTGCCTTAATATCATTCATTTCTGGTAATTTGATCTTTAAGCCCCCCTTCCTGCTCTAGTGTAAGCATCTCCATAAAAATAAAATGATGCTTTAAAGCATCTTTACGATACATATTCTACTTAATAAGCACATATAATAAACATATACCTTGAAGGTATATGATCGCCTATAAAACAGACTCTTGTTAATGACTATTAATAACTTTAGCAATAACTAAGAATACTCATGGACTTATGTAGAACTTTGCATAGATTGTCCAAACATAGGAAAATTTGTATAGTTTAAGGATCCTTTTACTCCAGGCTTTGCCCAGTTCTACCTACGTGTGCCTTGTTTACCTTCATCTTAACAAGCAGCTACTAAGTTTGTGCCAGATATAAAGCATTTTGGAATTGGTGGTGAGCCAAGATAGAGCCCTCTTCTTTAAGCTCTTACGTCCAGATGAGGGAGACTGGTAATGTGTTCTGAAGTATAGGAATAGCTTTCTGGAAGGAGGTGGCCCTCAAGAATGTATAGAGTTTTCATTCATTCAATAGTCTGGGCCTTAGAGTATTTGAGAGTATAGGGAAAGGACATTTCTCTATCAATGAACATTTTGTATGTGCCTGAAAGATACTGAATCTCTCAAAATTAAAGTAGCCTCTCACACTGATTAGAATCCACTATGCCTTCACAGAGCCCCATGTCATTTCTGTTACAGCACCTCGAATACTTTCTTGAATTCTTTAACCCTTTGACTCGGCCCCATTCAATTCTTTGAGGATAGGAACTGTGTCTGTTTTATCTGTGTATGCCCAGCAACTTATTCACTGGACTATTTACTGGAAGTATTCAACTGGAATATTTACCAATGGATATTTGTATAATTAAGTATTACCCACTTTGTAGTGTTGCTCCAGTGTTGATTGTGCTGTTGAAAGAAAACATTTGGGGATCCTTGTGATGTTAGGGTGTATTATGAGAGATGGTTGAGAGAGACCAGGTAATTGTTTAGACAGCACCTTAGATTGGTTTGACCTTCAGCTGCTACTGCTAAGTCACTTCAGTCATGTCCGACTCTGTGTGACCCCATAGACGGCAGCCCACCAGGCTCCCCCATCCCTGGGATTCTCCAGGCAAGAATACTGGAGTGGGTTGCCATTTCCTTCTCCAATGCATGAAAGAGAAAAGTGAAAGTGAAGTCGCTCAGTCTGTCCGACTGTTAGCGACCCCATGGACTGCAGCCCACCAGGCTCCTCCGTCCATTGGACTTTCCAGGCAAGAGTACTGGGGTGGGGTGCCATTGAGGAAGTCCAAAAACTGTTGTCCCTGCACTCAAATTTTTGTCCGACTCAGTGATACAGACTTTGAGGCTTTGTAGCGCAGGGGAAGAACTCCAGGCTTTTGGAGCCAGAGATCTTGGTGAAATCCTGACTCATTTTTTCATCTGAAAAGCAGAATGATAACAAATAGAGTTAATGTAACAATTAAGAGATAATGTATATAAGTTATGTACCACTGATACCATAGCAAGTACAAATAGTAGTTGTTTTTAGATAGGTATTATGATGATAAAACCTGGCAGATACTGATTTACAAACCAAATGCCAAAACTGTTCATTTATAATTTTAGCACAAGTGCCAAATAGGTGAAGATTGTGTCCTCCGTGTATTCTCTTCCAATTAGGAAATTTGGGCTCAGAAAGGTTGCTTAGAGAATCAAGAGAAATAGTTTAATTATCTTAATAACTGCCGTCACCAAACTGTTTGCCTGATGTCAGCTTCCCTAAAGGAATTAAACTGTCCTGTCAAGCAGAGCTTAGTTGGATTCCTGTACCTTGGTTTAAGTTACTTTTGTCCTTCTGAAGCTCTAGGTTGATTACACCTTGCTTCTTTCAACTCCTCAAATCTGGGCATCATTCCCTTAAATTTATGTAATGGTCAGGTTTATGGCAAACATTTAGGGTATTTTCTACTTGGGTGTGACTTAGCAGCTACTTGGGTTTGGAAGATACTTCATCCCATCAGATGACTTGTATACATTGTTAATATTGCCTATTTGTGTAAGTATTATTATGAAAAATAGCTATGTTTTCCTAAACAAAAACTGTAGTGAAGAGTGAAGTTAACTGGGTTCTCATCTCTCCTTCTGTATCTAATCTATTACTCTATGTTGTTCTGGTTAAAGTTTGTGAAGATCATCTCAGCTCTTACGGAGTTGGAAAAGGGAGGAGTATTTTCGGACAATTGTGGATATTCTTCCTTGACAGTATACCAAAACTTCACAAGTAGTGAAGTTAATTGCATTGTAGAATATGAAATTATGTCAGTAGACTTTTCATATGTTACAATCCATTGATTTATGTTAACTTTAAACTGTCTGGGAGTGAATTTTACCCAGTGATTGGTTATTTGGAAATGGTGGTTCACTGAGTTATGTAGATCTTCCAAGTATTTACACATTTGTTAAATAATTAGCCCCCCAAAAATCACATTTGTTAAAATCACCAGTGATTTCATCAGTACCTTAAGTATTGGGATGCTGTCAAGCTCACAGTAGTAGATAAAAGTTTTCCAAAATTCACATTTTATCATTGGGAACAAATAGTATCAGTTACTTTTCCTTAAAGTGTTAGGCTCACTTTCTTCATTTTCAATAAGATGTCTGACAGATACCGAAGTTTGTGTAATCATAATTTGTCTGTCAGTCATTCTTCAAATAAAAGTGTTTTGTGAAAAAATATCCATCTCAGATAATCACACAGGTGCTTTTCCTAGAGAAAACCCACTGCATTTCGGTTTGCAGCAAAAGTGCTTTCTTTGTGTGTAAAGTTGGGAGAAGTCCCCAAGACTCCGTCTGCAGAGTTCCAGGTCCTCACCCCCTCACTCATTCAGACATTAATTGCATGTTTGGTGGTTCCCAAGGCTACCTTCAGGTTTAGTGATTTACTGGAAGGACTTACAGAATACACTGAAAGCTTAGTCACGCTTATAGTTTACTGCAGCAAAAGGAAACATTGAAATCAGCCCAGGAAGAGATACAGTGGGGCAAAATCCAGAATTCGGAACAGGGAGTCTCCAGTTGTCCTGTCCTGGTGGAGGGTGGTCAGTGCTAGCTTTCCCCAGCGACAGCGAGGACAGTGTGCCAGCTGAGGAGGCTCACCTGGGCTTTGGTGCCGAGAGTCTCCATGGGGCTTTGTTGTGTGGACATAGTCAGCCCACCAGTAACTGAGGTTGAGCTGCCTCCAGACCCTCACCCCACCACTCTAGGCATCAATTTCTCTTGGAACACGTTGAATCCTTAGCAGTCTTGTGAAGGAAATAGTGTTTTTTCCTTCGTGTTACTGATGAGAAACCTCAGGCCCAGAGATCTAGTGGGTCAGGTTCTGAAGTCCCAGCTGTCTATTCTTAACTGTTGTAAATTGCTTCTTTTTTTTTTTTTTTTTAACTTATGATTTATTTTTGGCTGTGCTGGGTCTTTGTTGCAGTGCACAGACTTTCTCTGGTTGTGGTGAGTGGGGCTACTCTTCACTGGAGTATATAGGCTTCTCTCGTTGCAGCACAGGCTTTAAGGCAAGCAGGCTCAGTAACTGTGTTTAGTTGCTCCATGGCATGTGAGATCTTCCCGGACCTGGGATCGAACCCGTGTCTCCTGCATTGGCAGACAGATTCTTAACCACTGGACAACCAGGGAAGTCTATTCATTGCTTCTGAAAACCCCTTGCTCTAATTTACAAACCAGAGAGCAAACTCATAAAGGTGACATCCAAGATCTTTTGTGATCTGACTTCTGTTCTTTAGGACTTTATTATGTCCTACCTGTTTTGTGCCACAAGCTCTGGCATTTCAGACCTCCTTACAGTTTACCCTGGCGGCTCAAAGAGTAAAGCGTCTGCCTACAATGTGGGAGACTGGGGTTCGATCCCTGGGTCGGGAAGATCCCCTGGAGAAGGAAATGGCAGCCCACTCCAGTACTCTTGCCTGGAGAATCCCATGGACTGAGAAGCCTGGTGGGCTACAGTCCACGGGGTCGCAGAGTCAGACACGACTGAGCGACTTCACTTTACAGTGTACCTGCACACAGCTGCTTATAACCTTTTAATCTTGGCCAATGTTGCATCTGCCAGCTATGCCTGCCTGTGTGCCCTGTTCACAGATTCAAGTATTTGGAGCTTCTCAGGGAGAGTTTTTCTCCATTGTCCCTTCCGTTCCCATCCCCTCCACCAGATAAGGAGCTGGCAATATAATGGACAGACGAAAGCTGATACCTGTAGGACAAGTGTGGTGGGCATAGTGAGAAAGATAATTATAGCAAGTAAGGAAGGTAAATACTGTGCAATTAGTTTGATTCTGTGTCTCAAACTATGCTGTTGCCTTCTTTGAAGGCAGAGACTCATTTTATACCAAGAATACTTAGTATGTAAAAAAGTATATTCTGGGTAAATGAACACAACTTCTCTGCTAAGTTATATTTTCTATTTCATAATTTCCTCCAAATCCTCAAAATGCTGATGAAAAGTTTCTTACAGACTTTTGGTAAATTGTATAAATGTTGATTTGTAGGATTATGTGTGTGTGTGTTGGATTTTAAATTTTTAGATAATAAATTTTCCTTGTCTCTCTTTTTTTCCTGCCTTTTGCAAGCTCCTTGCCCGACTGGAAGGCAGAAGTTCCTTGAAAGAAATAGAACCACATCTGTTTGCTGATGAAGAGTCACCTGTGCATGGTAAAAACACAGTCTCAGGCCAAAATATAGTGTCATAAATTAAGTTTTATAAAACAAGTTTTCCCCCCGCATATATCCATATATGGGTTTCCCTGGTGGCTCAGATGGTAAAGAATCTGCTTGCAATGTGGGAGAACCAGATTCGACCCATGGGTTGGTAAGATCCCCTGGAGAAGGGAAAGGCAATCCACTGCAGTATTCTTGTCTGGGAGAGTTCCATAGACAGAGGAGCCTGTGAGCTACAGACCACGGGGTTGCAAAGAGTTGGATATGACTGAGCAACTAACACCGCCCCCACACACACACATTCATATATACACTCACACTTCTAGCAAGTGCCTACATAGATTAAACGTGAAATGAAAAGAGATGATGGCGGCACGCTTCTTAGCCTTCGTTGTCAGCCAGCTGAGATGGAGCCTGGTTTACCTTCAGTAAGTCTTCCATGTAAACAACCTCTCTTATCCCAGCACAGTAATTGTGGGAGTTTGTTACTTATTGTTTCCTTACAAGTTTGAGGATCACAGGAAGGTTCTTAGGTACTTGGTAGTTCTATGAATATTTTTACAATAGGGAAAATGATACCCGCTTATTCTACTAACACTTCTCCACTAGGGAAAACTTAAAAAAGAAAGTGGTGTGCTTAGATGTGTGTGTGTGTTTTTTCTTTCCCAGTGTAATAGCTTTAAAGGGGTGCAGTTCACCCACGCAAGTGTACAGTTCGCACTCTTGCGTCTGTTGGCACAGTCAGTTCTAGAACATTTTCTTCACCCCCAAAAGACACCCATGCCTGTTGGTAGTCGCTCCTCAATTCCTCTCATATCCCTTAGCTCCAGGCACCTAGCAATCTACTTTCTGCTTCAATGATGTGCCTTTTCTGGACACTTCATGTCATTGGAACCATCCAGTATATGGTCTTTTGTCATTGACGTCTACTTTGCTTCATATTTTCAAGGTTTATTATACTGTAGCACGCCTCAAGTAGTTTGTTCCTTTTTATTGGCTAAGTTCTGTTGTATCCATTCATCAGCTGATGGCCATTTGGGTGGTTTCTACTCTTTGGTTATTAAGAATAACGCTACTATGACCATCTTGTGTATAAATTTTTCTCTGGAGAAATATTTTCAGTTTTCTTGGGTGATACCTACGAGAGGAGCTGCTGGGTTGTATGGTAGCTCTGTGTTTAACCTTTGGCAAAATTTCCAGGCTGTTGTCTAAAGCGCCTGCTGGGAAACCCACACTTCACCTGTCACCGTCAGTGAAGTGTGTACTGGTTCCAGTTGGCTCAGATCCTGCAAACAGCTATTGTCTGTCTTTTTGATTATAGCTTTCCCAGTGAGAATGAAGTGATACCTCATTGTGGTTTAGATTTACATTTCCTTAATGGCTAATGGTGTTAAGCATCTTTGCATGTGCTTTTTGGCAATTTGTGTATGTAACTTGGGGAAATACCAGATCTTTTGCCTATTTATAAAATTGGGCTGTCTTTTTATTATTGAGGTGAATCCTTTATATATTTTAGCTACAAGCCTTTATTAAATATTGATCTGCAGATATTTTCTCCTGTTCTGTAGTTTCTTTTCTCCATTAAGGCACAAAGTTATTAATTTTGATGAAGTCCACCAATTTATCCAGTTTTTCTTGCTCTTGTCTTTAGTATCAAAGCTAAGAAGCCATTGCCCAATCCAAGGTCGAAAAGATTTAGGGCTTTTGGTATCATTGTAACTGATTTCTGTTTTCATTATTTTCTGATCAAAGAACATACTTCTATGATTTCAGTCTGTTTAAATTTATTGAGCTGTGTTTTCTGGCCAGACATATGGTCCATCCTGGAGGCTGTCCCATGCGTGCTTGCGAAGAATGTGCGCTCTGCTGTGGCTGGGCCCAGGGTTCTGTTGGTGTCTCTTAGTTCTAGTTGGCTTTTAGTGTTGTTCGAGTATCCTTGTCCTTGCTGATCTTCTGTCTAGTTGTTCTGTCCGTTATTGAAAGTTGGATATTTTAGTCTTTTAGTCTCCAACTATTGGTGAATTGTCTGTTTCTTCCTGTCAGTTTTTGTGGGTTTCATGTAGTATTGGGCACATGTATGTTTATTATCATTAGTATAGCTTATCAATGAGTTGACATTAATCATTTAAAAATGTTTCTCTTTGTCATCTCACACCCTTTAAGATGCTACTGTCATAACAAACTCACAAGTGTTGGTGAGGCGATGAGCAGATCAGTACCATTGTGCACTACTGATGGGATCAGAAAATGTTAGGATCATAAAAATGGGATCATAATGGTGTAGCCATTATGGAAAACAGTTTGAAGGTTCCTCAAAAAGTAAAATATAGAACTACCATTGTACTTCTGGGTATACAGTCAAAAAGAATCAAAAGCAGGGTATTGAATAGGTATTTATTTGCATACCTGTGTTCATAGCAGCACTATTCACAGTAATTGCTCAAAGATGAAAGCAACCCAAGTGCTCATCAACAGATGAATGGATTTTAAAAAAGGTGGTCTGTACATAGAATGGAATATTATTCAGTCTTCAAAAGGAAAGAAATTCTGACACATGCTACAACATGAATGAATCTTGAGGACATGCTTAGTGAAATAAGCCAGTCAAAAAGAAAAATACTTCCTGAATCTCCTGTATTATATGAGGAGTCTAAAATGGTCAGATCCATAGAAACAGAAAGTGGGACGGTGGTTTCCAGGGGCTGGGGAGGGAAGAGAGAGTTGTTTACTGGGTATAGATTTTCAGTTTTGGGAGGTGATAAAGTTCTGGAGATGTAATCTGTCTGGTGACAGGCTAGCCGCTTCTCATCTCTTTTGGTTACGCTTGCATAGCATTTCTTCTGTCCTTTTAGTATCAGCCTGTGGCTTGGGTTGTAAAGTATGCCTGCTGTAGACAACCTATAGTTGGATCATGTTTTGTTATTCCCTTTTGTCAGTCTCTGCCTTTTGTTTGGACTGTTTAATCCCTTTGTTAAGATAGGGTTATGGGTGCCACTCTGCTATCTGTTTTATATGTGTCCTACACCTTTTTTGTTCCTCAATTCATTCTTTACTGTCTTCTTTTGTGTTAAATGGGCTTCAATGGTGGCTCACATGGTAAAGAATCTGCCTGCAGTTCAGGAGACCTGGGTTCGATCCCCAAGGCAGGAAGATCACTTGAAGAAGGGCATGCCAACCCACTCCAGTATTTTTGCTTGGAGAATTCCATGGACTGAGGAGTCTGGTGGACTGCCATCCATGGGGTTCTCAAAGACTTGGACACAAAAAAAGTAAAGAAAAAATAGTCAGACCCTACTGAGCAACTAACACTTTCACTTTGTATTAAATAGATATTTTCTAGTGTATAATTTTAATTCCTTGCCATTATTTTTACCTTTTTTGGGTTAGTTACCTCATGATCACCCTCAGGATTACAATCAACATCTTAATTTATAACAGTCTAGTATGGGTTACATACCATCTTAATTTCTATACTTTTTATAAAAAACTTTGCTATCATATAGCTCCATTCCTGTCCCCTTCCTCTTGCTGTTATAAATTATGCATTTATACAGTATATGCCCTTCACACTTAAAATTTTGCTTAGTTAAAATCATTAAAATTACTTAATGCAGTTGTTTCTTAAATCAGATGAAAAAATAATTACAACTATAAAACACATAACTCTTATATTTACCTATATAGTTATATTTACCTGTGTTCTTAATTTGCTCATTTGGAATTAAGTTACTGTCTACTGCTATCCTTTCATGCATCCTAAAGGACTCCTTTTAGTATTTCCTATAAAGCATATGTGTTAGTCAAAAAAATTCTAAACTGTCAATAATAAATGACAAATTTTGATCAAACATATTAGACAAAAGATTCAACTATCTTTGTAGTCTATCAGAAAGGATATTACTACGTTGAACGTTATGGAACTGACATTAAAACATGGATTCGAAGCACAGCTTATACATTTGAATGTTATGTTTATAGAAACTTTAAAAAACATCATTATGTTCAGTCACTAACAAAAAAGTTTACTTAAAATTATGATAGATCTTAGAGCTATAAAACTAGTTAGATGAAGAAATATCTGACTAGATGAGTAATTTTTAGAGCAACAGCAGACATAAAGGTAGGGTTATAAGGGTTATTTATCAACAACAGCACTTTAACAGAAAGTGTTACGGGGAGTTCATTTTGAAGCAGTAAGAGTTGAGGGGTTACAAGCATCTCCAATACTGTTGTGAAACGTTTTTAATGCTTTTTTTGGATAGTAGTTATTTAGTACCATATGCAAATTCATTATCTCTTCACTACTTTAGTGATTGCTCTGCAAATTCAGCACGTTTGTTATATGATCGCTCAGTCGTGTCTGACTCTTTGTGACCCCATGGACTGTAGCCTGTCAGGCTCCTCTGCCCATGGGATTCTCCAGGCAAGAATACTGGAGTGGGTTGCCATGCCCTCCTCCAGGGGATCTTCCCAACCCAGAAATCAAACCCAGGTCTCCTGCATTGCAGGTAGATTCTTTACTGTCTGAGCCACCAAGAAAGTAAGTTGATACCTAGAGGATGTATTTTTTGGCTTTTCTCTCTTTTCCTTATTTTGAAGGCTTTTTAGATTCGTAAACTCACTCTGACAATCTGTTACCCAAACCCCTTACAGCATTCTATTTGTGATGGTAACTATCAAGGCCAAACCATCCAGATTTTCTGGTTTAGTTTAACTTGTCAACTGTCAAACTGTAGAGGTTTTTTTTTTTTTTTTTTTTTTTTTTTGGTTTCTGGTTTGGATTTTTTCTTTAACTACCAGTTGTCATACTCAGTAATCTGACTGGACTAGGGCAAGATTTCTCTTAACAGCTCCCAGAAACTTATGAGATAGTGTTTCAGATGCAGTTAAAAGGACCATGTCTCCCTATAGAACATTATGTTTGAATATTATTTTTGATCTTATGATTAGGTAGTAAATGTTTACAAAAATCAATGAAATTTATTTCAGTTCATCATTAAATAAACATATTTATAGAGAATCTAGTTCAAGAAGTTAATGATCGTATTCATCTTTAATTTCCAAGTTGGCAGATTTTACTTACCCGGTTGTTAGAAATACCCTTTTCCCCCTCACTTTGCTACTGATCTGTAAAAGGGGAAGAGTGCTTCTACCTACCTAATAGTCTCTTAGACAGCCTTAAACTTTGCCTCAGTTTCATTCATGCTGAACCAGGGCTATGAAGAATCCATAGTCACACCACACTGGCTGTTCTCAGCTAATGCATGGGATTAGAAAGCCTCCTTAGGTCTTGTAGGAGAGTGCTCTCAAAGCCTTACTCTTCTGAATTACACTGATGAAATGTTTATGAGCCCCACCGCTCTATCCAAGAAAACACTTAGCAAAGTTTCCATTTCCCTCTGTTCTGAGAACTCCACCAAACATCCGGAGAGGTCTCACAGTTCCCCTCTCACCAGTATCATGGTTTTCTAGCTCCCTGTGGAGTCCCTCCTCTGTTGCTTCAGAATATGGTACATTTCTCTTACCTTATCTTCATTTGACTCTCCAGCCACATGACATTGCTGTTGAATTTTTACTCTTTAAACGAGCCTAAACCATTGTTATTTTTCTGGTTCCTCATGTGTGCCTCCCTTCCTCCAGTCTGATGCTCTTCCCTAAAGACAGTGACTGCTCCCTGTGGTGCTGTTGCAGACTGAGTATCTCTGGATTTAAAGTTTGGCTCATAAAATAATGTTTGTGTTAAAGGTGTGTTTGCAGACCGCACATTGTCAGGCTACTATCCGGGATGGGCCAGCGATCTGTTCCTCACCTCTCCCTGGCCGTTTTTTCATTTCCAGAATTTTGCTGCTGCATTTACTATTAGTACTATCCCTATGAAATTTCTGTCTTACCTGCCTTCACGCTGGCTCCTCTAACTGTGGGTGTGCCCTGAGGATTGAGTTTCGGCCTCTGTCTTAGGTTCACTCCCACTCCCCTAAAGAATTTTCCGTTCTCCATTTCTGGGTAGGGTATTCCTAAATTGCTCTCTTTTTTATTACTGTCATGAATCTTGAATCCTAGTGGCTGTAGGATATATTTATTTTTGACACCTAGAGATACATCTTAACGTACCATTTTGAAAGCTAAATTCTTGTTAGAATATTTATGTGATATGTGGATTAAAACTCTCTACTCAGTTTTGTTTTTTTCTTTCTTTACGTGGTACTTCCAAGCCTGTCTTTGAGAACTTTTAAGTCACTATGCTAGGTTTCCCCTGACCTTCTGAGTAAGTGAAGGAGGCTGAAGACTTGATAGACGCGTCAGCACACTTGGCCCAGGGGCAGCTGGTGGGGCGTCCTGGCTTATCTCTGGTGTTGGCCCCTCATCCCACGCCTTGGTCAGTGGCCTTCACACCTGCCCACTCTGCTAACCAAAGCCACACCCCACCTGCGTCTCCCCACCACACCTGCTCCCTTTCAAAATGCTGAGTTCCAAAATGGACTTTCTGCATGGAATGAGAACTTACATTTTCATTTTTTAGATTTCTTTCAAGACGTTCTTAAGAAGAAAACAATCCAATGAAATGCATTCAAAAGATACTGTACTCTGTACTAAGGATAGAGTATTCAAGTCCTCACCTTAAAGTAATGAATAAGAAATCTATCAAGTAAATCGTCAGAAATGACATACCTTGTAAATGTAATGATGATCGACGATAAAGTTAGCTTTTCCTACCTCTGAGTGTTGTTATTAGGATTCCCTTTTTCAGCTGGAAAGCCCTGTGGAAGCATTGACGGCTGCTCCTCAGCCTTGTGGGCCGACTTCCCAGGAAAAAGAGGTGCATGTGTGTGGTCTGCTTGTTATCTCCCCACCACGCCTCTGCGTGGCCCGCTGCATCCTCACAGCCACTTTCCCATTAACCTTCTAAGCTGTGTTTTCAGCTTTCCTTCCCTATCGTTAATATTGGCTCATTGTTAATGTTCCTTCTTCTAGTGATGTAGTTTATTCTCTTTCTGTAATATAGGGCAATAAAATACTTCATTGGGGGGCATGGGGAGGATTTCCACTTAGTTCTTCCTTAGCTATATGGTAGGAGGGAGTAACCTGAACTTCTGGGTTAAATATAACTGAATATAATTTTAGTCACTATAAGAGCATCCATGAACAATTGTTAATGTGAAGATAATTTTATTCTCTGAGGCTGAAATCTTGGGAATGGGGGCGGGGGAATCTTTTTAATTAAAAATTTGAATTGCAAATTGTATATAAGATTATAGTAAAAATTGGCTGAAGTTTTATACTACTTAAATATGGTATGGTAGCAGATTGCTAGATTTCTTACAGATTATTTGTGAGTGTTCCAACATACAATGGTTTGTTAGTAATAACAGGAAATAAAGTAACTGGACTCTCAGACAGACCTTGTAGTCGGATCACAGCCTAAGAAACTGCCTTTTTAACATGGGGTTTCCAGTTGCACTGCTCAGCCGTAAAGCGAATGGCAAATGGACAAGAACTGAACAGCCCACTTTGAGTGGGTTTTGAAAGTGACGGCAGCACAGTCTCCCCAGGTGTTGCATCTGTGCTGTCCTCAATAAACGAGAGTCACTCGAACCTGCCAAGACCGAGATTTGAGTCTTTGGAGTGGTTGACCCTGACTTACAACACTCGGAAAATAACGCACAGTGCAGGTGTCACTTCAACGAACCAGTGTCGAGCGGTATTCATACAGCACATGGCAACTAAAGGCAGTGTGGAAACGTGCAGGGTGTTTCTCCCGGGGATGCAGTTGGCACTCAGGGCCTGAGGGCTGTGGGCCCTACTGCCTGTGTGTGTGACACTGCACAGTCAAGAGCCCTTCCACCCAGAAGGCCAACCACTTTGGGAAGCCCTTGTTAGGGAGTGTTTCAGCTGCACGTAACAGAAGTCCAGCCTCATAACTTACGTTCTTCACGTTGGTGTGGAGGCAGGCTGTGCATGGCTGGTGTGCAGGGTTCTGTATTGTCGTCCACATCCTGGGCACCTCCAGTCTTCCTGCTCCATCCTCCTTGGGGCCTCCCCTCTGCGGTGTGTGCCTGTCATCCTCGGTATTTCCAGATAGCTGTCACCTCCGAGAAGGGAGCCACAGAGCGGAAATGGCGCCCGTGTCAGGCCAGCCCAACTGGGAATCCCCAGCAGACGTCCACCTGTGGCTACACTGTCGTACCTGGTGGCCTTTCTTTGCAAGGAAGACTGGGAAAATCGCTTTTAAGCTGTGCACATTGCTTTTCCCCCGAAAGTGGGGTTTTACACTTAAAGAAAAAGGAGAAACCGGATATTGGGTAATTAACGACTAGAAATGTGTGCCAGTAGTCAGTATCTTTTTAAAAGATGCTTGGTCTAGGGCACTTTATTCGCAGTGCTGTAAGAGCACTTGTGAATGTATGAGGACTCATCTCCAGGAGATACCCATAGGCCCATTTCAACCATCTCATCTTGTTTGTCAAATTTTCTTGGTGCTAATTAAGAACCAACACCTTTTTCAGCGGTGAAATGTAATGATTTACCTTTAATTTCTTTATTTGTACTTGTATATACAAATTCCTTTTGGCAAATGGGTTTAGATTTTCTTTCAAAAGAGAAAAATTTTCAATAATTTGTCTTTATTGAAAACATTTTTTGCAGACTTCATTCTGTATCCTGTCATTGTTGTGCTGCTGCATTTTGACTGACGTTTTTAAATTTTACACAGGTGATATTTTTGAATTTCATGGTCCAGAAGGAACAGGAAAAACAGAAATGCTTTATCATCTGACAGCACGATGTATACTTCCGAAATCGGAAGGTGGGCTGGAAGTAGAAGTCGTGTTTATTGATACAGATTACCACTTTGATATGCTCCGGCTGGTTACGGTCCTGGAGCGTCGGCTGTCCCAGAGCTCTGAAGAAACAGTGCGTCACTGCCTTGGCCGATTGTTTCTGCTGTACTGCGGTGGTAGTACCCAGCTACTCCTCACCCTGTGCTCACTGCAAACCATGCTCTGCAGTCATCCCTCTGTCTGCCTTTTGATTTTGGATAGCCTGTCAGCTTTTTATTGGATAGACCGCGCCAACGGAGGAGAAAGCGTTAACTTACAGGAGTCGACTCTGAAGAAGTGCTCTCAACTCTTAGAGAAGCTTGTAAACGAGTATCGCTTAGTTCTCTTTGCAACAACACAAAGTATAATGCAGAAAGCCTCAAACCCGGAGGAAGGGCCTTCCTGTGCCTTTAATCGCCCGAGTGACATGGATGTGGACTATAGGCCCTATCTCTGTAAGGCGTGGCAGCAGGTGGTGAAGCGTAGAATCCTCTTCTCCAAACAAAATGATTCTAAAGCCGGCAACCAGTTTTCTTTAGTTTCACGTCATTNAGGAAGGGCCTTCCTGTGCCTTTAATCGCCCGAGTGACATGGATGTGGACTATAGGCCCTATCTCTGTAAGGCGTGGCAGCAGGTGGTGAAGCGTAGAATCCTCTTCTCCAAACAAAATGATTCTAAAGCCGGCAACCAGTTTTCTTTAGTTTCACGTCATTTAAAAAGTAACAATTTTAAAAAACACTTTTTTACTATTGGAGAAAGTGGTGTTGAGTTTTGTTGATGTGTATCTTAAAACAGTCTTTTGTCAGATGTTATGGAAGTTTTAAAAAGTGTTTAATAGGCTAAAATGATTTGATTCTAAAATTTTAAACTCTAAGGGAATCTAACATAACCACGTTTCTACACAGAATGGAGTTCTTAAACTGGAACCTTAGACTGTTCTATTCCTGGGTTGTTGAAGATTATTCAGTGATAATAATAATAGTTAAACTATATTAAGTTGTTTTAAAACTAAATAAATAAGATACACATTTCAGTCCAAATAAAATGGAGTTTTCTAACTTTGTGTCATATTTCTGGAACTCAGTTAAATACTTGTTTAGGAGAGTTGAAACGCCTTTCTGATTTTTCATATGTAACTTTTAAGAAGCTGTGAACTTGGAAAATGTTTCTGTGGAGCTGTTATTTCTGTAAAGGGGATGAAAGCAAGGAGCCTACCCAATCTGCTGATCACACCCAAGACTACGGGAAGTCAGAGCATTCTGATCTGTTATAATGAATCCCAGGACGCCGTGGTTGGGTTTCTGTATAGTTGTTAAATCACGGGGAAATGAGATACCCATTCAGAGAATTCTGTAAAGGTTGAAATTTTCATCTTTCTTGTTAGGTAACTTGTTTTTTTAGGATTTGAAAGAGCTCAACTGGAATTCCATCACCTCCACTAGCCATGTTCATAGTGATGTTTCCTAAGGCCCATTTCACATTCCAGGATGTCTGGCTCTAGGTGAGTGTGAATTATCACACCATCGTGATTATCTGGGTCAGCAAGATCGTTTCTGTACAGTTCTTCTGTGTATTCTTGCCACCTCCTAATATCTTCTGCTCTTCTGTTAGGTCCATACCATTTCTATCCTTTATTGAGCCCATCTTTGCATGAAATGTTCCCTTGGGATCTCTAATTTTCTTGAAGAGATTGCTGTCTTTCCCATTCTATTGTTTTTCTCTCTTTCCTTGCAGTGATCGCTGAGGAAGGCTTTCTTACCTCTCCTTGCTATTCTTTGGAACTCTGCATTCAAATGGGTATATCTTTCCTTTTCTCCTTTGCTTTTTGCTTCTCTTCTTTTCACAGGTATTTGTAAGGCCTCCTCAGACAGCCATTTTGCTTTTTTGCCTTTCTTTTTCTTGGGGATGATCTTGATTCCTGTCTCCTGTACAATGTCATGAAACTCCATCCATAGTTCATCGGGCACTCTATCAGATCTAATACCTTAAATCTTTTTCTTACTTCCACTGGATAGCCATAAAGGATTTGCATTAGGTCATACCTGAACGGTCTAGTGGTTTTCCCCACTTTCTTCAAGTTTGCAACAAATGGGTGAATTAGGCTAGCTCAAAGAACATTTTATTTTACCTAATGGAAATTAATACTTAATAAAATAGTGGTGTGTCTTCAAGCAGCAAATAGGAAGGAAGTTCTGGAAACTGTGATGCTCTTTTCATCATTAATTATGAGAAGCAGTATATGGAGTCAGAAATATGCAACGCACATGAGACGTGATGTTGGAGACCAGCACTGAGTCTATTTCATGCACTGAAGCTTCTATATAGGGTACCTATTCTCTTCTACTTTCTTCAATATTTTCAAATTGTACTTTGCATTATTACATCATTTGTACTTGTACTCTTTCTTTGGTAAAAAAAAAAAAAAACACTATATCCTGGTGTTAAACATAAAATTAAAAATAATGAAATAATCATGATATTCACAAATCATCAACATCTGGTAAGTATTGAACTGAAACAAATAGATCGTGAGATATTTCTCAAAAATAAGATAAGTTTATGCACAATCTGCAGAGAATTGCAATTTGAGGTCCACAACCGTGGCAAACCATGTGCAAGTCCCTGCACAGCAAGAGAAGGAGAATGCTTTCACAGAAAGGAAAAGGAAGTTGGAAGGGCTATACAAAAGAGAGTTCACGATGCTTTGTTGCTTGAGTCTGTGCCAGGAAAGAAGAGGACTCTTTCTTCTTCCTGTTAAGCTCTGCTGTCATCACAGGGCATGAAAGCTTCCTTTTCTGGTTCCCAACTCTAAATAATTGATGTTTCTGTTTATCAATTTTTTACATAAGGGTTATTATAGTCATATTTATGCATACACAGAAAGAAAGAGAGGGAAGGAGGGAGAGAGAGAAGGCAGAAGAAAGAAAAGAAGGAAGGACAAAGAGTAGGAGGAAGAGGGAAAAGAAATGAAAAAATACATGTGTGAAAAATTATATAATTGTATTCATGATAAAACAACTCTCTGGTGGCTCAGCAGTAAAGAATCTGCCTACAGTGCCAGAGACACAGGAGATGCGGTTTCAATCCCTGGGTCAGGAAGATGCCCTGGGGAAGGAAATGGCAACCCACTCCAGTATTCTTGCCGGGGGAATTCCATGGACAGAGAAGCCTGGTGGTCTACAGTCCATGCGATCACAAAGAGTTGGACACAACTGAGTGACTACCACTTTTCACTTTCATTCATGATAAATAGCTTAGAATTCAGTTAAACTTAAGTGAAACAAAAAGAGAAGATCAATACTCTGTAATGCCTATCTGAGAAAAGAATCTAGGAAACAGTGGATAATAAGTATATAACTGATTCACCTGAAACTAACAACAACAACAAATTTACAACATTGCAAATCAACTATGTGAGTGTTAGTCCGATAGCCATGTCCGAGTCTTGAGACTCCATGGACTACAGCCCACCAGACTCCTCTGTCCATGGAATGCTCCAGGCAAGAACACTGGAGTGGGTAGCCATTCCCTTTTCCAGGGAATAATCCTGACCCAGGGACCAAATCCATATCTCTCACACTGCAGACAGATTCTTTACCAAACCAACTACTCCAGTAAAATCCTTTTTAAAAAGAGTTGGGAAAAGGAAGAGAGCATGAATGGAAACCTAAGGGGGTTAACTGAATTTCAGAGAAGTAACTCTTACTTTGGTAGAGCCTTCCAGTTCTCATCCTGGCTGACTTTCCTCTCCTTTTATGCTCCAGGGGATTAACGCTGCATGATATTCTTTTGTTGGTAGATGGGATCATGTGACTATCTCTAGCCAATGAGCTGCAGTGAAAGAATGCTGTGACTTCCAAGCAAAGCATTCATTTGCCATATATGCCTCTCTAATAGTCTCTTCCCCGACTGTGTTCACATGGAGGCTACATAATCCAGATAGTGTACCTGAAGGACAATAAAACTGAATGGATACAGATGACTGGACCTGTAGCCATTATTGCAATCAGAAGAAATGAAGACTTCTTGTATTCAGCTATTGAGATTTTGCAGATGTATGTTTCTGCAACTTATCTCAGCCAGTCCTGAATAATATTCCACATAAGAAATATTTAGTTCCTAAAACATACCTCTAAATTTTAGAAAATGATATTAAAAAATTACTACCTATCAAAGTGAAAGTGAAAGTGTTAGTCACCCAGTCATGTCCAACTCGTTGCAACCCCATGGTCTGTAGCCCACCAGGCTCCTCTGTCCATGGAATTCTCCAGGCAAGAATACTAGAATGGGCTGCCATTCCCTTCACCAGGGCATCTTCCTGACCCAGGGATCAAACCTGGGTCTCTTGCATTGCAGGCAGATTTGTTTACCCTCTGAGTCACCAGGGAGGCCCCACCTATCATGGTATCTTTTTTATAAATATACTTTTCACAGTTGTATTTTACATCTATAAGTAAATGGATTAAGAGCCCACCACAAGTGCTTTCAACATGCTTTCTATTTTTGGAGTATCTTGAGGCATGTCTCGTTTCTTTGCATTTTGTCATTCATTAGAGTTTGTTGTTTGCTTGATTGCTTGTTGATTTGATAGTAGGAGCTCAGATGCTTCAGTCCTAAGCTTCTTGAACATCTATAATTGTCTCTTTGTTACCTTTATACTTGAATTGACAACAGGGCTCAAGATACAAATATTAGGTCACACTTTATTTCCCACAGAATTTCCTCAGAATTTATTTTCTGTCTACTTGAATAAGTGTTAATTTAGAAAGCCTGAGGCCCAAACTCGACACAATTTGCTTTGTCTGCCTCAATGACTACCCACAGAAGCCTTCATTTTACTTTTAAATTTGATATTCTTAAGCTATAAGTTTTAATTTTTCTGTATCAAAATCTTCTGGGAGTTGATGTGCCCTTTTGCTCTGCAAAAAAACAGTGTTTTTTATTTTAGAAGAAATTTTGAGTATATATAGTTCATTACATCTTGTCTTATATTTAGACTTTTCCAAGGATATCAATTACATATATATCTCTTTTGCCATCCATATCTATGGTCTTTTCTATAATAAATGTTTTTTTATTGTACTCTAATGCATGCTACTTCTACCATGGCTTTCATCTCTCTAATGGATTTCATTTTTCTCCCATGTTTTTCCTTTCTCTTTTAATCCTTATATCTCTTTTCAGAGAGATATAAGAGATGTTCTCTTTGTAAAACATCTTGTATACAGTATCCTGGAGATGGCCCAGAAGTTTGTGCCTGAACTGTTTCTGTGGTGATTTAGGTAGTTTCTGTCTCATATGTTTTTCTACTTCTAAAAGGTTGTCAGTTGCTTTTTCCTTAAGTATATTCTTTCTTTTTATCTGTCTAATGGTCATCTATCTATTCATCTATACGCCTATCTGTGTGTGTATAAGGCAGAGAAGAAATTTAAACATCCAAAGTTCAGTTATACAAAAATATCACTTTATTTTGTACAGGTGTCCTCCTACTGGCCTAAGTCTCTCAGTCACAAATACTAGTAAAGAGTATAAAAGAAATTAATTGACAGACTCTCTCCTTGAGCAAACCTGGAAGAGAAAATGGCAACCCACTCCAGTATTCTTGCCTAGAAAATTCCATGGACAGAGGAGTCTGGTGGGCTACAGGGTGGCAGAGAGTCAGACACAACAGCATACGCACAGCACTATCATCTCCATGACTCAGGATCATCTGAGCTCCTTTCCCATCTAGGCCTCAACTTTGGCCTACAAAGACTGTAGGCTCTCAGCACAAACAAAGCTGTCTATCTCCCACACTAAGATACTTGAACAAATTCTAGCATAATTAGCAGCTCAAAACCACACCTCTGGGATGACCCAGGCCCTCTTAAGCTCCTTCCTAGGAAAGCTGAAAGCTGCAAAATCAATTTACTGATCATTCCAGCCAATATCTATACAGAGATGCTGTCTCACAGCCTCTGTAGGAGTGTAAGAACCCAGTTTCAACATATGCCAGTTAGCAAACCCAGATGGCCTAATCACGTTGATCAACCTCCCAACCCACTTTGTAATTTTCAAGTTCTTCTGCTTTGCTGGAGCCCCCATCATTTCTTCTCCCTCATTTTCCCTTTTATGTGCCCAGTAACCTCTTCAAAGACTGAACTGAGCTCAATTTAAACTTTAATCTCTTCTCTACTGTAGTAGTTACTAAGTAAATTCTATCTTATTTCTTTTAACAAATGCCTAGCTTTGTTTCTCACTGACAGAACTCATCAAGCTATACCATATAAGCTATATTATAATAAAACAATATAATTTTATTATAGTATAATAAAATCTGTCCAGTACTTTGAAAATTCAGTACCATTCCAATAAAAGTCTGAAATGTTTGCATATGTAACTTATCAGATTCTAATTAATACAGAAAATAAAGTTTAAGAATAGCCACTAAAATTTGAAATAATTGAAAGGAATTGCCTTACAAAATATAAACTTTGTTATAAAGCTGTTTTGAATAAGAAATGTGATACTGACACAGGGATGTAAGATGAAACTGATAGAACAGAAGGGAATTCAAAAACCAAACACAGCTACAGGTAAACTCATTTGATTAAGAATGACATTACAAATCAATGAGAAAAGAATGAACTATTTAATATATTGACCTGGGACAATTTGTTATCTACATGGGAAAATATGAATTAGGTTTTAAATTTGTGCAATTTATAAAAATATTATCATATATATAAAGTTTTAAATATTAAAGGCATATCTATTGTTTATGAAGGTGAAGTCGCTCAGTCATGTCTGACTCTTTGCGACCCCATGGACTGTAGTCTACCAGGCTCCCCTGTCCATGGGATTTTCCAGGCAATAGTACTGGAGTGGATTGCCATTTCCTTCACCAGGGATCTTCCCAACTCAGGGACTGAACCCGGGTCTCCCGCATTGTAGGCAGACGCTTAACCGTCTGAGCCACCAGGGAAGTCTATTGTTTGTTTAAAACAGACTGCCAATTATTTCTCCAGCAAAGTTAAGTTTATTCAAGAATTGGATTTTGGGGTCCACAGACATGGTGAGCCATTTTCAAGTTTCCACATAGCAAAGGAAGAACACTTTTTTTAAGAGGGAAAAAGGATGCTGGGATGGCTATAGTAGTCAAACAGCCGGTAGTTTCTCAACAGATGAATCCTTGTCGGGACTTTTCCCTCCCCTTGGGCTCTGTAGAGCATGAAAGCGCTCCCTCCTGGTCTGAGTCTATCTAACTGAGGCTGCTGCTGCTATTGCTAAGTCGCTTCAGTCGTGTCCGACTCTGTGCGACCCCATAGAAGGCAGCCCACCAAGGTCCCCCGTCCCTGGGATTCTCCAGGCAAGAACACTGGAGTGGGGTGCCATTGCCTTCTCCGCTAATTGAGGCTACTCTTTCTTAATTTTTTACACTATACACTTTATTGTTTGTTATTCATATGTAAATATATATATTTAAAGCATATATAAATTCATGGGAATGATGAGTAAATAAGGAAAACAGTTATTTTCGGGGAAGTTAGATAAATGTAGTCAGAGATGGAACACAGGGAGCGTTAACTGTGCCTGTAATAATTTATTTCTTTAAAGATCATTTGAGACATTTTGAAAAGATACCATGATTCTTTAAATGGCTGATTTACTCTCTATAACTCTCTGCATGTTGGACTTACTCTAAGTAAATTGGGTCATTGGATTTTCCAGGCAAGAGTACTGGGGTGGGGTGCCATTGCCTTCCCCGAAGAGGCTCTTTAGTTCCTCTTAATCTACAAATATTTGTATGTTGGGCGAATGTGCTTATTTTTCCTCCCCGTAAGAGTGTGTGATCAATAGAGTGATAGTCTCTTGCTCCACTGGAGAGGACTTGTCGTTTTAGCTGTTGAGATGTGAAAATTCTGTTACCTTCGTTATCAAGCTCTGGATGTGTGTTACACACGTTTGTGAAAAACTTAGCAGTTCTTAGCAGGACTCTGGCCTTGACTGTGATAGGAGTTTCCGTTTCTCCTCTGTATAAATGAAGTGCTAATTTCATGGACTGTTATTCACAGATTTATAACTTATTCTTCAGGAACATGATTTAAAAAAAACGAACTTTTATTATTAAATTATCAATTATATATTAATGTGTCAGACCAAAGACTTAGTTATCTTAAAAAGATTTGTTATCTGACATGTTGGAAGGATAAGAATCCTGGTTAATAAAAAATTCTTTTAAACTAAAAATTATACCGGTGGGATTTCTTGAACACTAGAAAAATGAATACTTGTTAAAAAAAAAAATTAAAAGAAGCAGCACATTCCGAGTCCCGGATGGCAGATAACGTGATGCTGGGTAGAAGCAGGAGAGTAACGGGGATGAGGGAGTACAGAACTTAGGGTATTTATTCCATTTCCTTGTTTAAAAGAGAAAGGGGGGTCGTAAAATAGTCCATATGAAGATCACTGTGAGAGTCTAGTTTTCAAAAAATGTGTTTGAAAGACATTTCAGACATTCATTTGATAAATCCTATACAAAAATCCATATACTGCTTACCCCTTCGTTTCAGCTTTCAACTCTCAAATGCTGGATCATTAATGTCATTCCAGAAAACTTTGATGCAGACTACTCTTCTATATGGATTACCTAAGAATGAGGATGAAACAGACATTTTCAGATGAAGAGAAACTAAGAATTTACCATAAAAATTGCCTCACTAAAGGAGCTTCTAAAAGGTGGACTTCGTGGAGGAAGAATGTTATCCCAAAGTCTGAAATGTAAGAAGTAATAGTGTGTAGAGAAAATAGTAAGTCCTTGAGCAAATCTAAAGAAATATTGATAGTGTAAAACAATGTCTATAGGAGGAAAAAACAATATAAACATTCTAGTTATCCCATTGCCTGTAAGCCTAGTACATGTAAGGTAGGTAACTGAAATTACATCAGTCTAAATAGCTTGTTTTACTCTGAAGGAAAGTAAAGATGGGCCAACTTTAGACTTAAGTTTTAACTTGACAGTTTGAAGAACTGCCTCTAAAATTAATATATGCTCTAGTAGTATATGTTGAAACAAAGGGGAAAACAAAATATGAACAAACACAGGAGAAAAAGTGGATAGGACAAATAAGCCCAAAATACTGGAGTGGAGGTAAATCCGGTTATAGATGTGCTGCACTCCTGTTAGAAATCTTGGGTCGTTAGACTAGATTTTTAACAACCTGCTCTGTCCTTTTTAAAGAAATGCTAATAGGGAGGTAGGTGGGAGGCTCAAGAGGGAGGGGATATATGTGTACATATAGCTGATCTGGGCCTTCCTGGTGGCTCAGCTGGTAAAGAATCTGCCTGGGTTTGATCCCTGGGTTGGGAAGATCCCCTGGACGAGGGCATGGCAACCCAGTCCAGTATTCTGTCCTGGAGAATCCCATGGGCAAAGGAGCCTGGCAGGCTACAGTCCACGGGGTCACAAAGAGCCGGACATGGCTAAGCGACTAAGCACAGCACACGGCAAATAGTTGATTCACGTGGTAGAGCAGGAGCTAACACAACAGTGTAGAGCGGTTTTACTCCAATTAAAAAAACGTCTAAAACAAAGATAGAGAAACGTTGAGAGCCTAAAGATGAAAAAGACTAGAAAGATATTGAAGGGAGCTCCTGGAGCTGTGTAAGCAGACTTTGTGACTGGTAATATTTCCTTTTTTTAATGAAGATCACTCGCTAATGATAGAAGGTTAAGTTTATATATCCTTTGTAAGATAACTTCAAAATCATAAAGCAGAAATTTCAAGAACTACAAGGAGAAATCAACAATCACCATCATAGTAGATATTTTAATATACATGGGAGACCAATCAGTTAAAAACTTTAGTTAAAGACAGAATCTAAGCACAAGTTCAGACTTGATCTCATGGACATACATAGAACTCTGCAGACAAAATGAGAATGCATATCTTGAATACATTTATGAAAACTGATCATGTGCTATGAGAAGACATCAGATTTCAAAGAATCAATATGGAGCTAATTTTTCTTCATTATAATGCACTTGTCAGAAGTCAACAACAACAAGGATAACTAGAAAGCTTCCAAATTTAGAAAAACATTTAAATTTCTAAGTAGCAATTCACATCAGTTATATTCACAATTAGACAGTACTAAGATACAAATCAGAGAAGACGATGGCACCCCACTCCAGTACTCTTCCCTGGAAAATCCCATGGACAGAGGAGCCTGGTAGGCTGCAGTCCATGGGGTCGTGAAGAATTGGACACGACTGAGCGACTTTCACTTTTCATTTTCATGCATTGGAGAAGGAAATGGCAACCCACTCCAGTGGAGAATCCCAGGGACAGGGGAGCCTGGTGGGCTGCCATCTGTGGGGTCGCACAGAGTCAGACACGACTGAAGCGACTTAGTAGCAGCAGCAGCAGCAACATATAAATGGTTAGAAAAAATAAAGCACACAGGAGAGAAACTGAGGAGAAATTAGTGAAATAGAACACAGCAGAAACAACAAAGTCAAATAACCCAGAAGAACCAAGAGCTCAAACAGTTTTAGGAAGGAACAAAAAGACAAATAGAGGATATTAACAGCTTGTGTCAATAAATTTGAAAATTGAGACAATAGATACAACATCTCAAAAACAAAAAAATGGCAAGTACTGTAATTGTTACCAGACTTGAATCAGTAATTTGATCTCTCTCCACAGTCATTTAGGGGGACTTCCAGTAATAGCAGTGTCCCTACCAAATCAGAAATCCTCTCTGAAGGACAACAGTATCATTCATAGGCCTCAGGTTATTTTTAAAAGTGATTTATTAAACACAGTGTTCAAAATACAATCTAAGGTAATACGACAGACAGAAAGACAAGTCTCTGGGGGTGAGAAACCGCAGGAGGAAATGAACCCCCAGCAGACATGCACACATATACCTCCACACTCACGCGGAGTAAGAATACGTGGGAGGAGTGACATGAGGCAGGAGAGGTGATAAGTGAAATGGTGTTCTGAGAGCCACACATTGTCTGGGAGAAGAGAAGGATCAACATCAGACATTGATAAAGAGATTGCAGCTTGCCATTTCTAGAATAACCACTCAATAGAAAAAGTTACCATTTTTCATGGTAAAGGAATGGACAAAGATCCTTCGTTAAACGTGAACCAAAACTACAGTAATGTCAGACAAAAGATGTTAAAGTAAGAAGGCTAGAAGGTATTTTTTTTCCTGAGGTAAAGAAAAGGTGAAGCCGATAAAACTTTTAACTCGCAGGAATAATATAAAGACATACAAGGGGAATAGAGACATTGACAATTATATTTGGATATTTTAACACCTAATTGGTAGTAAACAAAACAAGATCAGTAAGGATACTAAAAAATAGAACAGGACAGTCCACAAAACACCACACCACTCATCAAGTGCAGAGTATTATTTTCCAGCTTGCTTATAACATTTTTTAGTGACCATATACTGGGCCATAAAGCTGTGTCTACAAAATTCAAAGGATTGAAGTCGCAGAGTAATTTCTAGTGATGATACAATTAAACCAGAAATCAATAATGAAAAGATAGTTACAGAGAAAATCTGCATATATTTCAGTAGGAGATTAAAGATATCACAGTAGAAAATACGTAATTCACTGCTGCTGCTGCTGCTAAGTCACTTCAGTCATGTCCGACTCTGTGTGACCCCATAGACGGCAGCCCACCAGGCTCCCCCATCCCTGGGATTCTCCAGGCAAGAATACTGGAGCGGGTTGCCACTTCCTTCTCCAATGCATGAAAGAGAAAAGGGAAAGTGAAGTCGCTCAGTCTGTCCGACTGTTAGCGACCCCATGGACTGCAGCCCACCNCGGCAGCCCACCAGGCTCCCCCATCCCTGGGATTCTCCAGGCAAGAACACTGGAGTGGGTTGCCATTTCCTTCTCCAGTGCATGAAAGAGAAAAGTGAAAGTGAAGTCGCTCAGTCTGTCCGACTGTTAGCGACCCCATGGACTGCAGCCCACCAGGCTACTCCGTCCATTGGATTTTCCAGGCAAGAGTACTGGGGTGGGGTGCCATTGCCTTCCCCGACGTAATTCACTAGTGAAATTTATATCAAATGTGAGGAGTATTGTTAAAACAATACATGGGGAAATTTATAGCCTTAAACCTTTGGTCAGAAGAAAGGCTGTAAAAGGAGCTAAATAAGCCTTTCCTTAAAGAAGAAAATGAATAGTAAATTAAACCGCCCCTCCCCAAAAAGAAGAAATGCACACATAGTAATATTTGGGGGATGTATCTTCTTAGGCAAGGAAAGCAAAAGCAAAAGCGAAAATAAACATGGGACTACATCAAATTAAAAAGCTTTGACACTATGAAGGGAACTACCAACAAAGCAAAAAGGCCACCTATGAATGGAAGAAGATACTTGCAAACAATTTATCTCATGAAGGGTAATAATCCAAAATTACAAAGAACTCATGCAATATTAAAAAAATCCAACCCAACTAAAAACTGGGCAGAGGATCTAAACAGATATTCCTCCAAAGAAGACATACAAATGGCCAACAGGAAAAGATGCTCAACATCACTAATTATTCAGTTCAGTTCAGTCGCTCAGTCGTGTCCGACTCTTTGCGACCCCATGAATCGCAGCATGGGGGGGGGGTGGGGGGAAGAATTGACATTCACTGAGCTTTTACTCTATGCCAATCATGATGTTAAAAACCTTTACTTAAAATTTCATATATTTCTCTTACAAACCTCTATAAAATGGTCATCACTTAGGTCGGTTGAAATATTCAGAAACGTCTGGTTCCAAACACTGTAGAAGCGTTTTGCTAAACCATGAATTTTAAAAATGTGTCTCTGAAGCAAAGCATGATGAACCCAAAGCTTTTACTCAAGTTTAATTTGTCTCTCTAAGTCCCTTGAGCATTAATATGGCATGAAAATACCTGGTGTTTCCAACTTTCCATGGTGCCTTAGCATAAGCTTTTAATACAATCATCAAGACTGTGTGCTAATATGATAAAAGTTCTATAAAACATTTGCCAAATGATATGGACAGTGTGCCACAAAAAAGCAGAAGCAATTTCTGAAACATCTTCTGAAGTTATTTGCCATTTTCTCCCTCAATGTAGTTAACAAGAAAATTGCCTGGATGTGACTTTTGGCTGTGATGGTTGCTGTTTCAGTTACTCTCCTTTCAGCTTGCCTGCCCAAAAATTTAAACCTAGAACAAGGGTTTCAGATTGAGGAAAAGGAAGGGACTGGAATAACTTCTTTCCTTAGACTTTCCTAGGTAAAATCACCCAGGACGGTTGAATACAGAAAATAGAAAAATCTATTACATTTTTAATAGCTTTCTGTGGCTTTTTTAAAGAATTTATCTAAAATACATGCTTTGAGGTGATATGCTGCTGCGTCACAGGAAATACCAATATATAACATTAGATGGTTTCAAAATACTTCCTAAGGTGTTCACACAAATTGGTTCTGCAGTAATAGTATATGAATTTTCCTATTGTGTCATAATCTATCACATGATATTATCAGGCTTTTAAATTTGTGAATGTAATTTGTGAATTTTAAATTTGTGAATCTGATTGATGTGAAATGCTATTATTATTGTTTTAATTTGTACCTCTAGATCCTTGAGGAGTTAGGAAAGAATATTTTCTTTCATTTTTTGGTCTTAATTTCTTCTGTGAATTGCCATTCACATCCCTCATCTACTTTTAAACTTATTTATTTATGATTTTCATATTGCTTTGTAAGAGTTCTTTATATATCTTGAATACAAATCTTTTTTCACCATTATATATTGAAACTATTTTTTCTAAGCTAATAAAATACTTGATATTTTGTGTACCCAGAAACTCTGCCACATTATTGTATTAAAATTTTAGCTGGAAAATGTAAGCATTGGATGAATACTCATTCCAGGTATACCACTGACTTAATTGGAAAATAAAAATCTCAGTGCTCAGGGCTTCTTCCTGACAAATTTAATTAATCAAAGTTAGGCCCTTTGAAAAGTTTATTTTTATAAAGCTATAGTAATCAAGATTATGTGATACTGGCAAATGAACAGACACATATAGCAATGGAACCAAAGAGAGAGCCCAGAAATAGATCCACAAAAATATATTCAACTGCCTTTTGACAAAGGAGCAAAGGCCATTCAATGGAGAAAGGATAATCTTTAAAACAAATAGTGCTAGACCAATTAAACATCTATTAGTAAAACAATAATATTACCCATTTCAAAAAGTTAACAAAAAATAGATCATAGACTTCAATATAAAACTTCCAAAAGAAAACACAGGAGAAAATCTGTCTGCCTTTGGGTTTGGCAATGAGCTTTTAGATACAACTAAAGTAGAATTCGTGAAAGAACAAAATTATATATTCAACTTTATTAAAAGTAAATACTTTAAAACTTTTGCTCTGTGAAAGACACCATTATGGGAAACAAAAGACAAGCCACATACTGATCTGTAAACCACGTAATTGACTAAGGATTTTTATCTAAAACGTACCCCAAAATCTTAAAACTCAACAATAAGAAAATAACAACTCAATTAAGAAATCTGAGTAGGTATATTAATGGAGAAGAATGAGATATAACTAGATACTTATTGAAATGGCTAAAATCCAAAAACAGTGGAAATACCAAATGCTGGTGAGGATGAGGAACAACTGACATTTTCATTCATTGTTGGTTGGAATGCAAAATGGTATAGCCTCTCTGGAAGCTTTTTGGACAGCTTCTTACAGAGCTAAACATAATCTCAACATATGATCCAGCAATTATATTTGGAGATATTTTTCCAATTGATTTGAAAACATATGTCAAGACAAAGATCTGCACATGAATGTTTGTAGCAGCTTTATTCGAAGCAACTGGAAAAAAGATATCCCCCAGCAGGTTAATGTATAAAAAAATAGTGACACATCCAATACAATAGAATGTTGTTTGCCACTTCAAAATAAATGAGCTATCAAGATATGAAGGAGTTTAACAGAAAGAGACTCAGAAAATAAACTTACAATTGCCAGGGGTGAACAGACAGTTAGGGAGCTTGGGATGGTCACGTACACACTGCTGCTGCTGCTGCTGAATCGCTTCAGTCGTGTCCAACTCTGTGTGACCCCATAGACAGCAGCCCACCAGGCTCCCCCGTCCCTGGGACTCTCCAGGCAAGAACACTGGAGTGGGTTGCCATGTCCTTCTCCAATGCGTGAAACTGAAAAGTGAAAGTGAAGTCGCTCAGTCATGCCTGACTCCTAGCGACCCCATGGACTGCAGCCCACCAGGCGCCTCCGTCCATGGAACTTTCCAGGCAAGAGTCCTGGAGTGGGTTTCCATTGCCTTCTCCGCATGTACACAATGCTATATTTAAAATGGATAACCAACAAGGACCTATTGCATAGCACAGGAAACGCGGCTCGGTGTTATGTGGCAGCCCGAATGGAAGAGGGTTTGGGGGAGAATGGATTACACGTATATGTATAGTTGAGTCCCTTCACTGCTCACCTGAAACTGTTACAACATTGTGAATCGTCTATGTGCTATGTGCCGAGTCCAACTCTTTGCAACCCAATGGACTGTAGCCTGCCTGGCACCTCTGTCCCTGGGGATTCTCCAGGCAAGAATACTGGAGTGAGTTACCACACCCTTCTCCAGGGGATCTTCCCAACCGAGGAATCGAACCAGGGTCTCCTGCATTGCAGGCGGATTCTTTACCAGCTGCGCTACCAGGGCAGTCCTAACTGGCTACACGCCAACACAAAATCAAAAGTTCAAAAAAAAAAAAGAAAAAGGTACGTTTTACTAAGGGAAGTAATCAATCTGAAAAGTCTATATATCATATGATTCTAATTAGATGACATTCTGGAAAAACTGCAACCATGGAAACAGTAAAACATCAGTTGTATATAAATCATGTTTTTATTTTCTGTATTCTATGCTACTTTGACATCTTGGGGCCTGTGTTCTCAGAAAGGTATTGAGAAGGTAACAGGTAGGAAGGCCAGAGGTCCCCAAGTGGCAGGAGGAAATAAACTGATGTGTGTCTGTTTTTTTTCCTTCTCTGTTGATGAAACTGGTTCTGCCTAAGGCTAACCTTTTTTTCCTTTTCTCAAACTTTGGGCTGGGAATGGCTCAACAGACCAGTATTCATGTCAATTGTTTTTTGGCTGGGATGGGTGGGGGAGGGGATGACACACCTTTTGAAGTCCTATCTCAAAAATGCATATTGTGGGAGAGGGGCCTGGTAAAACTTCTCAGCCTTGACGTGTTTCTTTCATCTGATTAGAAAATAACAGACATAAAGTGCCTTGCTAAAAACTAACAGGCACTCTTTCTGTCCCCTTCTGATGTCTAAGTCAGAAGCTTTCCCTATCTCTATTATACTTTAATAAAACTTTGCTGCACAAAAGCTCCAAGTGATCAAGCATCATCTCTGGCCGCAGACTGAATTCCTGTCCTCCAGAGGCCACAAATCCATGCGTAGCACATGGCTCGCAACAGCAAACTTTCAGTATTGTCTCTCCCCAGATTAATTCCTAGAGCTGTCTATAGGGTCGCACAGAGTTGAACACAACTGAAGCGACTTAGCAGCAGCAGCAGCAGAGCTGGCAAACCACTTGTCTGAAAGCATGTCTTTGATATGTAAACCAAGCAATCCTGAGCTCTTACCAACAACCTTCTCCTTTATCTAACTCTCACACACTGGGCTTCCATGGTAGCTCAGATAGCCAAGAGTCTGCCTACAGTGCAGGAGCCCCAGGTTCCATCCCTGGGTCAGGAAGATCCCCTGGAGAAGGAAATGGCAACCCATTCCAGTACTCTTGCCTGGAAAATNAACCTTCTCCTTTATCTAACTCTCACACACTGGGCTTCCATGGTAGCTCAGATAGCCAAGAGTCTGCCTACAGTGCAGGAGCCCCAGGTTCCATCCCTGGGTCAGGAAGATCCCCTGGAGAAGGAAATGGCAACCCATTCCAGTACTCTTGCCTGGAAAATCCCATGGATGGAGGAGCCTGGCGGGCTATAGTTCATGGAGTCACAAAGAGTCGGACACGACTGAGCAAACTAATACTGAACACCCACTGGGCAGATAAAAATGGCCTTGATCGCTTTGTTCATGAGAAAGATATCATATAAAGTCCAACTGTGGCATGTCCTACAAACACATACCCGGCAGTCCTCAAAACAGGCTTCCGTGGTGGCTGCCGGTAAAGAATGCAGGAGACTGCCTGCAATGCAGGACACCTGGTTTCAGTCTCTGAGCCGGGAAGAGTCCCTGGAGTAGGAAAGGGCAATCCACCACCCCACCTCAAAACTGTCAAGATAATAAAAAACAAAGGAAGTCTGAGAAACTCCACAGCCAAGAGGAGCCAAAGGGAACATAATCATTTAAAGGTAATGTGGTGTCCTGGACAGGACCCTAAAATAGAAAAGGACACTAGGTAAAAAATGAGGAAGTCTGAATAAACTATGAATTTTAGTTAATACTGCTGTGTCAATACAACTATCATAACTGTCATACTGATAAAAGGAAAACTGAGTGCATGACAAATGAGAATTCTCTTGAACTATTCTCTCAACTTTTCTGTAAGTCTGAAACTCCTCTAAAAAATAGTCTAGTTAAGAAATGAAATGCAACCAGTTTTCATGCTGAGAGGAAATCTCAAACACTCCAAATACTATATTTCAGTATCAGAGAAGAGGATTTCTGACACCAGTTTTAAAAACTATACACCAACCGAATAGGAGAAATTAGACAGAACACATTCTACTAAATATTTCCAGAACTCAAGGTACTTACCCATTGTGGAAAGCTTTAGAAACAAAACATTTATAATCTTGCATAGTTGTAAGGAAAGAGAGAGAAACAAAGATTAGCAAGAATAATTTATTGACACAGTTGATTTCTTGAATTATGAAAGAATATTTTTTCCCCTCAGAATTTCTCCAGGTCAATGTAATCCACAGGCACACAGAAGTTTAGGTTAAGTAAAATAAGCCCTAGCTATCCGACTGTGTTGGATATGTTTCAAAGAGCAGACAACAAAAAAAGTAGAGAGGAGGAGTGGGTGTTTCTAAATGAAATCAGTTTACTTACAAACATGACTTCAAAATATCTGCAGATTGTCTTAACGCAATAGAATCAGACCCAACAATTGACTTTATTAATCATAGCACGTGAAGCAAATCACAGGGCTGCTAGGAGTGATATCTTTGGGTTATCAGCCAGATGATATCATATACTAGGTATGTAATTGGCAAGGGTTAATTTTGAACCTGCTGCTTTAGGAGATATCTGCAAGAATTAAATGGTCTTTTTATTTTGTTGCCATTCCTCTCCCCATCTTCAGTTCATAAAAGAACCCTGCATCCAGGCCCCAAGAAAATGGTTATTTTAAGGCAGTAGCCTGCCATCTTCTCAGTCAGCTGGCTTCCCAAATAAAGTCCCTTCCTTGTCTCCCAGATTTATTAGCCTATCATTCAGCGAGCAGAGCAAGCTTGGACAAAAGCTATTTAGGGCAAAATAGCCACCTAAAAGAAAGAATTTAAGTGCTCACTTGTTACTACATATACAAAAACTGGAACAATACAAATATGAGCATGGCCTTGGCACAAAAATGATACGAAAATTCTTGAAGCACTTCATATTTTGGTGCCAAGGTAATAGTAACTTCATACAAAAGAACTGAGTGTTCCTTCCTCTTCTATTTTCTGGAAAAGATTATGCAGTGTTGGTGTTAATTCCTGTTTAAACATTTGGTAGAATTATCAGTGAAATTATCTGGTCCTGGAGATGCCTTTTGGGGGGATTTTTTTTTCATTAAAAATTCAATTTTCTTAATATTTATAGGGCTATTTAATTTTATATATTGGGTAGGCTATGATAGTTGTGTTTTTGAGATATTAGACTACTGTATTTCAGATATCAAATGTGTGTGTGCAAAGTTACTCATAAAAATCCTTTATCATCCTTTTGATAGATGTAGGAACCACAGTCAAATCTCCTGTCATTCCTGATATCGGTAACTTGTGTCTTCTTTTTGTCAGTCTTGCTAGAGATTTACTTTATCAACCTTTTTAAAAAATGGACTGGGGTACTGTTGCTTCACACTATTGTGCTGGTTTCTGCTGTACACTGAAGTGAATCAGCCATATGTATTCACACACCCCCTTTTCAAATCTCCTGTCATTCCTGATATCGGTAACTTGTGTCTTCTTTTTGTCAGTCTTGCTAGAGATTTACTTTATCAACCTTTTTTAAAAATGGACTGGGGTACTGTTGCTTCACACTATTGTGCTGGTTTCTGCTGTACACTGAAGTGAATCAGCCATATGTATTCACATACCCCCTTCCTTCTGGAATTTTCTTCCATACAGGTCAGCACAGAGCACTGAGTAGAGTTCTATGCAGTAGGTTCTCATTAGTCATCTGTTCCATACACAGCAATGTATATATGTCAATCCCAGTCTCCCGATTCCCGCCCCCTTTCCCCCACTGGTGTCTGCACATTGGTCCTCTATGTCTGTGTCCCTATTTCTGTTTTGCAAGTAAGTTCATCCGCACCACTTTTTTAGATTCCACGTACATGCATTAACATACAAAAAAAGAACCATATCTGCTAACACTGAAGAAGGAGAGGGGCTCCTTGTTAGTGTCAGCAGGGGTGACAATTCTGGCTCCCCAGTAGGCAGGACAGATGTCTCCTCGGGAGGGTTAGGAGAGCCCGTTACTGCTTCCCACACGGCCTCCACTGAGACAGGGGTGGAGGAATGGCTTTGTCTCTGGGCAGTGGTAAGAGTTATAAATCTCCACTAGGTTCCCCAAGCACCATCTAAGAAGGGAGGGGAGAGGCATCTTGTTCAAAAGAAATCTTAGGGACTTCCCTGGCAGTCCAGTGGCTAAGGCTTCACGCTCCCAGTGCAGGGGGCCTGGGTTTGACCCCTGGTTAGGGAACCAGATCCCATGTGCTACAAATGAGTGTTTACGTGCTGCGACTGAAAGATCTTGCATGCCTCTACAAACCCGTGCCCCAACTGAGATCTGTCACGGCCAATACTAAATAAATATTTCTTAAAAAAAGAAATCTTAAATGTCAGTAATACGTTAGTCTTACTTGGCTGAGTAAGGCTCAGCCAAGTAAGTCTTGAGTAAGTAACTCATCCACTGTTGGATGAGCCATTTCCAATAAGGGACCTGAGTGACTCTCCTGAGCAAGCCTGGGCTCTTCCTTTGTGAGCAAGGCCAACAGTCCTTAGCCTGCCAAACTCCCAGGGGTGTTGTAAAATCAACAGATTTTATACTATTATATATTTATATGACAACAGATTCTATTATCCTATGAACATAAAGCAGTATGCTTATATTGTACAATATAACCCTTGCAGTTATTCTGTGAACTATTTCTGGTACCATTTTCTTCCATTTCCCTTATTCTCAGGAATAACACTTGAAAAACAGAACAAATAATCTTGTCAGTTGCACAGGTAAAGATGCATCTCTATTAGGAAAAGGCCCTTAACATTTATTTTACATCTTAGTAAATACTGAATATTCCAACGTGAACTTCAAGTGTGAAACCTTCTCCTGAACCACAAATCCTGATGCCAAAGCTTTTTCCAGAATAGTTAAATGAGATGTGGGAATATATTCTTCCACTGTTTGCTTTTCCTGGGCCTTGAATGCACATGCTGCATGGTGAAACCCTATAGAAACTCCTTTTCAACTTTATGTCAGGGTTAAAACCGAGATTTTAATAGTATAGGATCATCTGATCGGGTAACTGTGAATGAGTAAACTGAATAAGCAAAGGGCCTAGCATAATGTTTTAGTAAGTGCTCAGTGAAAGTGACGGAGTTAGTCGATCAGTTGTGTCCAGCTCTTTGCAATCCTGTGGACTGTAGCCTGTCAGGCTCCTCTGTCCATGGGATTTCCCAGGCAAGAAAACTGGAGTGGGCTGCCACTTCTGCCTCCAGAGGATCTTCCCCACCCAGGAATTGAACCTGGGTCTCCCACTTTGCAGACAGATTCTTTATCATCTGAGCCACCAGGGAAGCCCAGTATTTAAGTGCTCAGGGGGCATAAATTCTCATCATCCTCTCCAACAGCAGATACATGATTACTTAGACGGCTTGGGCTAGGATTGCTTCATTTCCTAGGATCAATTAGTAAATCTTATCTTTTTATTTTTCTACCACACTATGCAGCATATGCGATCTTAGTTTCCCAACCAAGGATCGAGCACGCGTCCTCAGCATTTGAAGCATGGAGTTTCAACCACTGGACCGCCAGGATGCTAGTTTCTTCAGTTGTGTCTGACTCTTTGCGACCCCATGGACTGTAGCTTGCCAGGCTCCTCTGTCCATGGAATTCTCCAGGCAAGAATACTGGAATGGGTTGCCATTCCCTTTTGCAGGGGATCTTTCCCACCCAGGGATCAAACCCCAGTGTCACTGCCTTGGAGGCAGATTCTTTATCACCTGAGCCAGCAGGGAAGCCAGAGAAGTCCTCAATATTATTTTTGTCTGACTCTTTGCAACCCCATGGACTGTAGCTTGCCAGGCTCCTCTGTCCATGGAATTCTCCAGGCAAGAATACTGGAATGGGTTGCCATTCCCTTTTGCAGGGGATCTTTCCCACCCAGGGATCAAACCCCAGTGTCACTGCCTTGGAGGCAGATTCTTTATCACCTGAGCCAGCAGGGAAGCCAGAGAAGTCCTCAATATTATTTTTTCCTTGTCTTTACTCAAGACTCTCAGGAACAGGAGAGAACCCCAAGAAGTTTTTCAAGTGATGCCAAGGGGAAGGCTCACTTAACTTAATTTATTGGTTCTCATGATCATGTCTGTCTTCTGTCAGCTATATTTCTCTCAGCCAAAGAATCCCTTCCTGTATCCTATATCTATGAAAGTTACCAGTGATTTGATTGCCAGTTTTTCCCCATTGGTCTAAAGAGTATATTCTGTTGTTTCAAATGTGATAGTGCCAAAGAAATGGTAAAGCACTTCCAAATATAACCTATGACCAGAAGTGATCAATTTTGGCAGATCTCTTTTCCTCCATGGAGAAGTGGTACCCTATGGAGTGGCTGCCTGGCTCACTCTCACGCTCTGAAAAGGGTCCCCAGTATAAGAGGAAGCCCGGGTCTCTTCCACGTGACCTTTCCCCTTGAACAAGCAGGTGACTAGTGACTTTCTTACAGAAGCCTCAGCTAGACAGCACAGACACCACGTCAAGTAAGTGAGTCACACTCATATTAGTGCCAGGACAGAAGGTTTATGAACGCCTGATGCTGAAGTTCCCACAGCCATCCTGATGTCTCCTTCATGACTCAATATCCAGCTCTGTTGTGATCAGACTCAACACTCCAGGATGCTTCCCATAACATCCTCTATTTGCCTTAAGCCAAACAGATTGATTTTTTATCGATACAACCAAAAACTAACAAAAGGAAACACATCTAATCTTTTTCCCTGTAAGACAAGAAAAATAGTAGGGAGTTCACTGGAGTATTGAATGAGGATGAAGACAAATTTCATTCCCTTTACAATTTTGCTGCTGCTGCTGCTGCTGCTGCTAAGTCGCTTCAGTCGTGTTCGACTCTGGGATCCCATAAATGGCAGCCCACCAGGCTCCCCCATCCCTGGGATTCTCCAGGCAAGAGTACTGGAGTGAGGTACCATCTCCTTCTCCTTACAGTTTTGCTAAGGGCTGGCAATACTTCAGCATCTGGTATAATCATTGAGATCTGTGATGGAAAAAAAATTGGGGGATTTGTAATCCTACAGTTCCCCAGTTGGCTGTGAAGCTCTGTCCTTTGATTCACCTCCTTTGTAGTTTACCATTAATTATATCTTTTTGTTTTCCAATAAAGAAAATGGGCAATAAATAATTTTTCCTCACAATGAATACATTTATTTGTTAATTTAGAAGCAATTATCAAAGAACTGGCTTCATACTGTAATTTGAGTTTATAAACTAACTTCAAACATATATTACTTTTGATCTACATAAACTACTTATGAAATAAATATTGATAACATGGGAATAGTAATGAATATTTGCTCATTAAATTGATCATTTCATAATTAACTAGTATAAGTAAATTGTAACTTTTTAAATGTTTACTAGCAATATAGAGGTTCCTAGTAATTAGAAAGGTAGGGATGGCAAAGAACACAATTTCTAAAGTGAAAGTGAAAGCGAAAAGTGACTTCACTCAGTCATGTCTGACTCTCTGCAACCCCACGAACTGTAGCCTACCAGGCTTCTCTGTCCATGGGATTTTCCAGGCAATTTCTAAAGTTAAGTTCAAAACTAAAAAAATAAATTCTAGTTCTGGATTATCAGAAAAAGGGAGAGACATTAAGAAGTATTTATAAATGGCAAATTTGTCATAGGTATCTAGCTCCTCTTCAAACTCCTCAGCTCTCTTCCCACTGAAATCATCCCAGGAATAAGAAAATAGGGGAAAGGCTGAAGCAGAAATAGTTACACCTATATCACTAAGTGAAAGATGCGAACCTGAAAAGTAAATATACTGTGTTAAGTGACATTCTGGAGAAGACAAAACTATGGCGAGAGTAAAAAGATCAACAGTTGACAGAGGTTAAGGGGGTGGGAGGGATGAGGGAGCACAGAATATTTTCAGGGCAGTGAAACTCCTCTGCATATGAGGGCGGATACATATCACAAATTTGTCCAAACCCATAGAGTGTGCAACAGTTTCCCTGGTGGCTCACTGGTAAGAACTCACCTGCCAATACAGCAGATGCGAGGTTGATCTCTGGGTCAGGAAGATCCCCTGAAGAAGGAAATGGCAACTCCCTCCAGTATTCCTGCCTGGAAAATCCCAGGGACAGAGGAGCCTGGTGGGCTATCTAGTCCATAGGGCAGCAAAAGAGTCTAATGTGACTTCGCAACTAAACAACAATAAAATGTACAGTACCAAGATTGATCCTTAATACAAACTATAGCTTTTGGTGGATAATGTTGCATCAATGTAGATTCATCCATTACAACAAACGTACCGCTCTGGTTGATAATGGGGAAAGCTATGCATGAGTGGGAGCAGGGGTATATGGGAAATCTGTGCACCCTCCTCTCAGTTTTGCTGTAAGCCTAAAACTGCTCTAANGCTTTTGGTGGATAATGTTGCATCAATGTAGATTCATCCATTACAACAAACGTACCGCTCTGGTTGATAAAGGGGAAAGCTATGCATGAGTGGGAGCAGGGGTATATGGGAAATCTGTGCATCCTCCTCTCAGTTTTGCTGTAAGCCTAAAACTGCTCTAAAAATAAAGGCTAAAGTAAAGGCTATTAAAAAAGAAAAAAGGAACGAAAGTGAATAGGTGCAGCTGATATACCTGAAAGCCAAAAACTCTGATGACATTTTCTTTCCTGCAGCATGAGTATCTCAGACGACAGTTTAAAATTTAAAAAGAAAAGAAAAGAAAAAGGCAAAAAGTAAACTTATCCTCATTTCTAATAAAGTAGCTCAACCTCATAGGAAGAAAGCTGAGATGATCCTGATGGAATGCCATCCAAAAACAACCTCAATTTGCAGAGTCAGGCAGGAATTGGGGAAGTTCTTTCAGAATCCCTCCCACCTCTGTGGGTGCCCCTATGGTTCACACATACATGTATATCCTCATTTCTAATAAAGTAGCTCAACCTCATAGGAAGAAAGCTGAGATGATCCTGATGGAATGCCATCCAAAAACAACCTCAATTGCAGAGTCAGGCAGGAATTGGGAAAGTTCTTTCAGAATCCCTCCCACCTCCATGGGTGCCCCTATGGTTCACACATACATGTCTCCAGTAGAGACTTTCAAACCCAGTAGGAAACTTTCAAACCCATTAGAAAACTTTCAAAGAGCATGGCTATTACCATCATCTGGGTTAAGTCAAGGTTACTAAAGTGAAAGTGAAAGTGAAGTAGCTCAGTCATGCCTGACTCTTAGCGACCCCGTGGGCTGCAGCCCACCAGGCTCCTCCGTCTATGGGATTTTCTAGGCAAGAGTACTGGAGGGGGTTGCCATTGCCTTCTCCGAGGTTACTAAATTTGTATTAAAAAAAAAAAAAAAAAGTCCACCTTAAAAAAAAAAAAAAGAATGCACTGAATAATAGATGGGTACAGGCACAGTTAAACAAGGCATAGTGCTGGACCCTAAAGCTCATAATAGCATCTGTACTGATTTGCAGAATGAAAAGACTTCCAATGACTTAGAACAAAGAAGGGGATTCCCAACCAGAGAAACCAAGTATGGTTTTTCCACTTTTTAAAATGGTGTCTTCTAAATACAAAGGAGTGGGAGACATCTAGAGCCCATCAGAGAGAGAAAACCTTTCCCATGTTACTCATCAACCAGTTTCCAACAGTCCTCCCTAGATTCATCCAACTGTGAACTGAAAATGTCAGCCTGGGGACACAGCCAAGTTCAGCGTTCACTTAACATACTCTTATTCTGCCTTTCAGAGAAACAAGCAAAGCAAGCTTCCTCAGTGGTGTCCAACTCTTGACCAGCTGGGGGACCCAGAATACCAAAACAGAATCCATCACTGCCTACCTTTACCTAAAATTAGGCTTTTCACAGAAAAATGGATTGCCACAGGGCTACTTCCATCANCACAGCCAAGTTCAGCGTTCACTTAACATACTCTTATTCTGCCTTTCAGAGAAACAAGCAAAGCAAGCTTCCTCAGTGGTGTCCAACTCTTGACCAGCTGGGGGACCCAGAATACCAAAACAGAATCCATCACTGCCTACCTTTACCTAAAATTAGGCTTTTCACAGAAAAATGGATTGCCACAGGGCTACTTCCATCAGCAGACCCATCCATTGTTCACAGGCTCTAGATTTAAATTCCATTTCCTTTCAGTTTTCAGCCAGAAGCCAGCTCTATACCCCATAGTGTTCCATAAAAGGGCCATTGTCGGAGGATTAATTTAGCTTTAACAAAGGACGGTCCTTAAAGGCTGTCTTAATCCTAATCCATTTTACTGCTTCCTTCTATGGCCTGATATATGGGATCTGTACCTACTAAGATTAACTATTAGTGAAAACAGCTATACTTCTGTACTATGCATCGCCTGCATCTTTTTGTTTGTGTCATATACAATCACTCCCCTAATCCTGTAAATGAACTAAAGAGTTCTACATCAGATTCAGTGTTATCCTCTCTATAGCCAAGTGGGATTTCAAACATCTTGATGGTGATCAATCTTTTTTCACTTCAAATTAGATGCGGAGAGAACAGAAGTTTCCCCACTCATTGTCATGTTGAGAAGCTAGTGTTGTCTGCAGGCCATCTACTTTAAAAGGCGTTAATTGTGTAGCAGAAGAATACAACCCAAAGAGGCACAGGAAAGGGTGCATTTTGTGTTTTTGTTTTTGAAAAGGGAGCATTTGAGAAGCTACAGGGTGATTACACTGGAGATTGTGCATGCTCAGTCGCTCAGTGGTGTCCAACTCTTCGTGATCACGTGGACTGTAGCCCACCAGGCTCCTCTGACTATGGAATTTTCCCAGCAAAAATACTTTAGTGGGTTGTCACTTCCTAGTCCAGGGTATCTTCCTCACCCAGGGAGCCAACCTGCATCTCCTGCCTCGGCAGATTTTTTACCACTGCACCACCTGGCAAGCCCCGATGCTGGTGAACAGTGTCCAGGTAAACAGCAACTTTCTCTGTCCAAAGTGATAGACATGGTCTGTGCCGACTACTCAATCTCTGTTTATTACTCAGGGTAGGACGACTGGGGCACAAACACTGGTTAAAGTAAATCCATTGGTAAGTGTGGGTTCTGAGTGGAAAGACAATTTTTGCTGTTAATTATTGGATATTTTCTGTTAATATTTCCCTGAAATTTTCCATTTGGGAAGAAAAGAAAGAAGCATAAAATTTGGATTTAGGCAGATGTAGGTTTGAAACCTGACACTGTTGTAGCCACAGGTTCCGGGAAACAAACTCACTCAGAAAGACAATGCAGTCAGTGGAGTGCAGTTTATTACACTGGCGGGCTCAAGGCAGAGTCTCCTCTTAGCCAAGGACCTCAACCAGTATTCGTGAAAACCTTATATACCCTAAGTCTACGTGCCCAAACCCACCTCCCCAAATTCCCTGCAACTAGTCTGAACAAAGGAAAAAGAAAGATACAATCAAAGTTAACCTGTGATTCATATGCCTTAAGCCTAGGTAGTTCACAGTGGACAATTATCAATAAGCCTGTGGTCATACCCCAATAAGCACAATAGAACGTATGATTCTATTTGGATACACAGATAATTAGGGTACTCTTTTAGGCGAAGGAGAGTCTAAGTATGAGCCGTGGGGTTCTTCCTTCCTTCCAGGGGCCTGGTTTTCCAGTTGGTATGACGTTTCCATAGATACTGGCCATATAGCTCAAAGTCTGGCCCAAGATGGAGTCCTGCTTTCTAGATAGAGCCTGTTCTGTTTCCTTCTTCAACACTGTAGTATATAGTTGAGTAACTTTGGGAATTTATATAGATTTTCTCATTGTGATAATAAATTTAGCTGCAGGAGTTCAAGTCCAGACCATGTGACATTGACTCATTCCTTCCAGTGCCTCACTGCTAAGCAAAACAATAAGCCTCAGAATAGCTCAAACAGTGATAGCTGTGATAGGCAGTTTAGAGGAAGGTAAGCTGCTGGGGACCCCAAGATTCACAGAACCCCACAACAGCAGGGCCTCTTGCAACCTACACACGTTAGAAGAAGGCAGCCCAAGTGCTGTATTTCATGATCTCCAAACTAGCATGAGAAATCAGTCCAACAGGTTCCTTCCTCCCCAAGACTGAGTCTGTCAGACAGCAGGTGAACCCAACACCATCAGCAAAAGGGATCATCTCGGACCAGAACCAAAAATAAGCAACTGTGGTAACATGTTTTGTCATCAAGCCTGAGGACTCCACTTTTCTTCAAAGAGATACCATGGTGGGCAGGCAGAATCAGACTAAAGAATCCCAACTGTAACAGGTGGTTCGGTCTGGGAAGCCTCTTGGTCCACACATTCTTCAGTCGCTCCTCACCTGTCTAGAGACAGCTGAGTAGCATGGTGAAAAGCCCTAAGTGGGGACAGATAGAAGGCTTCACTCTACACCCATTCGCCAACAAGAGACAACCAGCAGTCAGACCCGGGGAAACTCCTTTCACCCCTCAGACAGCACAGGAAGGACCAGTAGGAGGGAGACCCAGGGGCAGCAGATAAACCAAGAAAACCAAAATAGGACTCAAAAGATTCTGAAAATTAAACTGTCATCGGTACTGCTAAGGGGAGCACAGGGACTGAAGCCGCCCGCCCTGGCCGGCACCACAGTCACCGCTGGCATGAGTTGTTTTATGACAGGAGGTCCCGGTAAGGAACACAGGACTAATAAACCACCACTAAATGGAAGAGTTCAGGAAAGGTCAAACGGTGACACCACGTGTCCGACCACCTCCCAGAATCCTTCTCACTGACATCCATCTTGGATGAGCAATGTGTGCGCCACCAGGAAGGATTCTGAGTCAGAATGATTGCTCAGAGACAACCCAGAAATGAATCCCATCACCATAAAACCCGAGACTGCAAGCCACGTGGCAGAGTAGTTCTCCTGGGTTCCCTTAACTACTGCTCTCCTCCCAGGCACCCCTTCCCAATAAAATCTCTTGCTTTGTCAGCACTTGTATCTCCTCAGACAATTCATTTCCAAGGGTTGGACAAGAGCCCACTTCTGGGCCCTGGAAGGGGTCCTCCTTCCTACCAAAGTACCACAGCACACTTGCCAGGACCTGCAGGTTAAAGCTAAATAGGACAACTGCATGAAAAAATAAAAGATTTAAATAAGACCGAGAGTCTCCTAAAATAATAGACAAAGTGTCCAAGGCACAATCAAAAGTTTTACTTGTCCTACAAAGAATCAGGAAAATCACAACTTGAATGAGAAATCAATCAACTGCTGCCGATACCAATATGAATCTGAATGAATTACTGGGCAAAAATTTTAAGCCAGCCATCACAACAATGCTCTGGTCATCAATTATAAATTCTCTTGGAACAAATGGAAAAAAGCAGAGAACTAGAAAAAAATTAAAGCAAATAGAAATTACAGAATTGAAAAGTAAGTAACAGAATTAAACTCAAACCCTGGACTCTGTGGTGGGGGGCGGGGTTTTTTTTTTTTTTTTNTTCACACATACATGTCTCCAGTAGAAACTTTCAAACCCAGTAGAAAACTTTCAAAGAGCATGCCTATTAGCATCATCTGGGTTAAGTCAAGGTTACTAACATGAAAGTGAAAGTGAAGTCGCTCAGTCGTGCCCAACTCTTAGCAACCCCATGGACTGCAGCCCACCAGGCTCCTCCATCCATGGGATTTTCTAGGCAAGAGTACTGGAGAGGGTTGCCATTGCCTTCTCCGAGGTTACTAAATTTGTTTGTTGTTTTTTTTTAAGTCCACGTTAAAAAAAAAAAAAAAAGAATGCACTGAATAATAGATGGGCACAGGCACAGTTAAACAGGGCATAGTGCTGGACCCTAAAGCTCATAATAGCATCTGTACTGACTTCCAGAATGAAAAGACTTCCAATGACTTAGAACAAAGAAGGGGATTCCCAACCAGGGAAAGCAAGGTATGGTTTTTCTACTTTTTAACATGGTGTCTTCTAAATACAAAGGAGTGGGAGACATCTAGAGCCCATCAGAGAGAGAAAACCCTTCCCATGTTTCTCAACAACCAATTTCCAATAGTCCTCCCTAGATTCATCCAACTGTGAACTGAAAATGCCAGTCTGGGGGCACAGCCAAGTTCAGCGTTCACTTAACATACTCTTATTCTGCCTTTCAGAGAAACAAGCAAAGCAAGCTTCCTCAGTGGTGTCCAACTCTTGACCAGCTGGGGGACCCAGAATACCAAAACAGAATCCATCACTGCCTACCTTTACCTAAAATTAGGCTTTTCACAGAAAAATGGATTGCCACAGGGCTACTTCCATCAGCAGACCCATCCATTGTTCACAGGCTCTAGATTTAAATTCCATTTCCTTTCAGTTTTCAGCCAGAAGCCAGCTCTATACCCCATAGTGTTCCATAAAAGGGCCATTGTGGGAGGATTAATTTAGCTTTAACAAAGGACGGTCCTTAAAGGCTGTCTTAATCCTAATCCATTTTACTGCTTCCTTCTATGGCCTGATATATGGGATCTGTACCTACTAAGAGTAACTATCAGTGAAAACAGCTATACTTCTGTACTATGCATCGCCTGCATCTTTTTGTTTGTGTCATATACAATCACTCCCCTAATCCTGTAAATGAACTAAAGAGTTCTACATCAGATTCAGTGTTATCCTCTCTATAGCCAAGTGGGATTTCAAACATCTTGATGGTGATCAATCTTTTTTCACTTCAAATTAGATGCGGAGAGAACAGAAGTTTCCCCACTCATTGTCATGTTGAGAAGCTAGTGTTGTCTGCAGGCCATCTACTTTAAAAGGCGTTAATTGTGTAGCAGAAGAATACAACCCAAAGAGGCACAGGAAAGGGTGCATTTTGTGTTTTTGTTTTTGAAAAGGGAGCATTTGAGAAGCTACAGGGTGATTACACTGGAGATTGTGCATGCTCAGTCGCTCAGTGGTGTCCAACTCTTCGTGATCACGTGGACTGTAGCCCACCAGGCTCCTCTGACTATGGAATTTTCCCAGCAAAAATACTTTAGTGGGTTGTCACTTCCTAGTCCAGGGTATCTTCCTCACCCAGGGAGCCAACCTGCATCTCCTGCCTCGGCAGATTTTTTACCACTGCACCACCTGGCAAGCCCCGATGCTGGTGAACAGTGTCCAGGTAAACAGCAACTTTCTCTGTCCAAAGTGATAGACATGGTCTGTGCCGACTACTCAATCTCTGTTTATTACTCAGGGTAGGACGACTGGGGCACAAACACTGGTTAAAGTAAATCCATTGGTAAGTGTGGGTTCTGAGTGGAAAGACAATTTTTGCTGTTAATTATTGGATATTTTCTGTTAATATTTCCCTGAAATTTTCCATTTGGGAAGAAAAGAAAGAAGCATAAAATTTGGATTTAGGCAGATGTAGGTTTGAAACCTGACACTGTTGTAGCCACAGGTTCCGGGAAACAAACTCACTCAGAAAGACAATGCAGTCAGTGGAGTGCAGTTTATTACACTGGCGGGCTCAAGGCAGAGTCTCCTCTTAGCCAAGGACCTCAACCAGTATTCGTGAAAACCTTATATATACCCTAAGTCTACGTGCCCAAACCCACCTCCCCAAATTCCCTGAAACTAGTCTGAACAAAGGAAAAAGAAAGATACAATCAAAGTTAACCTGTGATTCATACGCCTTAAGCCTAGGTAGTTCACAGTGGACAATTATCAATAAGCCTGTGGTCATACCCCAATAAGCACAATAGAACGTATGATTCTATTTGGATACACAGATAATTAGGGTACTCTTTTAGGCGAAGGAGAGTCTAAGTATGAGCCGTGGGGTTCTTCCTTCCTTCCAGGGGCCTGGTTTTCCAGTTGGTATGACGTTTCCATAGATACTGGCCATATAGCTCAAAGTCTGGCCCAAGATGGAGTCCTGCTTTCTAGATAGAGCCTGTTCTGTTTCCTCCTTCAACACTGTAGTATATAGTTGAGAAACTTTGGGAATTTATATAGATTTTCTCATTGTGATAATAAATTTAGCTGCAGGAGTTCAAGTCCAGACCATGTGACATTGACTCATTCCTTCCAGTGCCTCACTGCTAAGCAAAACAATAAGCCTCAGTATAGCTCAAACAGTGATAGCTGTGATAGGCAGTTTAGAGGAAGGTAAGCTGCTGGGGACCCCAAGATTCACAGAACCCCACAACAGCAGGGCCTCTTGCAACCTACACACGTTAGAAGAAGGCAGCCCAAGTGCTGTATTTCATGATCTCCAAACTAGCATGAGAAATCAGTCCAACAGGTTCCTTCCTCCCCAAGACTGAGTCTGTCAGACAGCAGGTGAACCCAACACCATCAGCAAAAGGGATCATCTCGGACCAGAACCAAAAATAAGCAACTGTGGTAACATGTTTTGTCATCAAGCCTGAGGACTCCACTTTTCTTCAAAGAGATACCACGGTGGGCAGGCAGAATCAGACTAAAGAATCCCAACTGTAACAGGTGGTTCGGTCTGGGAAGCCTCTTGGTCCACACATTCTTCAGTCGCTCCTCACCTGTCTAGAGACAGCTGAGTAGCATGGTGAAAAGCCCTAAGTGGGGACAGGTAGAAGGCTTCACTCTACACCCATTCGCCAACAAGAGACAACCAGCAGCCAGACCCGGGGAAACTCCTTTCACCCCTCAGACAGCACAGGAAGGACCAGTAGGAGGGAGACCCAGGGGCAGCAGATAAACCAAGAAAACCAAAATAGGACTCAAAAGATTCTGAAAATTAAACTGTCATCGGTACTGCTAAGGGGAGCACAGGGACTGAAGCCGCCCGCCCTGGCCGGCACCACAGTCACCGCTGGCATGAGTTGTTTTATGACAGGAGGTCCCGGTAAGGAACACAGGACTAATAAACCACCACTAAATGGAAGAGTTCAGGAAAGGTCAAACGGTGACACCACGTGTCCGACCACCTCCCAGAATCCTTCTCACTGACATCCATCTTGGATGAGCAATGTGTGCGCCACCAGGAAGGATTCTGAGTCAGAATGATTGCTCAGAGACAACCCAGAAATGAATCCCATCACCATAAAACCCGAGACTGCAAGCCACGTGGCAGAGTAGTTCTCCTGGGTTCCCTTAACTACTGCTCTCCTCCCAGGCACCCCTTCCCAATAAAATCTCTTGCTTTGTCAGCACTTGTATCTCCTCAGACAATTCATTTCCAAGGGTTGGACAAGAGCCCACTTCTGGGCCCTGGAAGGGGTCCTCCTTCCTACCAAAGTACCACAGCACACTTGCCAGGACCTGCAGGTTAAAGCTAAATAGGACAACTGCATGAAAAAATAAAAGATTTAAATAAGACCGAGAGTCTCCTAAAATAATAGACAAAGTGTCCAAGGCACAATCAAAAGTTTTACTTGTCCTACAAAGAATCAGGAAAATCACAACTTGAATGAGAAATCAATCAACTGCTGCCGATACCAATATGAATCTGAATGAATTACTGGGCAAAAATTTTAAGCCAGCCATCACAACAATGCTCTGGTCATCAATTATAAATTCTCTTGGAACAAATGGAAAAAAGCAGAGAACTAGAAAAAAATTAAAGCAAATAGAAATTACAGAATTGAAAAGTAAGTAACAGAATTAAACTCAAACCCTGGACTCTGTGGTGGGGGGCGGGGTTGTTTTTTTTTTTTAAAGAAGATGCTGCATATCAAATGCACAGCGTTGTTCCTTCTACAGAATAAAAACCCAGTGAATCTTAAAACAGTTCCTTTTAAGTAAATCCTATGATTTTGGACACCAAGAAATACTATATTCTTACAGCTAGTCACAAACTGAAATCAAGGAATCATTTCAACATTAACCCAAGCAAAATGTTTTTCCTAAACTATGCTCATTCTTACTTTCTGCAGGTAACAAAATTAATCAATCAGGAAATAACTATTAAGCAAACTTATAGGATTTTATTCATTCTTAAGTTTAAGCTATGGTTTTTCCTGTAATCATGTATGGATGTAAGAGCTGGACCATAAAGAAGGCTGAGCACCAAAGAATTGATGCTTTCCAATTGTGGTGCTGGAGAAGACTCTTGAGCGTCCCATGGACAGCAAGGAGATCAAAGCAGTCCATCCTAAAGAAAATCGACCCTCAATACTCATTGGAAGGACTGTTGCTGAAGAGGAAGCTCCAATATTTTGGCCACATGATGCGAAGAGCAGATTCATTGGAAAAGACTCTGATGCTGGGAAAGATTGAGTGTAGGAGGAGAAGGGGGCGACCGAGGATGAGATAGTTGGATGGCATCATCAACTCAAGGGACATGAATCTGAGCAAATTTCAGGAGACAGTGAAGCACAGGGAAGCCTGGCACGCTGCAGTCCATGGGGTTGCAAAGAATCAGACACGACCGAGTTGTGACTGAACAAGAATAACTATTTCATCCTATAAAATAGGAGCAGGGACTCTAGTCTTATATGCCCATGATGGTTACCTCTGAGAATCTCATTATCCAAGCTTTCCTGGTTCATTAAGAGCCAGGTGTCCCCCTACCCAACTCCCCCTCAGCCTCCCTTCTGGCCAATTCCAAACAAGAGCCATTTATTGAGGCCTAAAAGCCACTGGCTCTCATTGTCCTACCCGGGAGCCCTGGAAGCCACATTCTGCCAATCATAGAGGCTGATACCTCTCCAGGGTGGCATGTGAATGGGAAAGGGGTCTCAAACCTAGACATTACACGAATCCCTGTCGTCTCCTAAGTATTGGGGGAAAAAATGGTCCTATTCCCATGAAGCCAAGCTAGCTCTTCTTCCTTAATTGCCAGCATTCTCTGTGAGCCTGAAATTCCAAATCCAAATTCTGAGTAGATTATCTGAACTTTTTTGAATTAACACTACAAAAATCCTAAAGGGGATGAGGGATCAGGCTCTGTCCTCGGACAGCAGACATGGGTGAAACAGTTGATTGAAACAGATATCCGTGATCATCTGAATTACAGTGCCTCGTGGAGGCAAAACTGGGGGAAACCGAATAGCCACAGTCACAGACCAGTACAAGAGATTAAACAATCAAATAGCTTGGGATGCAACGGCTATTATTAGACTCATTAGATATGTTTATAAAGGAGAAAAGGCTGAAAATAATTCTCAACTCAAGGAACACGCTGAAAATTTGGATCTTGTGAGTATACTCTGAAAGTAGTATTAACAGGATGGAAATAGCTGAAATTCAGCTAAGACTTTCAAAACGGGAGTTGACAATTACACTATCGGTTCAATCTATAACTCTGTCAAGTCTTTTGCTTAGACATTAGCATTTCAGTTGGGAAAGCATGGAATCCTAAAATCAGAGTGAGGAGGTGGTACAGTATCAATCAACCCAGAATCGAAGCCCTAACATTGACTGAGCTGCTTCTGACATCCCTTCTGATGAGTATCCGTGACATTCCTAGAGGATCTGCACACACCCTCTTTCACGGAGCTGTTCTCATGGCTTCTTTTTGCATGTCCTACATCTTCTCATTCCATCCTATCTCATATTCTTCAGTGCCTGCAAACCTAGGCATAGAGTGAGATGTTAGCATTCCCCAGGGGCCAATAGCCATGTCCGACCTAAGAGAGAAAACTTTTCCTCCAAAAAAAAAACTGAATGACTTCGTTTATCTTTACCTAAAATATTCTTGAAATATGTATAAGAATGGATTCTGAAAATGCCAGGTCAAGGAAAAAAAGCACAACTTTAAATTCTCCCTAATAGATCTGCTATGCACTTTGAAGCATTTCTGAACTCAGTGTGTTAATACAAGCAGCAGGGAGTAGTTCTAATTGGTTGCTTGGCTGATTAACTGAAATATGGGTTCGACAAAGGCCTGCACTAAATGAAGTTAAGATGCCAGCAATTTCTTAATGTGCTATTAAAGAAGAACTACAGAGACTTAGGGAGATATAAATATTGGAGTGGATTTAAAATGTGCAAATCCCCTGTCCAAACTGAGCTCTTCCCTCAAGGTTAGGGATGCTGGTAGAACTACTGTGTCTGAAATAGTTTCCTTCATTTCAGTGGGAATAGCACAATCATGAATGGCTGAGGCCAGGCAGTGTTCCCAGAGTCAAAGAAGTATAGAGGCCAAAAATGCATCATTAGGGATCAGAATGATCTGCTTGAAATGACCTTTGTGGAGAGTGACTAAGAAATAAATGGGCATCCTACAAATTTCCTCATATAACTAGGGCACAAACAAAACAAACCAAAAGAAAGTCATAACCCTTCATCTGATACCCTAATCTGAGCCAGTTTAAAAAAAACTCAGGGTTTATTAAATAAAGGGGAGGCTGGATAATCTTGAGAAAATGGTCTCCAACAACATCAGCAGCAAGAACTCTGAATCTTACTCTAAGACACTCAAAAGGGAGGGGACTGTGGCCATTTTTCAGGATAAGTATGCAAAGAGGGAAAGGAAATATTCCCACTGTTCAGAATTTATTAAACACTAGTACCTGTGGTATGAAGAATTGATGCTTTCGAACTGTGGTGTTAGAGAAGACTCTTGAGAGTCCCTTGGACAGTAAGAAGATCAAACCAGTCAATCGTAAAGGAAATCAACTCTGAATATTCAATGGAAGGACTGATGCTGAAGCTACAATACTTTGGCCACCTGATGCAAAGAGCCAACTCATTAGAAAAGACCTTGATGCTGGGAATGATTGAAGGCAGGAGGAGAAGAGGATGACAGGATGAGATGTTTGGATGGCATCACTGACTCAATGCACATGAGCTCGAGCAAGCTCCGGGAGTCGGTGAAGGACAGGGAAGCCTGGTGTGCTGTAGTCCATGGGGTCACAAAGTCGGACATGAGTGAGCAGCTGAACAACAACGGGGCCTGGGGTGGGACACAGTTTCCATCCACAGGTTGGGAAGATCCCCTGGAGTAGGAAATGGCAACCCACTCCGGTATATTCTTGGGAAATCTCATGGACAGAGGAGCCTGGCAGGCTACAGTCCATGAGGTCCCAAACACACACACACACGTGGGGCAACACTCATTCTTTGGCCCATTAATAATACTACTTTCCACCATTCAGAATATGGCCCTGGATCTATTATTCTCTATTATACCACTTTTAAATAATCTCTTTTATAGAGCCAGTAAGATCCTATACATATGCCAGGTACAAAGTAGTACTTACTGGAAATGGCTGTTTTCAACAGCTAGTGATACTCACACATTGGTTTCTAATGTAAAGTAAGGGCCAAGGAGAAGCAACTGACCATAACATTAAATCCAAAGCCATATCTGAAGATGGCTTTGGAAGCTGCAGAAATGGGTTCCATCACCGAAAACTTGAGACATGCAGGAGGGAATGATACAGGTTCCACAAAAGAGATGTCTCATAAAGAGTAACAATACAAACCATTATCAGATAATGACTATAATTGTAGCTACTTGTTTTAGATGCAGATTATTTTCCAGAATTTACCACTATAATTCCTGGATCCTGATATTACGTTACTAATATTTTTCGCTATCACAGTTGCAAGGGAACACCATGTAATAAGTGATCTTGATTTTCTCTATAACTCAACAACTGGGAAGAAACTGATGACATGCCCAAAATGGGTAGTTAAGATGGTTTACCTATTAGATTATTTCTAAAGGACTAAACAGGGTTAAAGGACTCAAAGGAGGGATATTGAAGTAGCCTGGGGTTTACCACCACAGGAAGTCATTACCATCCCCAGACTTGAGGGGGCAAATGCAGGGAGGGATGAACAGGACCTGTAATTGCATGATGAGGGAGTTCAGTGAAGCTGTGGTCTCAGCAGTATGATGCAGCCATGGCCACTTGAAGAGCTGGTGAGAGAAATTGAGGGGAAAATAACACTCCAAAATCTCTCCTCCTAACCTTCAATATCCTGCCAGTACTTTTAGGAGATAAATCTAGCTGGTATCCAAACAGCAATGGAGCCTTAGAGTTCAGCCTCAGAGAGGGAGGAGCATAGAATTGCATTTAAAAAGAGCAGTAGGAAAAAAATTCCTTGGTAATGACATCTTGCAAAAGAGCTGGGAGAGTAGGAAGTAGCAGAGATCCCAGATCCTAGATCACATGGTTAGATTCACACACACCCAGAGAGTGTGAATCAATCCACAGTCTACAACAGTACAAAGCAGCCATCTCAGCCAGAGGTGTAGTATCTAGTTATCTGGGACATATCAGAGTATACTTTGGAAAGGACATGTTGCTACATATATACTACAACCTGTATCACGAAGGAAGAGAGACAATGCTCAGTGAGGTCCTTTTAATTTTTGAGGTAACATATAAACATTTAGGGGTGCTATTTTGATGAATTTACCTAGAACTTGTGAACTTTAAAGAAGGACCTAGAGCAAGGCAGGTCTCCAGACGGTCCAGGCTATCACTCAAGCTGAACTCAGTTTGTGGAAGGTCAGGATGTTTCACAGAACCCAGGTCAATCCACATTCAGAGAAGAACATTAGGAATGTCAGAGTCTGGAGCAAATTTATGCCTGTTCTATTTCTGAATATCAGTTTTTGACCTGTTACTGGGTTTTGGTAGAAACTCAACACCCAGTCAGACCTAGACAGTATATTAAAAAGCAGAGACATTACTTTGCCAACAAAGGTCCATCTAGTCCAAGCTATGGTTTTACCGGTAGTCATGTATGGATGTGAGAGTTAGACCATAAAGAAGACAGAGTGCAAAAGAGCTGATGCTTTTGAACTGTGGTGTTGGAGAAGACTCTTGAGAGTCCCTTGGACTGCAAGGAGGTCAAACCAGTCAACCCTAAAGGAAATCAGTCCTGAAGATTCTTTGGAAGGACAGATGCTGAAGCTGAAGCTCAAGTACTTTGGCCACCTGATGTGAAGAGCCGACTCATTAGAAAAGACCCCGATGCTGGGAAAGATTGAAGGCAGGAGGAGGAGGGGATGACAGAGGACAAGATGCTTGGATGGCATCACTGACTTAATGCACATGAGTTCGAGCAAGCTCCAGGAGATGGTGAAGGACAGGGAAGCCTGGCGTGCTGCAGACCACGGGGTGGCAAAGAGTCAGACATGCCTGAGCTACTGAACACCACCACCACCCAGCCATAAAGTACCAGAGGATGATGAGGTCAGGGCTTCCCATCATGCACTGAGAACTATCTGGCCCACCGAGGCATAAAATCAGGCATCCGCAGCAGCGCCCCACCGTCAGGCACCCGCAGCAGCGCCCCACCGTCAGGCACCCGTAGCAGCGCCCCACCATCAGGCAGAATCGGAATGAACGGCACTAGACCCAGACGCGCCACAGGCAGGTGCCCGGAGCGTCTCCCTAGCTACCAGGCTGCCTTCCCCTCCTGTCCCGCCACTCCGCCTTGACCACACACACTCGCGGCCTCACAAGTCCTCTGTTCCTAGTTCCCTGGGAAGTGGGAAATGAGAAACAGGCTATCCTTGTCTCTACCAGCATGTTGGCACCAGCCAGAACTGAAGTCCTATAGCAATCGTGCTCCACTCAAGGGTTCAAAGCCCTGTCTATATTTCTTCCTCTACTCTGATGCAACCACACTGGGCCTTTTGCTGTCCTTCACACACCCCCATCCCCACAAGTTTGCATCCATCTCCGCACGTCACACTCCCTGTTCATTCATTTCACCACAAAGAGTCTTGGGATTGTATACAGCAGACTTTTGGTCGGTTAAACCAACACTCATTCCCAAGTCCTTTCTCCCTTGCCTGCCTCCACTACAGAAACGAAAACTATCACCGCACCCCCCGCCCCCCGCCCCCGCCCCC
>SJYX01005606.1:167145-180536 GCA_006410675.1 Oreotragus oreotragus | reverse complement strand
AGAAAAGACCCCGATGCTGGGAAAGATTGAAGGCAGGAGGAGGAGGGGATGACAGAGGACAAGATGCTTGGATGGCATCACTGACTTAATGCACATGAGTTCGAGCAAGCTCCAGGAGATGGTGAAGGACAGGGAAGCCTGGCGTGCTGCAGACCACGGGGTGGCAAAGAGTCAGACATGCCTGAGCTACTGAACACCACCACCACCCAGCCATAAAGTACCAGAGGATGATGAGGTCAGGGCTTCCCATCATGCACTGAGAACTATCTGGCCCACCGAGGCATAAAATCAGGCATCCGCAGCAGCGCCCCACCGTCAGGCACCCGCAGCAGCGCCCCACCGTCAGGCAGAATCGGAATTAAAGGCACTAGACCCAGACGCGCCACAGGCAGGTGCCGGGAGCGTCTCCCGCGCTACCAGGCTGCCTTCCCCTCCTGTCCCGCCACTCCGCCTTGACCACACACACGCGGCCTCACAAGTCCTCTGTTCCTAGTTCCCTGGGAAGTGGGAAATGAGAAACAGGCTATCCTTGTCTCTACCAGCATGTTGGCACCAGCCAGAACTGAAGTCCTATAGCAATCGTGCTCCACTCAAGGGTTCAAAGCCCTGTCTATATTTCTTCCTCTACTCTGATGCAACCACACTGGGCCTTTTGCTGTCCTTCACACACCCCCATCCCCACAAGTTTGCATCCATCTCCGCACGTCACACTCCCTGTTCATTCATTTCACCACAAAGAGTCTTGGGATTGTATACAGCAGACTTTTGGTCGGCTAAACCAACACTCATTCCCAAGTCCTTTCTCCCTTGCCTGCCTCCACTACAGAAACGAAAACTATCACCGCACCCCCCGCCCCCCGCCCCGGCCCCAGAGTATCTTAGAGCAAGAAGTATTGGCCATGACAGGGAGGCAATAAGTCGTAAGCAGAGACTTCTGGGACCATTTCTGCCTTCCTGATTATTAAAAAAAGACATAAATTACAAGCACTAGGACTAGCTGCAAGGCAGACTCACAGAGGGTTCTGCTCTCAGAAGGGCCCGCCCATGCCTTCCCACTCAGTGTAATATTCTGCTATTGCCCTTTTTAAATTCTTAATAAATTTGTCTTTGAATTTATGTTCAAAGTGAAGTCTTAGGAGACAGGAAGAGTGTGATCACAAGCAGCAGAGATTCTCCAGTGATGAACTCAGCAGACAAAGCATTCAGTGCAGGCATGTGATCGATTGACCTGGATGCTGAGTACACTTGCCCTGGGCAACCAGAATACCAGGGGCCCCAAAGTGGTGGGCAGGGACCTGGGCCCAGAATAACAGCAGGCTTAGGGGCTGTGCACTGCAATGCAGGAGGAGGACAGTTTGCCATCCTCTCTGGAGCTCTTTACTGCAGCCTCTGCATAAGTATTAACTCTGCCCTCAGTACCAGAACAGAAATGTCAGCAAATTTTTACAGAATAATAGAGTATGCATGGGCATTGCAACAAAGCATATCAGAGTTATTTGGATTCTACAAAGAATTTAGAATCTCCAGTTTGGAAAACTACAGAAACATTGCAAAGCACACAGAAATGAAATTTAAAGATGTGGCATTCCGCAGAACAGAATACTTTTCAAATGCAGCTGCAGATCAACCAATTATTAATGAGGAAGGCAATTTTAAAATTAATGTTTTATTTTTAATTGAAAATACAATGACAGACTGCATAAACAGGCATTTTGAATTATAGGCAAATCATGAAGCCACTTTCCATATCTTGTTCAACCTCTATACACTACAGAAAATGTCAGAGGAGACATTAAAATGCCATGATACAAATTTACACTTAAAATAAAATTCAGACTTATGAAAAACTTATTTTAGAAAAATTATTTCATGAGAATCAACTTTGGATGTTCTAAAATTTTTATTTCGAAATAATTTATCAGAAAATTTTTTTCATGTTGCCACAGTCTGTAAAATACACTTAGCAGCTCCCATGACAATTGTTGCCTCAGCAGAAAGATACTTCTCAAGATTAAAATATTGTAAAAAAAATGATTTGCAGCCTTGCATTTGCCAAGAGTGACTGGTGTTGCTTTCAATTACATTGATTGAAAATGAACCTACTTTGAGTATAAATTTTGATGACCTAATAAATGAAATTGCAGAAAAGCAAGCTATAAAAAGATGATTTAAGATATCATGTTACTCCATAGTATTTATTGTTTTGCATAAATCTATGGCACCAAATTTTTTGCAATTGGTAAATTTATGCTGTCACTCAGATATCACTTATCTTTTATAAGTACTAAAATTTTTTTTAATGAAAAGCTTTATTTTGTGTTAGTCCTTTTTTTAATTTCTTCTAATTTTGATATTCTACTTTCTTTAACTTCATTATTTTTAGCAAATAATTGATCTGTTTTTTGGCTTCACTGGATCTCCACTGCTGTCGCTCAAGCTTTCTCTAGCTGTGGTGAGTGAGGCCCATTCTTCACGGTGGTGCGCCGGCTTCTCATTGCAGCAGCTTCTGATGTTGCAGCCAACAGGTTCTGGGTGCCCAGGCCCAGCCACTCTGAAGCACGTGGAATCCTCCCAGACCAGGGACTGAACCCATGGCCTCTGAACTGGCAGGCAGACTCTTTCCTATGGTGCCACCCGGGAAGTCCTGTGTCAGTCCTTCTAAAGGTCATTTTTTCCCTACTTCATGAAGAAGGACCCCACAATTCCATTTTTTACCATTCCTATTGATTATATAGCCAGCCCTGATAAACACTCCCATTTCCTTTTCATTCTGACTTGAATCCACATGTGATACCTAGGAGTACAGCAGTCATTTTGGAATCATGAGGAGAAAATCCAACATATTAAGAATGGACGATCAGAACGATAGTAAGAGTTTCTCTCCTTGAGATGGTCATTGAACTAATACATTGGTCCTCAGCTGTCCACTTCTAGATACATTGTATGCGTGTGTACTAAGTCACTCAGTTATAGCCAACTCTTTGCGACCCTATAGACTGTAGCCCACCAGGATCCTCTGTCTGTGGAGATTCTCCAGGCAAGAATACTGGAGTGGGTTGCCATGCCCTCCTCCAAGGGATCTTCCCAACCCAGGGATGGAACCACATCTCCTGGGCTGCAGGCAGATTCTTTACTGCTGAGCCACCGAGGAAGTCCAGATATGTTGTATATGTACCAAAAAATAAATAAATAAATAAAAGTTCTAATGATTTGAGACAATGTTCTTCCGCTTTTCTGGAATGTCTATGCATCCATCACTCAGAAGTCAGTCCATAGGTCCCTTCCCAGAGAGAAATTCCCTGATGGTTTAAAAATTTCCCCTCCCACTGTCGTATTCACCCTATTACCTTAAATGACCTTATGCTTTGTTTGCATGATTACATTCTCCAAATTAAATTATAGGTTCCACAAGGGCAGAGATATTTTGTCTTTTTTTGTCACAGCTAGAATCCTGACACAGAATACCTACTCAAGAAGTGTTTGAGTGAGTAAGTGAATGAATGAATAAAAGGCTTCTCTCAGCAAAGAAACCATGCTCAGATCACAAAATAAAGAAGGGGGAAACACCTAGCTACCATTTCTTCAGCAGTAAGAATAAAGGGGCATTTTTCTTCAAGTACTTACAAGTGTAAGTTATTGTGAGGTATAAATTTCCTTGTGCTAGCTGGAGAGAATATTTCTTACCTAAGTCTGAAATGTACAAAACTGGGCTTCTGTGAAGGCAAATGGAGTCTGTTCTCTAACCTTAAAAGTGGAGCCACTGTCATCATGCCCTAGACTGTTCCACCCCACCACCATCCTGCCTGTCTCCATAACAAGGCCCTCCAGTGTCCCAAATGTTCAGCATCTGAAATGGCACCCATGGATGTTAACACATCTAAGATCATTTCTGATGATCATTTTGCAGTGGAAAATGAAGTGACTGCAAGTGAAATCCCATCCCAGGAAGCAAAAGTCATGGTACAGAAAGAACAATCTCTCCTCCCTGATGGAAAAGGTCTCTCACCCACAACTCATCTCCCCAGCATGCAAATATCACCTCTTCTTTGTCGCTCCATCTCAACTAGACCTTGATGATGTGTTTTTGTTTCAGTTATCTTACGACTGCAATATTTGTCTCTGCTTTGATTCCTAGATCCATATCCCAAGTAATTGCACTCCCATTTAATTGAACTTATATTTCTTTTCTTAAAGCTTCTGTTTTCCCCATTTACATTAATAAAAGTCTTCTTCCAGTCTAAGAACCAAGATCTCCTCTCTGAGTGACAGAAGTATGGTTACATTCAGTTCTAACTGATGGCTTTCCCATCACCCCCAGATCAGGCATGTGCGATTTGGCAAGGCGTTTGGACATCTGAGGGCCCAGGGTGACCCTTGCAATCTATCAGGATCATTCAGCACCCTGATGTAATTAGAAATGGCAGCGTTTTGCCCCTGCTCCATGGCAGGAGGGGCCACTGCAAAGAGAAACACTTGCATCACAGCTAGAGTGTAGGGCCTGCTCTCTGAAACTAGAGAAAACATCGAAAATACAGTGCAGTCAAAATAAACAAACACATAATTTAAGAAAGACTTAAAAGAAAATATTAGAGGAAATGAAGGGCTTCACAGACACTGAGGTTAAAGCAGTTTTTCTGGGTGTCCAGAAAGAAAGTTTTCAAATGTGTATAGCTTTCTTCTGCTCTCTGAAACTAGAGAAAACATCGAAAATACAGTGCAGTCAAAATAAACAAACACATAATTTAAGAAAGACTTAAAAGAAAATATTAGAGGAAATGAAGGGCTTCACAGACACTGAGGTTAAAGCAGTTTTTCTGGGTGTCCAGAAAGAAAGTTTTCAAATGTGTATAGCTTTCTGATTATCTGGTGATCAAGAATCAATTATTAGGGCCATACCTTCAAAAGACTTTCATTTTTGGTTTAAGTTTCAAATAACAGAATATAAGTGAAAATCTTTTGCTGATAATAAAATGCTATGCAAATATAAAAATAAAAGAAATTGCAGCATTCAAAGGCAATTTAAAGTCCTACAAACATATCCTTTGAAGGAAAGATAAAGTGTCAAAAAAGACACACACACAGACAAAAAAATTGATAGTAATAAGGATGACAATGACCAATGTCTCTCAAATATCATATATTCAATATTTATAGGAAAATAAGATTTCTAGGAACAAAGATGTTGTCTTTTTTTTCATAAACTTGGCATTTCTTTAAAATAGACTTTTATGAGCTATAAGAAGGCATATAGTAATACACATGTATTTTGTGGGGTGATACACAAACAATTTCTACTTCATGCGTTCATGCTAAATCGCTTTAGTCATGTCCAATTCTTTGTGATCCTATGGACTGTAGCCCCCCTAGGCTCCTCTGTCCATGGAGATACTCCAGGCAAGAATACTGGAGTGGATTGCCACACCCCCCTCCAAGGGATCTTCCCACCTAGGGATCGAACCCACATCTCCCGCGGTTCCTGAATTGCAAGCAGATTCTTTACCGCTGAGCCACTGAGGAAGTCCTCCTACTTCATCAGTAAGGTTCAGTCGCTCAGTCGTGTCCGACTCTTTGCAACCCCATGAATCGCAGCACACCAGGCCTCCCTGTCCATCACCAACTCCCAGAGTTCACTCAGACTCACGTCCATCGAGTCAGTGATGCCATCCAGCCATCTCATCCTCTGTCGTCCCCTTCTCCTCCTGCCCCCAATCCTACTTCATAGTCGTTTACAATTCCCAAAGCTCTCCCCTGTCCATTTTGTTCTCAGAATGTCCCTGTGAAGGGAATTGATTATTATCACCTCAATTATACAGGTGAGAAAGTTGAGATGGAATAAGTTTAAATTACTTGCCCAAGTTTAAGTTCATTTCTCTGTCTTCCGCCGCCTTTCTCAGTTCAAAAACTTCCTAGGATACAATAAAGCTGTACTTGGTTATCACACTGTTTTCTTCATTTTTTTAATCTAATTTGCAAGTCTTTAGTATAATAAAACATTCTCCCATCTCAGTATATGGCAGTACGTGTAAGAACACAGAAAACAGAAAGCAACAGTGAGGGACTTCCCTGGTAGTCCAGTGGTTAAGAATCCACCTCCCAATGCAGGGGATGCATGCTTGATCCCTGGTCAGGAACTAAGATCCCTCATGCCCAGGGGCAAGGAAGCCTGCTCACTGCAACTGCTGAGCCCACGCGCTCTGGAGCCGGAGCTCCACAACCAGAGAAGCCCGAATGCCACAACCAAGACACAGTGCAGCCAAAAAACTTTACAAAAAATAAAAAGACATTAACAACGAGACAATGCATTTACATGACCCTAACCTCTCATGCACTCAGAAGTCTAGAGATATCCGCTGCAGTCCCAGTGCATTAATATATAATACTCCTAGTTGGATAGATTAGGTCCAGAAAGCTTATGAATTTAAAGAAGTGAAACTAGGAACTCTGATAGAGCAAAATGTAGAGTTCCACTCAAATACTTTATGCCCTCACATGCGCTGGTGTTCACAGCAATGACAGATTTGTTTGCAGTTTTCTTTAAGAAAACAAAAAGGCTGAAACTGCAGTATAGATATCCTAATCCATCACAATCCTCTTTTTAAAAAGGCAGAAAGCTAGTAACTGAATAAGACGTTCTGGTTGAGAGAAGCTTTTTTTTTCAGGTTTAATGACTCTTAAGACTGTTAGAAATATTGACCTGGAGCCCAGAAATACTGCTTGATGAAGACAAAGATTCCAAGATCATAATCATTAGGTGGCCAAATCATTCACTTATCGATTCATTTAATAAATACTTTCTGAGAACTTATTTTGTTCTATGAATTAAGAAAAGCATCAGATAAATCTAGACAAATTTGCTCAAGGCAGGTAAAGAGAGAAGTGTACTCAGGGCAAAAGAGCTGATGAATCAATTTGAAATTAATTCAGCTGCAAGGAAGACACAAGCCTACTTGCTGCTGCTGCTAAGTCACTTCAGTCGTGTCCGACTCTCTGTGACCCCATAGACGGCAGCCCACCAGGCTCCCCCATCCCTGGGATTCTCCAGGCAAGAATACTGGAGTGGGTTGTCATTTCCTTCTCCAATGCATGAAAGAGAAAAGTGAAAGTGAAGTCGCTCAGTCTGTCTGACTGTTAGCGACCCCATGGACTGCAGCCCACCAGGCTACTCCGTCCATTGGATTTTCCAGGCAAGAGCACTGGGGTGGGGTGCCATTGCCTTCCCCGACAAGCCTACTTAGAGTAGCTGAAATACAAAGGGGTTGACTTGTCTCATATAATAAAATATCCAAAGAAGGTATGTGTTGGCATTGGTTCTGCTGACCAGTGATACCATCTGGAACATGTTTCTATTTATCTTTCTGTTCCACAACATTTAGCATTATATCAGTTGGTTTTTACTGCATGAAAAAGCCTCCCAAATTTTAATGGTTTAATTAACAACCATTCATTACCTCACGCATCCACAGGTCAGTTGTGATGTTCTGGTAAACCCAGGCCTGGTCCATTTATTCTCAGTGGAGTCCACTCAAGCATTTGAAATCAGCTGTGGGTCATTCGGAGAGCCAGCTTTGCTTTTTTGGCTGAGCTCTCTTATGTGTCTGGGATCTTGGCTGGTCTACCTGGACTCACCCTGCTCCTTGCAGTTTTTTATCACCCAGCAGGCTAACTTGGCCTTGTTCTCATGAGAGGGCAGGGATTCAAGAGACTGAGTGGAAATATATAGGTCCTCATGAAGCCTGGTTCAGAAGTGACCTATTGATAAGCAAGTCACAAGACCAGTTCAAATGTAAGAGGAAGGGAAACGAACTTCACATCTCGATGGGGAGAACGGTGGTACATGAATATAAAAGGAGAAGAATTGTTGCCATTTCTGCAAATGACCTACCACATTCTCCGCTCTGATCAAAATTATCCAAAATGTTCCTATATGAAAAAGATTAATTCCCACCTGACACCTCCAAAAGCCTCCTATAATCCGGTCTTCACTCTTGAAGTCTGGATTCTCTTGGTCAATATCCACAAGTGTTTTGCTGCCACACACTCAGGAAATAATGATGAGAGACTCTACTTGTGGTCCAGTGACTAAGACTCCGTGATCCAAATGCAAAGAAGGGGCCTGGGCCTAGCTGGGGATCTAGACCCCACACGCCACAACTAAGACCCAGTGTGGACAAACAAATAAACAAACAAACATAAATATTTTTTAAAAGAGATAACTGTGAGATAGAAAATGGGACAAACCACAAAAAATGTTTTTATTTTAAGGGAGTAAATGGGAGCATTTAAGATGGGAGTAGTGGCATCTTCTGGCTGATGCTCCTGTTGCTCACTCACTCAGTCATGTCCCACTCTTTGCATCCCCATGGACTGCAGAATGCCAGGCTTCCCTGTCCTTCACTGTCATCTGGAGTTTGCTCAAACTCATGTCTGTGGAGTTGGTGATGCCATCCAACCATCTCATCCTCTGTCACCCTCTTCTCCTTCTGCCCTCAATCTTCCCCAGTATCAGGGTCTTCTCCAGTGAACTGGCTCTTCGTACCAGGTGGCCAAAGTACTGGGAGTTCAGTTTCAGCATGAGTCCTTCCAAGGAATATTCAGGGTTGATTTCCTCTAGGATCAACTGGTTTGCTCTCTTTGCTGTGGCATTCTCTGGTCCATAGCAATTCTAAAATCCCATTGAACAAAGGTTATCAGATCCTGAAATACGGGAGCAGGGAATGTTTCTTGATCACAGCCTAGTTCTGCTCCCTGGAACTAGCTTCTAGTTCATTATCCTCTAATAACCTTGGGAAGCTCACGAATCCATTGTTCTCAATGTAACTGGCTTATTAGGTTCTTGGCTTCACCCTCAGAGATAAATGAAATAGCTATATTTATAGCCAAGTAACTTTTTGCAGCCTATTTATTTCTTGTGGAAATTTGGAGGCCCAAAGGCTTTTGTGAAATTTATAAATTCAGAGTTCCTTTGAATTCAGCTGATGATGCTTCTGCTGCTCTTAAAGTCTCTTAAAACTGCTTAGATTTTACACATATGACAGTAAATTCTAATCCATTTGGGGAAAAAATCCACACCCACAATTGCTTTCAAAACACACTTCTGCTTTTACAGACTTGTAAAATCTGTAAATATTTTTAGATTCCTTATTTAATTGAAGTCATACAGTGTTTGTCTTTCTCTATCTTATGTCACTTGGCATAAAACAGACATAGAGAATAGACTTATGGACACGGGGAGAGGCGAGGAGAGGGTGAGATGTATCAAAAGAGTAACATGGCATTACCATACGTAAAATAGATAGCCAATGGGAATTACATACGTAATTACCATACGTAAAATAGATAGCCAATGGGAATTTACATTACCATACGTAAAATAGATAGCCAATGGGAATTTGCTGTGTAGCTCAGGAAGTTCAAACAGGGGCTTGGTATCAACCTAGAGGGGTGGGATGGGGAGGGAGGTGGGAAGGAGGTTCAAAAGGGAGGGGATATATATATATATACCTATGGCTTATTCATGTTGAGGTTTGAGAGAAAACAAAATTCTATAAAGCAATTATCCTTCCATAAAAAATAAATAAAAAGATTCATCCCATGATTACATCTTTTTAAAAAGCCAAATCTGTAAAAACAGAGAAAAGAATGGTGGTTACCAGGAGCTAGGGAGGCGGGGGTGGGAATTCGAGAGACGTTTTGTAAGGGTACCAGTGAGCAAGTAGACAAATAGGTCCTGGAGATAAAAAGCGCAGTCTAGTCAGTATGACAACAATAGTGTTACAAATTTCAAAGTTGGTAAGAGACTAGATTTTAGCTGTTTCCATCACCAAAAAAATAATAATAATAATAATTCTGTGATAGACGTGTGGGCTAACACAAGGGTGGTAATCATACTGCAATATATAAATGTATCAAATCAATACATTGTTCACCTTAAACTTATACAATGCTGAATATCAATTATGTCTCAATAATAATATATAAATATATAAATGGGAAACAAATACACTTCTGTCTGTCTTAACTTACTTGCAGCACTTTGTGCATGGCAGTCTCCTTGACAAATGCCCTTTAGATGACTATAAATCATATTTCTGACTGGAGAAGTTCTTTTTGATGTCTCCTTAATTCTTTCAGACACCTTGATAAAGGATCTTAGGGGCACACTCATGATTTCCTCTGTACCCGTAGGCTGTATTCTACCTCAAGAACCGTTTATTGATTGAGAAGGCAAGACAATAAATAGTTTCATTTTCTATCCCTACAAGTTCTAGTTCCTTTGAATTTCCTCCAAATTCTACTTGCAAACTGAATAGTTCTAACTTTAGCTTGTGAATCCCTTGAATGTCGTCATATGCCGCTAAAATAAGGCAAATGTAAAGTCCACCAGGTACATATTTTAACCTTCCAAGCTACTAAAGGCAACATTTTTCCAGTGGCTTCACTATTACATAACATGGAGCTTTTTTATCCAGACTTCAATAACAATTGCCTCATCAGTTTTTCAGCTTCAGTTAACCGCTCATCATTTTTCCAGCTACGTCCAGCTGCCTAGCCCCAAAGCCAATGCTTCTACACTAACAGGCTCATGTCTGAATCAGATTTTCCTTTGTAACAAGCCACCTCCAAATCTATTAGCTTTAAAGCAAGAGTGTGACCATCAGCTGGGCAGATCATCTGGGTGTGCTGGGCTCAGGTCTTTGGGCAAGGCTCACTCACGCACCTGTGGCCATCTACAGGTTGACTGAAGCTGACCTCATGCGTCTGGGGCTTTGTCTGAAACAACTGGACCGATTCTGCCCTTGTGATCCCTCATTGTCCAGTAGACTGCTCCTGATGGCATGACGGAAATAAAAGAGAATGGGCAAAAACACACACANCACCTGTGGCCATCTACAGGTTGACTGAAGCTGACCTCATGCGTCTGGGGCTTTGTCTGAAACAACTGGACCGATTCTGCCCTTGTGATCCCTCATTGTCCAGTAGACTGCTCCTGATGGCATGACGAAAATAAAAGAGAATGGGCAAAAACACACACACCTCTAGGGGCCTGGACACAGAAGTGAAGAACATTATTCTGCTGTGTTCTATTGCCAAAGGAAGTCATAAATCCAATCCATATGCAAAGCGTGGGAACATAGACACCACCTCCTGATGGCACTTGCTACTTACCTTAGAAGGCAGGGAGATACAGGGAAGACAGCAATGGGCCATTTTTGTGAACAATTAAGAGAAGCACAGAGAGATTTATTTTCTCATGTGTTATTTCATTATTCCATGTAATTACAACAGTCATCTGTGGGTGATCCTCTGCCATCATATGAATACCTGTTTAATATACTTACATGTGATAAGTCTAATATTCATTGATAGTACATGCCTTAAATTATTATACTGGTGTTTTCAAAATAATAACTTTATAATTATATCATATTTTCTCTATTAGTTTGTAGATTTTGGTACAAGAACCTTCCTTTTCTTCTCTTTCACTCTTTTAGCTTTTGCATAACAGTTGATATGTGGATAATTTCATTCAATAAATTATAATCAATTTGAGTAATTATTCTTTAAGATTCTCAGATTGCCCTCTATCTGTCCAGTGGGAGGTACAGTGATCTAGTTCTTTGGTAATTTCAACATGATTGCCATGGTATTTGTACACCTCTTTGTTTTGTCTTCAGAGTCCATTGAACCAAAAAAGTACAGTCAGAGTGCTCTGTTCAGACATTACTTAAAATAATTGCTCCCTCTGTGTAATTGCTATCAATTTGATAGTTAGGTTCATTTTATTTTAATTTACATGGAATTTAAATGTTTGATTTTCTCTTTTGATTTAATTTTCTAGTATATAAAATATTTATATGGTTTAAAATTAAAATAATACTAAACTATATACACCCAAAAAGATGTTCTTTTCATTATAGGGGATAGGAATGCAAAAGTAGAAAGTCAAGAGATACCTAGAGTAATGAGCAAATTTGGCCTTGGAGTACAAAATAAAGCAGGGCAAAAGCTAAGAGAGCTTTGCCAAGAGAACGCACTAGTCATAGCAAACACCCTCTTCCAACAACACAAGAGAAGACTCTACACATGGACATCACCAGATGGTCAATACCAAAATCAGATTGATTATATTCTTTGCAGCCACAGATGGAGAAGATCTATACACTCAGCAAAAACAAGACCGGGAGCTGACTGTGGCTCAGGTCATGAAATCGTTATTGCAAACTTCAGACTTAATTGAAGAAAGTAGTGAAAACACTAGACCATTCAGGTATGATCTAAATGAAATCCCTTATACAGTGGAAGTGACAAATAGATTCAAGGGATTAGATCTGATAGAGTACCTGAAGAACTACGGATGGGGGTTTGTAACACTGTACAGGAGGCAGTGATCAAGACCATCCCCAAGAAAAAGAAATGTAAAAACACAAAATGGTTGTCTGAGGAGGAGCTGAGAAAAAAAGAGAAGCTAAAGGCAAAGGAAAAAAGGAAAGCTATACCCATTTGAATGCAGATTTCCAAAGAATAGCAAGGAGAGATGAGAAATCCTTCCTCAGCAATCAATGCAAAGAAATAGAGGAATAATAGAATGGGAAAGTTTAGAGATATCGTCAAGAAAATCAGAGATACCAAGGGAACATTTCATGCAAATGGGCACAATAAAGGACAGAAATGGTATGGACCTAATAGAAGCATAAGATATTAAGAAGAGGTGGCAAGAATACACAGAAGAACTGTACAAAAAAGATCTTCATGACCCAGGTAACCACAATGGTGTGATCATTCACCTAGAGGCAGACAACACGGAATACGAAGTCAAGTGGGCCTTAGGAAGCATCATTATGAACAAAGCTAGTGAAGGTTATAGAATTCCAGATGAGCTATTTAAAATCCTAAAAGATGATGCTGTGAAAGTGTTGCACTCAATATGCCAGCAAATTTGGAAAACTTAACAGTGGCCACAGGACTGGAAAAGGTCAGTTTTCATTCTAATCCCAAAGAGAGGCAATGCCAAAGAATGTTTAAACTACTGTACAATAGCACACATCTTACACGCTAGCAAAGTAATGCTCAAAATTCTCCAAGCCAGGCTTCAACAGTACAAGAATCATAAACTTCCAGATGTTCAAGCTGAATTTAGAAAAAGCAGAGGAATCAGAAATCAAATTGCCAACATCCACTGGATCATCGAAAAAGTAAGAGAGCTCCAGAAAAACATCTACTTCCTCTTTATTGACTATGCCAAAGCCTTTGACTGTGTGGATCACAACAAACTGTGGAAAATTCTGAAAAAGACTGGAACACCAGACCGCCTCACCTGCTTCTGAGAAACCTATATGCAGGTAAAGAAGCAACATTTAGAACTGGACATGGAACAACAGACTGGTTCCAAA
>SJYX01005606.1:144884-165354 GCA_006410675.1 Oreotragus oreotragus | reverse complement strand
CTAGTCAAGGCTATTGTTTTTTGAGTGGTTCTGTATGGATGTGAGAGTTGGACTACAAAGAAAACTGAGTGCAGAAGAATTGATGCTTTTGAACTGTGGTGTTGGAGAAGACTCTTGAGAGTCCCTTGGGTGGCAAGGAGATCCAACCAGTCCATCCTAAAGAAGATCAGTCCTGAGTGTTCACTGGAAGGAGTGATGTTGAAGCTGAAGCTCCAGTACTTTGTCCATCTGATGCAAAGAGCTGACTCATTTGAAAAGACCCTGATCCTGGGAGGGATTGGGGGCAGGAGGAGAAGGGGAGGACAGAGAATGAGATGGTTGGATGGCATCACCGACTCAATGGACATGAGTTTGGGGAAACCCCAGGAGTTGGTGATGGACAAGGCGGCCTGGTGTGCTGCAGATCATGGAGTCGAAAAGAGTTGGACATGACTGAGCAACTGAACTGAACTGAGCGCCGAAGAATTGATGCTTTTGAATTGTGGTGTTGGAGAAGACACTTGAGAGTCTCTTGGACCACAAGGAAATCCAACCAGTCCATCCTAAAGGAAATCAGTCCTGAATATTCATTGGAATTACTGATGCTGAAGCTGAAACTCCAGTTTGGCCACCTGATGCAATATTGTGGTGTTGGAGAAGACACTTGAGAGTCTCTTGGACCACAAGGAAATCCAACCAGTCCATCCTAAAGGAAATCAGTCCTGAATATTCATTGGAATTACTGATGCTGAAGCTGAAACTCCAGTTTGGCCACCTGATGCAAAAAACTGACTCATTGGAAAAGACCCTGGTACTAGGAAAGATTAAAGGCAGGAGGAGAAGGGGACAACAGATGATGGGATGGTTTGATGGTATCACCAAATCAATGGGCATAAGTCTGAGTAAGCTCTGGGAGTTGGTGATGGACAGGGAAGCCTGGAGTGCTGTAGTCCATGGGGTCGCAAAGAATCTGACACTACTGAGTGACTAAACTGAACTGAAAACTATATACACAACGTATACTCACTCCATCCATTTTCCCTCCATTGTATTTCTACCGATTCGTCTCCTAATATATCCAGTCCCTAATATAATCTTCCAGTGTTTCTTTTCCAGAAATAAAAATATAAAATGCTGCTATGACCACTAGATACTGTTTAGAAAAAGTTGAATTGGAACCATAGCTCAAATAATACTCAGTAAAACCAAATTTAAAAATGAAACCATGCAACTTACAAAAATTGCATACATTTTTCTTTTTAATCCAGGGGTGTGACAATTTTTTTAAAAATATCCCTCAAAATTCAAAAGTTATGAGGCAAAAGATTGATTCAGTTCAGTTCAGTTCAGTCACTCAGTCGTGTCCGACTCTTTGTGACCCCATGAATCACAGCACGCCAGGACTCCCTGTCCATCACCAACTCCTGGTGTTCAGTCAAACTCATGTCCATCGAGTTGGTGATGCCATCCAGCCATCTCATTCTCTGTCATCCCCTTCTCCTCCTGCCCCTAACCCCTCCCAGCATCAGGGTCCTTTCCAATGAGTCAACTCTTCGCATGAGGTGGCCAAAGTACTGGAGTTTCAGTTTTAGCATCAGTGCTTCCAAAGAACACCCAGGACTGATCTCCTTTAGAATGGACTAGTTGGATCTTCTTGCTGCCCAAGGGACTCGCAAGAGTCTTGTGCAACACCACAGTTCAAAAGCATCAATTCTTTGGCGCTCAGCTTTCTTCACAGTCCAACTCTCACATCTATACATGACCACAGGAAAACCATAGACTTGACTAGATGGACTTTTTTTGGCAAAGTAATATCTCTGCTTTTGAATATGTTATCTAGGTTGGTCATAACTTTTCTTCCAAGGAGTAAGCGTCTTTCAATTTTGTGGCTGCAATCACCATCTGCAGTGATTTTGGAGCCCAAAAAATAAAGTCTGACACTGTTTCCACTGTTTCCCCATCTATTTCCCATGAAGTGATGGGACCAGATGCCATGATCTTCGTTTTCTGAATGTTGAGCTTTAAGCCAACTTTTTCACTTTCCTCTCTCACTTTCATCAAGAGGCTTTTTAGTTCCTCTTCACTTTCTGCCGTAAGGATGTCATCTGTGTATCTGAGGTTATTGATATTTCTCCCGGCAGTGTTGATTCCAGCTTGTGTTTCTTCCAGCCCAGCATTTCTCATGATGTGCTCTGCATATAAGTTAAATAAGCAGGGTGACAATATACAGCCTTGACGTACTCCCTTTCCTATTTGGAACCAGTCTGTTGTTCCATGTCCAGTTCTAACTGTTGCTTCCTGACCTGCATATAGGTTTCTCAAGAGGCAGGTCAGGTTACTTTGACTTATAAAAATAAAATAAATCTTTAAATGGTAAAAAATACACATAAGCAAAGACAAATGATACAGTATGTAAAAATGTTGACAATCAATAACACAAACAAAAGCTAATAGGCTAAATGTAGAAACAGCTCCTTAAAAACAAAACAAACAAACAAAAAAAAAACACCAAAATGAACCAAATGGGAAAAGACAGTATAGAAAAAAAAATTTTTAAGAGATATTTTACCCCTTCCCCCAAAATAGGGCAAGCAAATGGATGTTAACTATAAAAGAAGATGCTCAACTTCATGATAGTAAGAAAAAAATACATGAAAATCTTATGAGATAGTATTTATTGATTGGTAAAACTACAAAAGTGTGACAATAGACTCATTGTGGTCAGTCTGTGAGGCTCTCTCATTCACGTTTGCCAAGACTGAAAAAGGAAATAAGCTTCTATGGAGAATTTGGCTGTATCTAGCAAGATTACAGAAAAAATTCAACGTTTGTCAATCCAACCCACTTTTAAGTATGTAGAACTTATACTTCCTCAACTATGCTCAAGATTATTTATTATTAAAGTATTGATTATAACAGCACAAGATGAGAAACTAAAATTTTCATGAATAGAGATCTAGCTGAATAAACTACATTCATGTTATGAAGTACTTACTATACCGCCTTAAACAACAATGCAAAAGGCTATATGAACCCATACAGAACAATTTCCAGGATACTGATAAGTGACAAACAAAAGCATGATACTTTTTGTGTCAAAGAAAAGGAATAAAGTTTTTTAAGTAAATAGTTTAAGTAGTAGCCTGGAAAATCCCATGGACGGGAGCCTGGTAGGCTGCAGTCCATGGGGTCACTAAGAGTCGGGCACAACTGAGCAACTTCACTTTCACTTTTCTCTTTCATGCATTGGAGAAGGAAATGGCAACCCACTCCAGTGTTCTTGCCTGGAGAATCTCAGGGACGGCGGAGCCTGGCGGGCTGCCATCTATGCGGTCACACAGAGTCAGACACGACTGAAGCAGCAGCAGCAAGTTTATGAATAGAATGTAACATTGAGCCTCCTCCTCATACTTACAGAGGGAGGAGGAATTCGCATGGAAATTTGCTAAGGAGCCACATTATGATAATGAGAAGTGAATGTGTAATTTTAAATGACGGAGTGATCAAATCTGCGTTTTGGGGAGATGTCCCATCACATCATAGGAGTTGATGCAGTGATATGAATGGTTTAAAGAGACCAGTGAGAAGACTAAAGCAACAGTCTAGGATGAACAGGTAAACGGAAATGTCTTCTAGGAAAAAAAGTAAGAAAGTGCCCTGGAAAGTCTCTGGCTATAATTGAGAAGGCACATCAAAGGTGTATAATTTCTTGCTGTTAAATTACTGTGGAAATGTTCAGAATAATTACAGATTTAAAAGAAAAGGGACTCCCCTGCTGGTCCACTGGTTAAAAATCCACCTTCCAATGCAGGGGATGTGGGCTCTATCCCTGGTCCAGGAACTAAGATCCCACACGCAGGCAGGCAATGAAACCCACACAGGGCAACTGGAGAAGCCCATGTGCCCACAAGACCCTGTGCCACGCTAGGAGCCTACGCAGCCCAATAAATATTTACTACTTTTTCTGAATTAAATAAAAGGAGAAGGAAAAGAGGAGGAGGAGAGGAAGAAGCAGAGCAGGGACCATCTTCACTCTGCCATCAGGACCAGTGACACTGCCGATTTGGGGTTAAACCAAGGAAGCCATTCGATCTTCTGGCACCAGCTACACCCCTCAGCTGACAAGCATCCTTGTCCTGTAAACCTCGGCCCTTGGCCCGCACATTACGATTTCTGCTTCCAGGGAGGACTTTGGCCCGTTCTCACCTGGCCCCTTCCCTGAGGCTTGTGCATATTTCTACCACTGTACTTACCACACTTCTGTGACATTTTCTGCCTGTGCACCTCTCCTACCCACAAAACATAGGCACCTTATAAGCGAAGATGGAGTTTACCATCTGTGTCTCCCTTGGGACTGGTCGAGGGCCCAGCACATAGCAGATGCTCAGTAAGAGTTGACTGAGTGAATGAGTAAAGGGCTGAATGAATTCAATTTGGCAGGAAAAAAAAAATACAAAATCTTTTTTTAATTAAAAAATGAACAAGCAGAAATTGAATTAAATGATCAAGCCTGACTGAATGCTTTAGCTTGGGAAAGATGTGAACATTTTTTAGACTTATTATATTTTGCTCTGAAAAATGAAAATACTAATTATTTGTAGGATTAGTCACTGAATCCTGTCTTCTAATTTTCTTTCTGATAAGTTTCTTAATGATGGTAGTGAAGACAATCCCCATGGATTCAAGGAATTTATACAGACTTCATCAATCCAAAATCCTAGTAAGAAGATTAATGGATCAGACTGCTGCTTCCACTTAGGATTCTTTCAGAATGAGTGAACGTCCACTGGTGGTGTTGGTTCATCAAATTCAGGAAATGGAAGCTTTTTAAGTCCAGTAATTTATACTGGATTACATATCTAGAAAATTGCAGTATTCTTAGGCCATCATTATAAGCTTTTTTTCTGCTAAATGAATATTTTGGAGTCCTGGAATTTTTAAAAATTTATTTTATTGAAGTATAATTGATTTATCATGTTGCATTGATTTCTTACATACAGCAAACTAATTCAGTTATACATATACTAATTGAGTATTGCAGTTATACATAGACTAATTTAACAGAAGAGGGTATTACCTTTTTAAAAATTAAAAATAGTTTTTTAAGAAAAGAGAAAGAAAACTTTTTTTCTGAGAATCTATCCTAAGGAAACAAATACAAATAGAATTACTTTGTTGCAAAAAGAGTGCAATACAGCGGATGAATGGATAAGAAAGCTGTGGTATATATACACAATGGAGTATTACTCAGCCATTAAAAAGAATACATTTGAATCAGTTCTAATAAGATGGATGAAACTGGAACCAATTATACAGAGTGAAGTAAGCCAGAAAGAAAAACACCAATACAGTATACTAACACATATATATGGAATTTAGAAAGATGGTAATGAGGACCCTGCATGCAAGACAGCAAAAAAGATACAGATGTGTAGAGCGGACTTATGGACTCTGAGGGAGAAGGAGAGGGAGAGGGAGAGGGAGGGATGATTTGGGAGAATAGCATTGAAATATGTATACTATCATGTAAGAAATGAATTGCCAGTCTATGTTCAATGCAGGATGCAGGATGCTTGGGGCTGGTGTATGGGGATGATCTGGAGGGAAGATGTGGGGTGGGAGGTGGGAGGGGGGTTCATGTTTGGGAGTTCGTGTAAAAAAATAAATAAATACAAAAAAAAAAAAGAGTGCAATATATCACTTTTTTAAAAATCTCAGAAAACAGAGAATATCCTAAATGGCCAAACAATGGAAACAGAATCAGAGAACTGTGTTATATGTGATACAAATTTCTCCAATTTTGAATCATTTTTTTCTTTCTCCCTTCACCCAGTGTCCCACTGATAGTGAATATTTTTAAAATATCCTAAATCTCAATGTTTTCTTTCATAAAGAAAAGTAGAAAATAGAAGTTGTCAGAAGCAAATGTCCTCATATTCTCATCAAACTAACCACAACTCAGGACACTTGTAGTCACCTTCACATTTCTTCCTGTTACAAAGGAAGAAGTGTTCAAAAACCAAATCCTCTATATTACTCTGGATCTCCTCCAATTCTATTTTCTTGGGAGACTTTCCACTCCACTCTTCTGGATCATTCTGCTCACTCTGGTTTCTTTTAAAATTGCAAACAAAACAATTTTTGTAGCCCCCATCTCATTCTTTCTATTGCCCTAATTATCTTTCCTTCAAAATTATATTTCATCAGAACAAATTATAAATTGCTTCCACTTCCTAACTCCCATTCTTTCTTTGGTAGATACCAACAGAGTCTTTGCTCCCACAGTAAAGTAAGTAAAGTCACTCAGTCGTGTCCGACTCTTTGTGACTCCATGGACTGCAGCCCACCAAGCTCCTCAGTCCATGGGATTCTCCAAGCAAGAATACTGGAGTGGGTTGCCATTTCCTTCTCCAGGGGATCTTCCCGACCCAGGGATCGAACCCAGGTCTCCCGAATTGGAGGCAGACGCTTTAACCTCTGAGCTACCAGGGAAGTCCTTGCTCCCACAAATTAACTAAAAATTATCTTAATAAGGACAATGGTGATCCTACTGCAGCTAAATAAATGAGCAATTCAGTTCTCACCTTACCAGACTATTCAGTAGTCCTCTATGCCAGGGACTGGCCAACTACAGCATGTTTTCTAATAAAGTTTAATTGAAACAAGGCCAGGGTCATTCACTTATACATGACCTTAGGCTGCTTTTGTGCTATCATGGCAGAGGACTAGTCTCTTTGACGCACCCTCTTCCCTTAAGCTTCTCTGCAAACAGTCTCTTGGTTTTCCTTCTGCTTCTATAGCTCTTCTGCCTTCTTTTTAGTTTCTTTCGGTGGACCCACTTCTTCTATGAGTCTCTGAATGTTGGAGTTCCATGGGCTTAATCCTGGACTGTCTTCTCTTCTCATGCACTTTAACCCCTGGAGAGCCTCATCCATCTCTCTAGCTAAAATAGCATCTCTAGGTTGACATTTCTCAAAGCATATCTACAATTCAGAGCTCTCCCCCGTGCTTCAGAATCATATAAAATATCTTCACTTGGCTATTTCACTGACTTCTCCAACATAAAAGTCCAGAACTGCATTCTTACTATCCCCCTCCTCACACATGAAATCTATTCCTCATGAAAAGTTTCTTCTCTTAGCTCATGGAAATTCCACAGATCTATTGGTTCATGCCATAAACCTGGGGGTTGTATTAAATAGCTTCTTCCTCAACTCAGTACTGACAATTGCCTTGTCAGGAGAGATCTTAAATCTATTGATGTCTTTACATCACTTCATCATTATTTGTGCAAGCAACTATCACTTTTCCACTGGACTGTTGTACTCATCTATATCTACTTCTGTTCTACTGACTAAGCCAAAGCCTTTGACTGTGTGGATGACAACAAACTGTGGAAAATTTTTAAAGAGATTGGAATATCAAACCACCTTACCTGCCTCCTGAGAAATCTGCATGCAGGTCAAGAAGCAACAGTTAGAACTGGACATGGAACAACAGACTGGTTCCAAACTGGGAAAGGAGTACTTCAAGCCTGTATATTGTCACCCTGCTTATTTAACTTCTATGCAGAGTACATCATGCAAAATGCTGGACTGAAAGAAGCACAAGCTGGAATCAAGATTGCCAGGAGAAATATTAATAGCCTCAGATATGCAGATAACACCACCCTTATGGCAAAAAGTGAAGAACTAAAGAGCCTCTTGAAGAAAGTGAAAGAGGAGAGTGAAAAAGTTGGCTTAAAGCTCAACATTCAGAAAACTAAGATCATGGCATCTGNTCTTGGGAGACTTTCCACTCCACTCTTCTGGATCATTCTGCTCACTCTGGTTTCTTTTAAAATTGCAAACAAAACAATTTTTGTAGCCCCCATCTCATTCTTTCTATTGCCCTAATTATCTTTCCTTCAAAATTATATTTCATCAGAACAAATTATAAATTGCTTCCACTTCCTAACTCCCATTCTTTCTTTGGTAGATACCAACAGAGTCTTTGCTCCCACAGTAAAGTAAGTAAAGTCACTCAGTCGTGTCCGACTCTTTGTGACTCCATGGACTGCAGCCCACCAAGCTCCTCAGTCCATGGGATTCTCCAAGCAAGAATACTGGAGTGGGTTGCCATTTCCTTCTCCAGGGGATCTTCCCGACCCAGGGATCGAACCCAGGTCTCCCGAATTGGAGGCAGACGCTTTAACCTCTGAGCTACCAGGGAAGTCCTTGCTCCCACAAATTAACTAAAAATTATCTTAATAAGGACAATGGTGATCCTACTGCAGCTAAATAAATGAGCAATTCAGTTCTCACCTTACCAGACTATTCAGTAGTCCTCTATGCCAGGGACTGGCCAACTACAGCATGTTTTCTAATAAAGTTTAATTGAAACAAGGCCAGGGTCATTCACTTATACATGACCTTAGGCTGCTTTTGTGCTATCATGGCAGAGGACTAGTCTCTCTGACGCACCCTCTTCCCTTAAGCTTCTCTGCAAACAGTCTCTTGGTTTTCCTTCTGCTTCTATAGCTCTTCTGCCTTCTTTTTAGTTTCTTTCGGTGGACCCACTTCTTCTATGAGTCTCTGAATGTTGGAGTTCCATGGGCTTAATCCTGGACTGTCTTCTCTTCTCATGCACTTTAACCCCTGGAGAGCCTCATCCATCTCTCTAGCTAAAATAGCATCTCTAGGTTGACATTTCTCAAAGCATATCTACAATTCAGAGCTCTCCCCCGTGCTTCAGAATCATATAAAATATCTTCACTTGGCTATTTCACTGACTTCTCCAACATAAAAGTCCAGAACTGCATTCTTACTATCCCCCTCCTCACACATGAAATCTATTCCTCATGAAAAGTTTCTTCTCTTAGCTCATGGAAATTCCACAGATCTATTGGTTCATGCCATAAACCTGGGGGTTGTATTAAATAGCTTCTTCCTCAACTCAGTACTGACAATTGCCTTGTCAGGAGAGATCTTAAATCTATTGATGTCTTTACATCACTTCATCATTATTTGTGCAAGCAACTATCACTTTTCCACTGGACTGTTGTACTCATCTATATCTACTTCTGTTCTACTGACTAAGCCAAAGCCTTTGACTGTGTGGATGACAACAAACTGTGGAAAATTTTTAAAGAGATTGGAATATCAAACCACCTTACCTGCCTCCTGAGAAATCTGCATGCAGGTCAAGAAGCAACAGTTAGAACTGGACATGGAACAACAGACTGGTTCCAAACTGGGAAAGGAGTACTTCAAGCCTGTATATTGTCACCCTGCTTATTTAACTTCTATACAGAGTACATCATGCAAAATGCTGGACTGAAAGAAGCACAAGCTGGAATCAAGATTGCCAGGAGAAATATTAATAGCTTCAGATATGCAGATGACACCACCCTTATGGCAAAAAGTGAAGAACTAAAGAGCCTCTTGAAGAAAGTGAAAGAGGAGAGTGAAAAAGTTGGCTTAAAGCTCAACATTCAGAAAACTAAGATCATGGCATCTGGTCCCATCACTTCATGGCAAATAGATGGGAAAACAATGGAAACAGTGACAGACTTTATTTTGAGGGGCTCCAAAATGACTGCAGATGGTGACTGCAGCCATGAAATTAAAAGATACTTGTTCCTTGGAGGAAAAGCTATGACCAACCTACACAGCATATTAAAAAGCAGAGACATTACTTTGTCAACAAAGGTATGTCTAGTTAAAGGTATGGTTCTTCCAGTAGACATGTATGGGTGTGAGAGTTGGACTATAAAGAAAGCTGAGCACCGAAGAATTGATGTTTTTGGACTGTGATGTTGGAGAAGACTCTTGAGAGTCTCGGACTTCAAGGAGATCCAACCAGTCTATCCTAAAGGAAATCAGTCCTGAATATTCATCAGAAGGACTGTTACTGAAGCTGAAACTCCAATACTTTAGCCACCTGAAGTGACTCATTGAAAAAGACCATGATGCTAGGAATGGTTGAAAGCAGGAGGTGAAGGGGACAACAAAGGGTGAGATGGTTGGATGGCATCACTAACTCGATGGACATGAGTTTGAGTAATTTCCAGTAGTTGGTGATGGACAAGGAAGCCTGGCATGCTGTAGTTCATGGGATCGCAAAGAGTTGGACACGACTGAGCAACTGAACTGAACTAAACTGATTGTACTCACTCTGTTCAAATCATTCTTCATGAACCTTCAAGAGGATATTTTAGATATGACCTCTGCCTATCATTGTAGAATTCTACATAATCTGACCCCTAAACATATCTCCTTCATACTGGGATACTCTCCCATTTGTCCATCACACACCACCCTCACTAGCTTTCTTTTAGATCACAGAAGACATCAAGTTACTTCCTGTCTCAGGGATTTTCATTCATCCTTTCCCCTCTTCAGCTGGTTAAATCCTATGGACTCTTCAATGCTCAGCTTCAATGTCACTTCCTCAGAGACGCCTTCCTTGACTACCTACAAGAAACCAGGGCCATTACTATAAACGCTTATTACACTTGACTTTTCTATCACAGAGTACCAGTTGTAACTCAAGGTCCACATACAGATATTCAAGATTTATTGTATTTCCTTATTTGAATGAAATCAAACCAATCTTGTCTAGCCATTCTCTCCAGGCAAATGAGAAATTAAATTTCAGTAATCCTTAGGAATTCCGAATTTGTGGTTATGCCAAACACCAGGGTAATTATACAGCACCAGGGGGTACAGGAGTCCTTCCTGACCCTCAATCCCCTGTGCACACAGCTTAGTGTTGAGATGTTTACCACCCAAGCTCATGTGGTCAGCACTTTTTAGGTTCGGAGGATGCTTGTCCATGCCATTTGGCAGCCATAGACCCCTGAGAAAAGCTATGACCAAGCTAGACAGTGTATTAAAAAGCAGAGGCATTACTTTGTCAAGCAAGGTCCATCTAGTCAAAGCCATGGTTTTTCCAGTGGATGTGAGACTTGGACTATAAAGAAAGCTGAGCGCAAAGAATTGATGCTTTTGAACTGTGGTGTTGGAGAAGACTCTTGAGAGTCCCTTGGACTGCAAGGAGATCCAACCAGTCCATACTAAAGGAGGTCAGTCCTGGGTGTTCATTGGAAGGACTGATGCTGAAGCTGAAACTCCAATACTTTGGCCACCTGAAGCGAAGAACTGACTCATTGGAAAAAGACCTTGATGCCGGGAAAGATCGAAGGCAGGAGGAGAAGGGGATGACAGAGAACGAGGTAGTTGGATGTTATCACTGGCTCAATGGACATGAGTTTGGGCACGCTCCAGGAGATGGTGAAGGACAGGGAGCCTGGTAGCTGCAGTCCACGCGGTCACAAAGAATCAGACATGACTGAGCAACAGAATAGCAACAGTGGCTTACGGAGTTCTGCTTCAGACATGCCCTGTCTGGGAAAGACTAGTATCTCCAGTCTGGCACTAGAGTCCATTCCTTTATTTGGGGGGAGGGGGTACTAAGTAGGAATTGAATCCAGGCCATGGCAGTAAAAGTGCCAAGACCTAACCACTGGACCACCAGGGAACTCCTTAGAGACCATTCCTTAATAGGAAATTTTCACTTTAAGGAATGCCTTCTTCTATGTCCCTTCTTCTCTGAAATGCCCATAGTTGAGGTCATCTATAGCCTAGAACAGATGCTAAATTTAGTTCACACCAGCATAAATGATCAAATTGATCAGGTACTTACTTTTAATATCTCGACACTTTCAATCCCCACATTACTAGGCAGAAATCTTGCTGAAGCCTGAATTCCACTGTTAATTGTATAGCTGGGCCCAGGCGATCCTTGTTGTTGTTTATTTGCTAAGTTGTATCTGATTCTTCTCAGCCCTGTGGACTCTAGCCCACCAGGCTCCTCCATGGGATTCTCCAGGCAAGAATGCTGGAGTGGGTTTCCATTTCCTTCTCCAGGGGATCTTGCCAACTCAGGGGTTGAACCCGTGTCTCCTGCACTGGCAGGCAGATTCTTTACCACTAAGCCACGTGGGAAGCTCACCCAGGTGACTGCCCTTCTGAAAAATGTGACCTACTCAGCACCACCTATAGTAACAGCACTCTGTTCATTGTTGCAGATAGATACATGGGTCTCTGTGTTCACCTGAGCTTCTGATATTCCCAAGGTCACTCAAATGCTGAGAGAGGTGCTATTTTGAGAAGTCATATTCTCCATGGATAGGTAACTGTCAGTCAAGGAGATCCAGGATACAATCTTATCCTAATGATTCATTAGCACCCCACTGGCCTTCACTTGCCATGATTGTCCAGTTAAAAATCTGCATGTGACCCTAGGACTTCTGATTCTTGTTGTTGTGAGTCACTAAGTCTTTTGTGACCCCATTGACAGTAGCCCACCAGGCTCCTCTGTCCATGGGATTTCCCAGGCAAGAATATTGGAACAAGCAGTCATTTCCTACTCTAAGGACTTCTGGTATTCCCACATCAAAGCTGCAAACACCTACAACACCTCTTCCATAATCTCAATGTCTTCAGGGTTTTATAAGCTGTCTCAGTGCCCCCCTGAAGAAACCTAGGAATGATTGCTCTGAAGTCCATCTTCCATGTCTCTGTTTCAGAATAAGATGATAAATGTATGGTAGTTACTGGCTTTGGGACTGTCAACGCTAGAATTAGCAAAAAAGGAAAAAAAAAAAGCTGCAACCTCATTTTTTTTTTCTTTACATATTTTGAATACTTGCATTCAGGTTCATGGAAAGACCTGAGGTAAGACTCACCTAGAAATTTCTATAGCTTGCCACAGCCTCTCTATGAACCCCTGTACCATATATTTTTAAGTTGACTCAATGAACAACTGATAGACACTGAATGATGGTTGTGGAATCCAGAGACTAAAAATGCAGGTCTAATCACTGTGAAAGAAGAAATTGGCAACTGACAGAAAAGAGTGTGATTGTTCATAGCAGCCAAAAAACCTCAGAAATAGAGTCTTCATGATTTAGTGTGCCAACAGTTAACTATCACTTAACCTCTGGAACTGAGATATCAGAAAATCAAGAGGAAAATAAATAATTTAAAGAAACATAGTTTGCTTTATATTAAAACTTGTGGGAAAGAAAAGATCTTCCAAACCAGGAAATAAAGTATTGGCTTTCCGTCCAGTAAAGGAGGAAAAAGCTCAGTCTAGTTGTGGGCTGAAGCTGCTTGAAAGAAGGATGCCCAGATACTTCCCTGGTGGTCCAACGGTTACGAATCTGCTTGCCAACGCGGGGCATACGGTTTGATCCCTGCTCTGGAAACTAAGATGCCACGTGCCTCGGGGCAACAGAGCCACACCTACTGCAGCCCACGAGGTCCAGACCCTACAGGGCACGGGTCCATGACAAGAGACGCACGCAGTGAAAGGCCTGCGCACCACAGCTAGAGAGGAGCTCCTGCTCGCTGCAACTAGAGAAAGTCTGCGCAGCAACGAAGACCCAGCGCAGCCAATAAATAAACACACTGCAACTGCACTAAGAAGGAAAGAAGAAGTTCTCAACAGAGAAGAGTGAAAAGAAGCCCCGGAGGGAGAAAGGATCGTCATGAGTATAACTTGCTGGGAGTTTGGCTACACTGAAGTAAAACAAGCTACTCAGCCTTTCTAGAACGTTAGATCTGAGGGAAGGAAAGGCTAGGAAAGGAACGGGTGGCAGAGCTCACACCAGCTCTCACCAAGAACCTGGGGCTCCAGCATTTGGAACAAGAGCAATGCATGGGAACAGATGGAGAGAGAAGACACTTTGGTCCCTAGTTAAGGTACTGGGTCGGGAAGATCCCCTAGAGGAAGGCATGGCAACCCACTCTAGTATTCTTGCCTGGAGAATCCCCATGGACAGAGGAGCCTGGCGGGCTACATACAGTCCATGGGTTCACAAAGAGTCAGACACAACTCAGCAACCAGCACAGCTCAAGAAACTGTATATTCCTATTCCTCTTTAAAGAGGTGGAGGTGTGACCTATTCAGTTAGACTATAGTTTCTCCAGGAAAAAGAAATTGTCTTTACACGGGGCAGGGGCTCAAATTATTTTTAAAGTGTCACAACAAATTTCAAGCATGTTACATTGCTAATGGGTTATTATTTGGACAATGCTTTCATCTGATGCCCACTGTTCAACCCTCTGATGAGCTTGTTTAAATAACGAAGCTGCATCTAATTTGAAATGAGAGATAGAATCATGAATAAACCTCAGTCTAGTATATACCCTGTGGCTTGGTGGTTATGTGATGTTAAGAAGAAATCTATGCCAGATATTTCTAGAGCAACAAGAAGACTGGTTTATAATTGTCTAAAGAAGCTGAACCACCCATTCCTCCCTCTCAAGTGGAAGGTAACAAAGAAACGGGTAAAAAGGGCATAAACAGATGTATTTCTCTGTTTAGGCTCTTTCTCTAAAGCAAGTAGCCATGTCATCAGGATGCCCACAGAACTAACTCTGAGGTCCATTAAGTTAGCAAGTTCAGTTCAGTCACTCAGTCGTGTCCGACTCTTTGCGACCCTATGAACTGCAGCACGCCAGGCCTCCCTGTCCATCACCAACTCCCGGAGTTCACTCAGATTCACATCCATCGAGTCAGTGATGCCATCCAGCCATCTCATCCTCTGCCGTCCCCTTCTCCTCCTGCCCCCAATCCCTCCCAACATCAGAGTCTTTTCCAATGAGTCAACTCTTCACATGAGGTGGCCAAAGTACTGGAGTTTCAGCTTTAGCGTCATTCCTTCCAAAGAAATCCCAGGGCTGATCTCCTTCAGAATGGACTGGTTGGATCTCCTTGCAGTCCAAGGGACTCACAAGAGTTAGCAAGGGAAAGGAGTAAATTAAAGGAAATACTGTCACTTAGAAGAAACCCAAGGTTTCCCTCCACTGTTCTTTATTTCCAAAAACTACTGTGAAGGTTAGAGTTTAGGATAACATATTAGCTATGTTCGTGGTTAGAGCAAAGTATTGGCACAATCATATCTCTACAATGTGGTAAAACACTGGAGATTAAAACATTTGTCTTCAGCTTCTTCTATCATCACATCTTTGTAAATAGTTTGAGAAAACCACATATGTAATTTTGGTAGATGTATACAAAAGTGTAATTTGGGGCATGGTGAGATGTACATTTTGGAAGTGTATCTGGAGCTACAATATGAAGAGTGGATTGGACAAGAAGAAGTAAGTGGCAGAGATCAATTAGCAGATGAGAGAGGAACTTCCTTTTTACTATCTTTTGTGTATGCACATATGTTAAGGATTTGTTCTAAAATTTTCTCAACCTCTAAAATTGCCCCAAGTGTGTGCTCAGTCACTCAGTCATGTGTAACTCTTTGCGACCCCATGGACTGAAGCCCACCAGGCTCCTCTGTCCATGGAATTTTTCAGGCAGGAATACTGGAGTGGTTGTCATTTTCTTCCTCCAAGGGAATCTTCCTGACCCAGGGATTGAACCCATATCTCATCTGTCTCCTGCAGTAGAAGGCAGATTCTTTACCACCTGGGAAGCCCCAATTTGCCCCATATTCATATATCAAATAAACTGCACATAGAGGAAGCTGGGTGAACAAAATTCTCATTACTCATGTATTTGTAGATTTTAACCCCCTATTGCCCCATCTTAGGCTGAAGTTCTACTTATGTGATTTGATGCAAGAGTCTCCATTCTCTGATCCCTGTAACACTTGCTGTCTCTCCCCCTTTTTCTTTCTGTCTCTATCTGTCTCAGCTTTCTCTAACCCATCGGCAATCTTTCTCTTAGATATAGAAACCAGTCCTGCACATAGAGGATGGCCATGGGGAACAGGCTTTCTTTTGGATTTCCAATATCTATTGTAATACTGCCCAAAAATTAAGTGATCTTTGAGCTAGCTATCTCTATGCTAGGTCATCAGCAATATGAGCATATTAGTCAGGATTTTCCAGAGAAACATAATTAATAGGCTTATATAGAGATATACACAAGAGGAGCTTTATTGCAGGAACTGATTCACAAGATTATGGAGGCCAGAAAGTCCCATGATCTGCTATCTGCAAACTAGAGACCCAGGGAAGCTGGTGGTATAACTCAGAGTCCAAAGGCTTGAGCACCTGAGAAGTCAAGGGTGTCAGTCCCAGTCTGAGTCCACATGCCTGAAAATTAGAGGGTAGTGGTATAAATCTGACTCTAAATCCAAAGGTCTGAGAACAAGGAGCACCAACATCCAAGGGCAAGAGTAGATGAATGTCCCAGCTCAAGCAAGGAGAGCAAATTTGCCTTGCCTCCACTTCTTTGTTCTATTTAGGCCCGCAGATTGGATGATACCTACTCATTTTATGAGGATGCTCTTCTTTACTCAGTCTGCCAATTCAAATGCTAATCTCTTCCAGAAGCACCCTCACTGACACACTCAGAAAATGTTTTACCAGCTATTCGGGCATCCTTTAGCCTAGTCAAACACATAAAAGTAACCATCACAATGAGACTATTAGACCAACTCATTCACCTTCTCTGCATATACAAATTACACCTATCCTTCCTTTTGGAAAAGCTCACCTTGGGTTGAATTCACTTAGAGATTGATTCCATACCCAACAAAAGTAGGAAATTAAAAACAACAATAGTGCCAATCATACTGACATATTTCTGATGTTCTTTACAAATTACACAATGTTTTCAAATAAATTATTTGTTTGCGAGAATAACCTTCTGCATTAGCATCAGTGATCAGGAAGTGGGCTCAAAGAGGTTGAATCATCTGCTTAATGAAACACAGTTGAAAATAACAGAGCTGGGATTCCAATGTCCCCTAGATGAATCCCAGTTCTTTCCCCTCCTCCTCTGTGGATAAATGTGTAAGTATACAGTCAACTGAGCCTGCTTTATCACTTTGAAAAATAGAAAATCATTCGCTTTGTCTCACCTCCTTAATTCTTCCTAAACAGTTTCATTAGCAAGCACTCCACTTTGAAGAATTTTCCAGGCTGCCAAAGCTTGCTACTCCTCGGTATTCATACAACACTATGATTTTCCTGTAAAACTGAATAATCTCTGTATTTAGTGTGCTCACCCATGCTGAATCAAAGAGAAAGGGGTGTCTTTCAATGTGTCAACATGGCTATACTCCTCTTAGGTCGGGGCTATTTAAACCCTCACATCTATAAATTGACTACTGCACCACTGTCTTCAGGGGTTCTTTCAGTTAAAAAAATTACAATTTTAATTTTCATATCCAGCATCGAAATTGAGAAAGAAGTGGGTCATGTCCATCATCTGACTGCTGCTACAAAATGAGCTGGTACCCTGGAAATTTCACACTCTGTGACACTTTGTTTCCTACAAAAATGATTTCTAAAAACTGTACTTGTCCNGATCCCACATGCCACATAGCACAGCCACTCCTACCTCAAAAAACAAGAATTACCACCTAATCCAGCAATTCCACTCCTAGGTAAACACCCAAAAGAACTGAAAACTGGTACTCAACAAATACATATGCATGTGTGTTAACAACATTACTATTCACAGTAGTCAAAATATGGAAATAGCCCATATAATCATCAGCAGATGAATGGATAAACAAAATTAAGTATATACCTACTACAGACTATTACTCGGTCATAAAAAGTTATGAAGTCATGCTATATGATATATATTACAATGTTGATGAATTTTGAAAACATTATGCTATGTGAATAAAAACTGATCACATGGACCACAGCCTGTCTCTTATACACATCCAGATGTGTATAAGAGACAGTGTGTGTGTCGTGTCTAAGGACTGCAGCCCGCCAGGCTCCTCTGTCGATCAGGATTCTCCAGGCAAGAAGACTGGAGTGGGTTGCCAGGGCCTCCTCAGGGGACCTTCCCGACTCAGGGACTGAAGCCATGTCTCCTGTGTCTCCTGCGTTGGCAGGTGGATTCTTTGCCACCAGTGCCACCTGGGAAGCCCAGGCAGAGCAGCTCATGTTATGCGTCAAGTCCCATCTCCAGTCAAACAAAATAGCTGTGAACATTTGAACTTTACTTCGCTCTTGTCTTGTTCACTAGGTTTTTTCACTAAACCATGTGTCTGGTCTTGGGATCTGGATTCCACAATGACTCTATTATTTTTTTATTTTTATTTTTTGGCTGCATCTGGTCTAGTTCTCTGATCAGGGATCAAATCCTTGCCCCCTGCGTTGGGAGTATGGAGTCTTAACCACTGGCTTGACAGGGAAGTTACACTGAAGCAGGAAACAGAACAGGCTCCATCTTGAAAGCAGGACTCCATCTTGGGCCGGACTATGGACTTTGAGCTATATGCCCAGTATCTGTGGAAGTGACATACCAACTGGAAAACCAGAGCCCCAGGATGGAAGAGCCCCAGGGCCCCTACCTAGACTCTCCTTCGCCTAAAAGAATACCCTAATTATCTGTGCATCCAAATAGAATCATACATTCTATTGTGCTTACTGGGGTATGACCACAGGTCTACTGGTAATTTTCCACCGTTAACTACCTAGGCTTAAGGCATATGAATCACAGGTTAACTTTGATTGTATCTTTCTTTTTCCTTTGTTCAGACTAGTTTCAGAGAATTTGGGGAGGTGGGTTTGAGCACGTACACTTAGGGTATATAAGGTTTTCACAAAAACTGGTTGGGGTCCTTGGCTAAGAGGAGACTCTGCCTTGGGCCCGTCGGTGTAACAAACTGCACTCCACTGACTGCATCGTCCTTCTGAGTGAGTCTGTTTCCCGGAACGCGTGGCTACCACACCACCACACTAACTCTTAACTTGAATACACCTGAGCCTTGTCACAGAGGAAGGAAAACAAGTGTTATATTTCCAGACACACCATTAGATAACGCAGCATTAGCCAAGTCTGTAAATTAAGGAAAAGTCTAGGTTAGCCACAACTGAGTAACAAAATTACATTGCCTTTCTCAGCTGAGATGCAAAACCATTCCCCCTGTGGGCAAATGTCACCTGCCATATCAGTAAACGTGAGGCCATCCACCCATCAGCCACTGCAGCCTCTCCCACTCACCTCAACTGTTTACCCTGAGAAGATGTAGAATGGTGAAAAGGGGATATTGCCCTGGATAGCAGAGGTGCATATCAAAGGAATGGTTGTAATAAGTCCAGATTCTTGCATCTTCCCATACATAGAAAAGTGCTGAGTTCAATAACTTCAGAATTTTTTTTATTTAATTAATAGTCATCTGTTGATGTGCTGACTACCTGATTTTTGTTGCAAAAACTTCTATGTATCCTGGCTCCTCCCTCACCGCTTCAGAGCAGAACCTGAGGGCAATCTGAGAAGCTGCCTCTCAGACTTAAGAAAGTCCTCAGCAAGTCCCCCGAGTAAAACATAATTCTCAACTTTTTGTGCGTTTTGTTGGTCGACACCCCTCACCTTTCCATTTTGAAATTTCTCTTAGAGATCCTACTGCAGACACAGGCAGGCAGGTACATTTGGAGCTGAGAAAGGTAAGAATGTAAGAAATGAAAACTAATTCTGTGAGGACATTTTGCTTTCTGGGGCTCTCTCAGACAACCATACCAGAGATCCTGAGGAAGTCTTTGTTCATCTCTCTGAACAAAGTACAGTAGATAAAGCAAAATCAGCTTTATCAGCTCTATATGTCACAAAAGATTCACTTTCCCAGATCTTAATTTGGCAAAGAGTGTTTGGAGGTTGTAATGCCTTAGATTACTGAGGTAGCATATGGGGGAAAAAAAATAAAGGCCTAAAGGAGTTCATATCAATTCAAACCTATTACAGGTTTTTTTTTATTATTCGTTCTAACATTTTAAATATTCTACATATTTCTGTAGTACGTGGTTTTGGACACTGGAAGGATATATTGGGGAAGTAATGACACATGGCCTACAAAATCAAAATTGAAGCCTTGATTTGGCCAAACTTATTCACACCTTCAATTTTGTTCATCAAAAAGCAGGAAGACTATGGAGAACAGTGTGAGGATTCCTTTAAAAACTGGAAACAGAACTTCCATATGACCCAGCAATCCCGCTGCTGGGCTTACACACTGAAGAAACCAGAATTGAAAGAGACACGTGTACCCCATTTTTCATTGCAGCACTGTTTACAATAGCTAGGATATGGGAGCAACCTAGCTGTCCACTGGCAGATGAATTTATAAGAAAGTTGTGCTACATACACACAATGGAATATTACTCAGCTATTAAAAGGAATGCATTTGAATCAGTTCTAATGAGGTGGATGAAACTGGAGCCTATTATACAGAATGAAGTAAGTCAGAAAGAAAAATACCAATACAATATATTAACACATATATATGGAATTTAGAAAGACAGTAACAATGACCCTATATGTGAGACAGCAAAAGAGACACAGATATAAAGAACAGTCTTTTGGACTCTGGGAGAAGGCGAGGATGGGATGATTTGCGAGAACAGCATTGAAACATGTATGTTACCATATGTGAAATAGATGACCAGGCCAGCTCAATGCATGAAACAGGGCACTCAAAGCCAGTGTGCTGGGACAACCCAGAGGGATGGGGTGAGGA
>SJYX01005606.1:66619-143558 GCA_006410675.1 Oreotragus oreotragus | reverse complement strand
CATATGTGAAACAGATGACCAGGCCAGCTTAATGCATGAAACAGGGCACTCAAAGCCAGTGTGCTGGGACAACCCAGAGGGATGGGGTGGGGAGGGAGGGGGGAGGGGGTTCAGGATGGGGGTCACATGTACACCTGTGGCTGAGTCACGTCACTGTATGGCAAAAACCACGCAATATTGTAAAGTGATTAGCCTCCAATTGAAATAAATTGATTTTTTTTTAAAGAGCAGGAAGAATTTCTGGTTCTGAAGTCAATGGAGACTTACTGTTGAGACTGTCAGGAGCCCACCCTTCAAGAATCTCTCATGCTCTTAGCCCTGCATGTAGGCGTTTGTTACCCAGATGCAGCAGAGACTTAGGAAGATGGTGGATCAGACAGGACAGACCAGGATATATTGTGCTAATTAAAAACAAACACACACAAAATCTCACTGGCTGAAAATAACAAAAGTGGATTTCTGTGTGTGTGTGTGTGTGTGTGTGTGTGTGTGTGTGTGTGGTTTTTTTGGCCACATCTCAAGACTTGAAGGATCTTAGTTCCCTGACCAGGAACTGAACCTGGGCCCTTCACGGTGAAAAGGCCAAGTCTTAACCCCTGGACCACCAGGAAATTCCCCAAAGGTTGATTTCTTGGTCACACTACATGACCTTCTTGGACAGGATGCAGGTTCTGCTTGCATCATTACGCCTTCACTCAGGGATCCAGACGGAGGGGGCAGCCACCACTCGAAGCAATGCATTTCCCAGTCACCATGAGGGAAGGAGAACTGCGGGCTTGTGCTCTAGCCACTAACGCTTCCATGGGGAAGTGCCAAGTACCAGCTAGGCTCATGTTTTAGTAAGTAAATAACAGTCATTTGATCACCCCAGCAGAGACATTACTTTGCCAATGAAGGTCCGTCTAGTCAAGGCTATGGTTTTTCCTGTGGTCCTGTATGGATGTGAGAGTTGGACTGTGAAGAAGGTTGAGCGCCGAAGAATTGATGCTTTTGAACTGTGGTGTTGGAGAAGACCCTTGAGAGCCCCTTGGACTGCGAGGAGATCCAACCGGTCCATTCTGAAGGAGATCAGCCCTGGGATTTCTTTGGAAGGAATGATGCTGAAGCTGAAACTCCACTACTTTGGCCACCTCATGCGAAGAGTTGACTCATTGGAAAAGACTCTGATGCTGGGAGGGATTGGGGGCAAGAGGAGAAGGGGATGACAGAGGATGAGATGGCTGGATGGCATCACGGACTCGATGGACGTGAATCTGAGTGAACTCTGGGAGTTGGTGATGGACAGGGAGTCCTGGTGTGCTGCGATTCATGGGGTCGCGAAGAGTCGGATACGACTGAGCGACTGAACTGAACGGAACTGAATGGGCAGGGGTATAATCCCACTTCGTGCCCATAAGGGAAGACCTGAATATGTATCTTTATCCTAACAATTACTGTGGGCTTCCCTGGTGGCTCAGATGGTAAAGAATCTTCCTGCAATGTGAGAGACCTGGGTTTGATCCCTGGGTTGGGAAGAGCCCCTGGAGGATTGCATGGCAACCCACTCCAGTATTCTTGCCTGGAGAATCCCCATGGACAGAAGAGCCCCACACGCTACAGTCCGTGGGGTAGCAAAGAGTCAGATATGACTGGGCAGACTAAGTACAATTACTGTAGTGGGAGGAAAAAAGGAAAGGTCAACAAATAGCCCTGAGCCTGAGCTGAGGACATTATGCCCAGACAGAAGCGTGGGAGACAGGAAAAGGCAGCTCTGCCTTAAGCAGGGCTCTTAGGCTTGTAGTGGAAAATCTAACAGTCATGAAAACTAATTTCCTCAAATCCCCACAGGCAGGAAGTGGCAGCACTAGCTGTCTGGTTTTCTGTGTCCACGTCTGCTCCCGCACCCATGTTCTAAACTGCACCACTGAGTAATTGAAAGATTGATCTCTGCCCTCCAGATACTACCAGTGAGGTTGGGTAAAAACTGAACAGATGACATACAAGAAATAAAGGAAACTATCAACTCAATAAAAATTAAAGTTTCAGTTGTATGATAAAAGACCTAAGAGGAGTTCAAGGAATAAGGGCTTGGTACAGCTAGGGATCAGTCCAGGAAGCCTTCCTGGAGGAGGCAGGATTCACAATCATAGAATAGATTGGATTTAAGGGAAGAAGAGAGCAGAGACTCTTCTCTGAGAAGAACAAAATGAGCAGAACAGCAGGAAAAAAGGCAAAAGGAAAGGAGAAACGCTGAGGAGAATGAGGCAGCATGTCATACACAAGCTGGGAGGACTGAGTGAGCAAGGATTACTTGGGGGGCGGGGGGGAACGAGCCTGCCTTGTTCGAAAGTAGATGGGGAACCTGAAGGGCTCCTGTGCAGTGTACAGTATGCTGAGGTAGGTTTTTAAGGAAGTTGTCTAACACCTAGATGATCTGGGAGATGGGCAAGAAAGAGCTTCAAGGAAATCCCACTTCAGTCAGTCAGTTCTGTCGCTCAGTCATGTGTGACTCTGCAACCCCATGGACTGCAGCACACCAATCTTCCCTGTCCATCACCAACTCCCAAATCCTACTCAAACTCATGTCCATTGAGTCGGTGATGCCATCCAACCATCTCATCCTCTGTTGTGCCCTTCTCTTCCTGCCTTCAATCTTTCCCAGCATCAGGGTCTTTTCCAATGAGTCAGTTCTTCGCATCAGGTGGCCAAAGTTTTGGAGTTTCAGCTTCAACATCAGTTCTTCCAATGAATATTCAGGACTGATTTTCTTTAGAATGAACTGGTTAGATATCCTTGCTATCTAAGGGACTCTCAAGAGTTCTTCTCCAACACCACAGCCCAAAAGCATCAATTCTTTGGTGCTCAGCTTTCTTTATAGTCCAACTCTCACATCCATACATGACTATCAGAAAAACCATAGCTTTGACTAGATGGAGCTTTGTTGGCAAAGTAATGCCTCTGCTTTTTAATATGCTGTCTAAGTTGGTCATAGCTTTCTTCCAAGGAGCAGGCATCCAACTGTGAGACTGTTAATAATCTGACGACAGACAGATTTGGACCGGCTTTTAAGATGCCAGAATTCATCAGATCAACAGTATTTTCAGTGTTGATTTTAGCTCACCAACACAGTTTGGAGCTCATTCTAACAACACAGTGTGTGAGCCACATCCAGGAACGGCCCCTCCCTTGCTCTCCCAGGTGAGCAGGAGTTAGCTAGTGAGGGCCCTCCTTTGGTAGAGGGGTCAGGCAGAGGCAGCTACTCAGAAAATCCTTGAATCAGGGAGATGAAGAAGTCACGACCCCTGGGATGCTGAGCTCACTGTCTAGCAAGCCTGAGGGTGACTTCTCTGAGCCAACAAAACAGATCAACTCTGGGCCTGTCATTATCTCTCTGAACCTGAAAATAAGCTTCAGTTCAGACACAAAGCTCCATCTCCCTGCCATTAACTCCAAATCGCAAAGCTTTGCTAAAGCCAAGAAATCTTACACGCATCCTTGGGAGAATTTAATTGCCTACTTATTGCTATTACAGAGATTAATGAGGGCAAGCCTGCTCCCAGCTATGCCTCGTAAAAGGAGTGGGCAGCCACCTTTTAGAATGCGAGAGCCAGAGCCCTGAGCCATTGCCCAGCCAAGCACCAATACATTACCTCCTCCACCAACACACACACACACACACGCAAACATGCAACACCCTGACTTTCAGGGCCCTTGTGCCCCATGGCACTAAGACAGGGCCTTTCTCCCTTCCTTCCTTCCTCCCCTCCTTCCCTAGGCCCTCCAGGCCAAGCCAGCTCAATGGGCTGTTCCATTATCAGCCTCTAAGAAGTCCAGTCACTGAAGCAACTGGAGGTGACGGAGGGTCAGACCATTTCAGCCAAGGTGCAATGGCGAAGCTGGGCTGGGACTCATTCAGATTCAATTTATACTCTGCTTCCTTCTGATTTAATGGCACTTTTACTTTCATGGCCCTGGAAAAGCATCTTTGTCAAAATACACATCATAGCATTAGACCTGCAGAGGAGGTACTTTACAACACTCTCCCCTGTGCAGGCATAAACGGCAGAGGCGTGACATAACTCCTATTTATCTGCTGGTGACTGGCTCCCACTGTAAGGCAGAAAAGATCTTGCTGCTTCCATTAAGAAGCTTTCTTTTCCTGAGGCCTGTAATTAGCTAAATGCTCTTAAACTCTGCTATGGAAACAGCTGGTGTATTTCCAGGTGATGGTCCAACACTTTAGGAGGGATCCTTGCCTTTCTAGATGTTAATCACAGTCTGGAAAAAAATATAGCAAAACAGCAAGTAAATAACCAAGTTGGAGACTCAGACAGGAGGCGATTTGTAGCAGGAGCATGTGCTAGGGGATGGAGAGAAGTGGCAGCAAGGTCCAGTTTCTGAATGTGGCCAGCTCACCAAGGAAGAACGAAGGCTGAGGAAAGTTGGCTGGCACCGAGGTGAGCCCAGATGGCTGAGCTCAGGGCCACATGAAGACCCTGAGAAAATGGAATATTATGGTTCATTCCTCATAGGCAAGTCAAAAGAAAATTTATTTTTCAAAATGACATTATAGGATGGAAGAAAAGAGCTTTTTCTAGATTTTCTAATTGCAAAATTATGGGTAAGTTAATTAGAATTGTATTGCCCCCCCTTTTCTGGCAGAGGGGGCACTCTGCCTTCGTCCTGCGCATATGCTTGGTCAGCCTCTTGGATGCCGCTACTATATTAGACCCCATGTAGCTTTCTTGTTAACCCACTCCAGTGTTCTTGCCTGGAGAATCCCAGGGATGGGGGAGCCTGGTGGGCTGCCGTCTATGTTCTATGGGGTCACACAGAGTCGGACACGACTGAAGTGACTTAGCAGCAGCAGCAGCAGCCTCTAGAAGCTGGAAGAAACAAAGAATGGATTTCCCTAGAGCTTCCAGAAGGAACCAGTCCTGCCAACATTTTGATTTTAGCCCTGGAAGACTCATTTTGGGCTTCCCAGGTGGGACAATGGTAAAGAATCTGCCTGCCAATGCAAGAGATGCAAGAGACACAGGTTCAATCCCTGTGTCAGGAAGATCCCCTGGAGTAGGAAATGGCACCCTATTCTTGCCTGGAGAATCCCCCGGACAAAGGAGCCTAGTGGGCTACAATCCATGTGATCAAAAAGAGTTGGGCATGACTGAGTGATTGAACACACAAGACTCATTTTGGATGTTGACTGTAAAACTGTAACGTGACAGGATTATTTTAAGATTGTGGTAATTTGTTATAGCAGCAACAAAGTCTACTAATACAGAGCCAAATACAGAGCATTTTGAGCTCCTGGACCAGTTCCTGGCAAAGAGTAGGGGATAAATGCACACTGTTGAATGAAGAATAACTGAATGAATTTATTACTCACCTTCAATGTGAAACTATAAGATTTTTGAAGGCAGGATTCAGGACTGCTGCTGCTGCTAAGTCGCTTTAGTCATGTCCGACTCTGCATGACCCCATAGACGGCAGCCCACTAGGCTCCCCCATCCCTGGGATTCTCCAGGCAAGAGCACTGGAGTGGGTTGCCATTTCCTTCTCCAATGCATGAAAGTGAAAAGTGAAAGTGAAGTCACTCGGTCGTGTCCAACCCTTCGCAACCCCACGGACCGCAACCTACCAGGCTCCTCCGTCCATGGAATTTTCCAGGCTAGAGTACTGGAGTGGGTTGCCATTGCCTTCTCCAGATTCAGGACATGGCCAGCTTTATTTTCTTTTTGGTACCTTAAAAAAGTAATCATTCAAGAAAAAAATGTATTTGATTTAATAAAGAAGAGATTCAAAATAGTGTCTACCACTGCATTCAGACATCAATTCACAGAGCATCTGCTGCATACCTTGTACTCTAGTAAAGGTAAAGAATGAAAGAACAAAAAGATCTGTCAGAGTGTTGAGTTCCTCACAGCTTAGTCAGCAAGGGAGAGATGGAAATTGGAATTCTAGACTCTGAGAACTGAGAGCTAACCTTAATTGAGCACCTGCTATGTGACAGGCCCAGTGTGTGTGCACTCAATCAACTGAAGGCCTGGGTAGAAAAAGACTGACCTCCCCTGCAGAAGGATGAATTCTGTCAGAATACGGCCTTCAGACTTCAACGGCAGCACCAGCTCCTTTCTGGGTCTCCAGTCTGCCCACTGACTTTACACATTTTGGACTTAATAGCCTTCATACTTGCATAAAATTTTACACACACACACACACACTCTATTGGTTCTCTTTCTTCAGAAAACACTAATACAAACACATAATATAATGCCTGCTCCCGGGTGACTCAGTGGTAAAGAATCTGCCTTCCAAGAAGGACACATGGCTTAGATCCCTGCATCAGGATGACCCCCCGGAGAAGAAAACGGCAACCCACTCGAATATTCTTGCCTGGGAAATCCCATGAACAGACTATCCTGGTGGGCTATATAGTCCATGGGGTCACAAAAGAGGCCGACACAACTTAGTGACTAAACAACAAATATAATGCCTAGCAATGTCATAAGTACTCATTGACTTGTATTTTATTCAATGTCCACCCGTAACTTTTTCAGGTATGATGTCCCCAGTACACACAAGAGGAAACATAAGATTACAGAGATTAAACATCTTGCCTTACGCCATACACATAGCAAATGCCAGAAGCACAGTCCACCAGCCACTTAAGCCTGGATTTCTCCATCTACAATGAAGCTCCCACTCTGCTTTAAAAGTTGGCCAGGAAATATGCTAAGGGAATTTAAGATTATTTTAAAAAACATAAACTAAGACAGCAGGCATCTTTTTGAAATAATGCATGTGAGAAGATAGTAAAACAAATCCTTAAAGTACTGGAAAAAGAAACTATCAATGTATAATTTTATACCCAGCAAAATTTATCTTTTAAAAATAAAAGCAAAATTAATTTTTTCAGACATCCAAAATCTGAAAAAGTTCATCACCAGCAGACCTACAAAAAATTTTTAAAGTTATTTGGGCAGAAGGAAAATAATATCAGATAATAAAAGAATTTACATAANAAAAAAAAAAAGAAAAAAAAAAATAAAAAAAAAAAAAAAAAAAAAAAAAAAAAAAAATAAAAGCAAAATTAATTTTTTCAGACATCCAAAATCTGAAAAAGTTCATCACCAGCAGACCTACAAAAAATTTTTAAAGTTATTTGGGCAGAAGGAAAATAATATCAGATAATAAAAGAATTTACATAAAGAAAGAATACCAGATATGATAACAGAATTAGTATTAATAAATATATTAGCTTTTCTTGTTGTTTAAATATCTTTAAAAGTGATAACTATTTAAATAAAAATAATGTAGTATGGAGCTTATAACAATTATAAAATAAGACATATGAAAACAATACAATGTAAACACTTAGATCAATGAAATAGACAGAAGGTCCATAAATGGACCCACATATACATGAACAACTGGTGTTCAACAACTGCAAAAGCAATTCACTGAAGAAGGGACAGATTGTCATTTCAACAAATGGTGCTTAAACAATAGGCTATCCATACCTTAAAAAGTGAATTTTAATTCTTTCAATAGTACCATATGCAAAAAAAAAAAAAAAAAAAATTTAAAATAGGTCACAGACCTAAATGCACAAACTAAAACTATAAAACTTCTCAAAGTCAACACAGAAGAAAATCTTTGGACCTTAGCTTAGAACAGTGTTTCTTAGATATGCCACCAAAAGTGTCATCCAGAAAGGAAGTGCCCAGAAAAGTACTGTGCAGCAGAACTGAGACTACTGTCCTTGTGAGACCTGGTTGCAAGTCTTTTTTGTTGCAACATTGGCCCTTGACTAGGGTCTGGGAACTTGGACTGGAGGAGGAGTCCACCATTCGTAACTGATAAGAGTACCCAGTGAGCCTAAAATATTTTTACAAACAACATGGCTTATGCTTAACACATGCATTCTTAAGACAGTCTGGCATTTTGGATACATCCTAGGAAGAAGATGCCTGCATGACCGGTCCAGAGGCATTCAGTCTCTAGGAAGCTTCCCTGATAGACAGCACTTGGTTTCCTTGGGACTGTCTCCTATGTGCCTTTCTCTTTGCTGATGTTGCTTTGTATCTTTTGCTGTTACAAATTTTAGCCACGAGTATAATTACAGGCCATGTCCATAAGTTCTCCTAACAAAGACCAAAACTGAGGGTGGTCTGGTAGATCCCTGACATAAAAACAAATTAATAAATTGAACATCAGACTGAAAACTTCTATTAATCAAGTATACTATTAAAGACAAGAGAGAGAATGAGACCAAACATTTATAAAGCCTATATCTGATAAAAAGACTCTTACCAATAAAATAAGAACTCTCAAGACTCAATAACAAATCAGTTTAAAAATGAATTTTAAAAACATGAATAAACATTTTACCAAGGAAGATATACAAATGGTAAATAAGCATTTGAGAAGATGCTAAACATCATTAATGATTAATTTTCTTAAGGGAATGTAAATTTTTACCAAAAGAGATATCACTACACACATCTTAGACTTGCAAAAGCAAACTAATTATACTAAGTGTCAGACAGCATGTGGAGGAATTGCTATTCTCATACATTACCGCTGGGGATGCAAAATGATACAAGCACTTTGCATAATTGTTCAGCAGTTTCTTAAAAAGTTAAACATATAGCAACCATATCTTCTATCCATCCCACGCCTATGTATTTATCCAAAACAAGTAAAAGCAAATATCCATCCATACAAGCGGTTGTGCACAACTGCTCATGGCAGATTCTCATCCCCCCGCCCCAAGCCCTGTCCATGGCTACAAACCAGAAGCAATCCAAATGCACATCAACAGGTGAATGCAGAAGCAATGTGTATCCATACAATGGAAACAGTACTCAGTAATAAAGAGGAATAAGCTACCAGTACACGCTCAGCATAGATTTAACTCAAAACAGTCATGCTGGATGAAATGAGACAGACCCAAGTACAGTATGGCTCCAGCTGTATAAAGTCAAGGAAATGTGAACTAATGTATGATTACAGAAAGATCAGTGGGTGCCTGAGGCCAAGCTGACAGAAGTAGGAAGAAAGGATGACAAAAGGAGAAAAATAAAACTTTTAGGGTGATTATCTTGATCGCGGTAATTATTTCACAGGTACACGTAAAACAATTATTTCCTGTAGCAAAATTTATGAACTGGGCACTTCAAATATATACAGTACTGATGTTGTTTAGTTGCTAAGTCATATCCAACTCTTTGTGACCCCATGTACTGTAGCCCACCAGGCTCCTCTGTCCATGGGATTTCCTAGGNTATTTCACAGGTACACGTAAAACAATTATTTCCTGTAGCAAAATTTATGAACTGGGCACTTCAAATATATACAGTACTGATGTTGTTTAGTTGCTAAGTCATATCCAACTCTTTGTGACCCCATGTACTGTAGCCCACCAGGCTCCTCTGTCCATGGGATTTCCTAGGTAAGAATACTGGAGTGGGTTGCCATTTTTTTTCTCCAGGGGACCTTCCTGACCCAGGGATGGAATCTGAATCTCCAGTATTGGCAGGCGGGTTCTTTACTACTGAGCCGCCTGGGAAGCCAGTGTATGGTATATTGAATGTCAATTATGTTTTAATAAAGCTATTTTTATAAAGCACAAACATACATGCAACATATTTACACTGACTATAATTACAATTACAATTTTATTTAAACATTAATGTAGTATTTAAACAGTAATGTAGTATTCATTGCAGATGGTACAGTCTCATAATAGGATATAAGCCCAAACGTTGTATCCTTTTCACTTTATACAGTGTGTCTCTGTGACTGTAAGTATAAACATGTGGAGATGTCCAAAGCAAAACTTGAACTCCTTCACAAATGTGAGGTTCCTTCCCAAATGGATTTCCTAGTCAGACACACAACCCCACTCCACCTGCCCCACACATTGTGGTTTGTGGAAGAAACTCTCTCATGACCGGATCCATAACCTCTGTTCCTTACCATTGCTTCAAAGTTCTCTCCAGACCATGCCAAAAGGTCTTTATCTATTGAATTTCTACTTCATCAAAGCTTTATGGGAAACCCAGTGAAGGAGTCTAGACTGACTTTTATGGAAGCTGTGTCCTAGTTAGAAATATAAAAAGCAAAACATAGAAAATGCAAAAACAACAACAAAAAGTACAAATGATGATGCTGGATAAAGTACCAAGCTCCAGCAAGTAACATTTGGTACAATTACTGATGCCCTTGATGACACTCTGAGGTGACAAATGACCCTTTTGCCTGCTAAATGTTAAAAATCACCAAAGAGGATAATGAAAGGCAATGGGGGTGTGGGACTATTAGGCTGACCTAAATGGCAGTGAACATAAAGAAAAAAGCTGATACTGAGAAGTCTATAATAGGAAAATAATGAGACTGGCTTATCTTGCCTTTTCAAAGACATTCATGGAGCACCACTCTTGCTAACATCTCTGCAATAAAATAATACTTTTCTTTTTTCCTTCAGAGAGAACATCTAAAACCTGAAATGAAAAATCTGTCAAGCATTTGGCTATGCCATGGAGGATGATCCACTGGGGAATGGAAGAGCTGGCACGCTGAGAGAGACATGCAATTTATGCAGTCCTAAAGCTTAATTTTTGCTACAGGCTGTCCTCCCTTAAAAGTAACTTGGAAAGAAAATAAGCAGAAACTGGCTCTAATATTCCAGAAAAGAACATTTTTCATGAACTTCCAACTTAACAGAAAAAGCTAAATATTTTCAGTTACTGCATCAAATTTTTTCAAAGTTTGTTTTCGTTAATCCTGTAAAAACACTACATTGTTTTCTTTCCTTCCTTTCTCACGGTTTCTATCTTTTTATCTTTTTTTTTTCTTTTTTTGTGGTTGGGGGGCTGTTTTGGGTCTTCACTGCAATGGTCGGGCTTTCTCTAGTTGCAGCATGTGGGCGTAGTTGACCCACAGTATGTGGGATCTTAATTCCCTGACCAGGGACTGAAGAAGCATCCTCTGTATGGGAAGGCAGATTCTTAACCACTGGACCACCAAGGAAGTCCCCAGTTTCTATCTTTTGATTGAAATATATTCCTCTCCAACAAAGAAACATCACTCACCTCAACTAATCTTTCTCAAAGGCACTCCCAAGATTCTTACAGAAAGAAGTCATAGGGTGAATGCAGCTCCCTTATATCTGAAACAAAGGCACAATACTAGAGAGGGAGCTTTACTAATAACCATGGACCTATTTATCATCTATATGACATAACTTGGGCAGGATGGATTCCATGTCCTTCTCAGACTATACTTGCTTCCAATCTCCTTCCCATCCCTATTCCCACGTGACTCCCACCTTCAAACCCACCCTACTCCTATCTCTAGAACCAGTTAGGATCCTAAATTTAAAAGATTTAAGATGTTACATTGTCTATAAGAAAGACTGGAAATAACCTAAATGTCTATCTAGAAGGAAACAATTGAATGTATTATGTTACAACTATCCTATGGGCTACAAAACAACTATTAAAATAATGGGTAGATGTATATGTACTGGTCTATATTTACTGTTAAGTTGTCCATAACATATTGTAAAGTAATAAAGCAAAGCTGCTCACTAAAATGCATAGATAGATAGAAATACCTTTATAAATTTATTTTTAAAAAACTTCCAAAAAGGAATAAACCCTATTTTGGGTAGGATGAAAATTGTACAGGAGAATGATGTGTTTTTTTTTTACCTTATATAATTTTGAAGCATTTGGAGTATAGTTATTTCTACTTTGTATTTTGGGGTTTTTTCCCCCGATCAAAAAGGTTTAAATCAAGAAACTAACAGTACATGTTTTCTCTTTACTGTTTTCATTGTTTATTGTTGACTAACCTACTAAGTATACCATGCGGACAGAAACCAGGTGTGCGCTGATCACTGTTGTGTCCCTCATTTGAAAACAGTCAATGAATATTTCTTGAATAGATGGGTTAGTTAACTAGATTCAGGGCCGTCACACTCTGATCTGATGGCCTTGGTCTAACTGGACTCTCTCTGGTTCCCATGACCAAGCACCCCTTGTACCCCATCATCATAACCGTGTCCCCACCTCAATCTCTTGCATTTAGCATTTTTGTCTGCTCCTTTTCTTGACGGCCCAGCCCCCGCAGCACTGGCCTTGCTCTTGCTGTCCTCCCTGCCAGGGCATAAAGCCCTCCCTCCTGATCCTGACTGAGAAGCAAGAACCCTTTCCACTGTCTACTCGCAGTCAGAGAGAGTCAGCCCTGCATGAGACTACCCATGGGTCTGTCTGTGTTCCCCATAAAATCCTCAAGTCACTTTTATACTGACTCTTTGACTACTTTTCCCTTGGATACCTTCGTCTGTTTGTTAATTGGACACCCTCCCAGCTGCCAAGTCTGGATCTGTTTTCAGAGGTCCTCTGCCAGTGGTCAAGCCTGATTCCAAGTTCTGATACTCCCAGTCGACCTCACCCCTACTGCAACAAATGAAGTGATCTGTAACTAGACTAACAACTGATCGCCATGGACATTTTCAAAATACCGAGGTTAAACCTAACCTTCCCAGTTTCCTTTAATATAATGCAAGCACTTTCAGGAAGGGAAATATATTTTTCTTAATATTTTCCATTCAACTTGTTTATCTGAAATGAAAACACATCATTATATAGTAGTCTACAAAGACCTCTGCTATCTTCTAGCCCTTCTCTGGGCTCTTCCTTCCCCAAACATCTTTTTCCCTTTGACTTTCTGTTTGTAAATAGAAATCTGTGAGATTGCACTTTTGGTTCTAGTTACCTAAGAGACTCCATAGAGGCAATGGGTTCATCTTTAATCCTTTGCAAACTAAATAACCATGACAATGAAAGTGCATTATTAAAAAGTTTGTGACCCTAGTAAAGATTCAGAATATGGTATCAAAGATTAAAGAGCTGAGTCATTTGAAGATGTCTAATACTGGTAGTTGGTAAGATCCTGCCCGAAACTATTTTGCCTATTAAATTTTTTATTTAGTGAGAGGCAGCTGTTATTTACTAGGAAGTTTATACATTAAAAAAATTAAGCAATACAAGAACATACAATGGGGAAAAGGTAGTCTCTTAAACAAATGGTGCTGGGAAAACTGAACACTCACTTGCAAAAGAATCAAACTGAACTTTCTTATACCACATATAAAAATAAACTCAAAGTGGATTAAAGACTTAACTGTAAGACCTGAAACCATAACAATTCTAAAATACAACATAGACATTATGGTTTTTGTCATTGGTTCTAGCCATGTTTTTTTTGGATACATCTCCTCAGGAAAGGGGAACAAAAGCAAAGATAAACAAGGGAGACTACATCAAACCAAAAAGCTATTGTTCAGCAAAGGAAACCACCAACAAAATGAAAACCTGCCTACTGAGTGGGAAACGATTTTTGCAAACAATACATCTGATAAGGGGTTAATATTCAAAACATATGAACTCATACAATTCAATATCAAAAAACCCCAAGCCACCTAATTTTTAAGTGGGCAAAGAACCTAGAGAGACATTTTTCCAAAGAAGACATACAGATGGTAAACAGACACATGAAAAAATGCTCAATATCACTAATCATCAGGGAAATGCAAATCAAAACCACAATAAGCTATGACCTCACAGCTGTTAGAATGCTTATCATCAAAAAGACCAGAAATAACAAGTGTTTTGTGAGAATGTGGAGAAAAGGAAACCCTTGTGCACTGTTGGTAGGAATGTAAATTGGTGTAGCCATTACATAAAACACTGTGAAGGCTGCTCAAAAAATTTTTAAATAGAACCAATATACAATTTAGCAATTTCACTCCTGGGTATTTATCTAAAGAAAATGAAAACACTAGTTAGAAAAGGTATATGGACCACTACATTCACTGCAGTATTATTTACAATAGCCAATATATGGAAGGAACCTAAGTGTTGATAAATAGATGAATGGATAAAAAAGATGCAATACATACATGCAATGGAATATTACTTGGTCATAAAAAGAATGAAATCTTGCCATTTAGGACAACATGGATGGACCTAGAGAGTGTTACACTGAGTAAAATAAGTTAGATAGAGAAAAACAAATACTGTATGAATCCACTATATGTGGAATCTAAAAAACAAATGAATAAGCGTAACAGAACAGAAAGAGAGTCATAGGTACAAAGAACAAACAGTCACCCGTTTGTTCTTTGTACCTATGGAAACTATGGAAAAAGACATCATTCAGAATGAGGCAGCAAAGAGAAAACTGCAGATGGCTGGACTTCCTTTCAGAGAAGCAGTAACTGAAGGCTGTCTTCTCCAGTTATTGAAAAGAAAAGTCTCCAAAAGTCCACCTCAATAGATCACACAGATTATCACCCTCTTTGAAAGCTCCACCACTGGGATTCTGGCCCAGTAAAATTGCTTCGATTCTCATGAATTCAGAAAAGCAACCCTTAAGGGTTGTTATGAGGTAGGTAATATCAGCTTCCTTTGACCAGTGATGTGCTTTATTTCACTTCTGCTTATTCCCATTCATAGCTAGTCAACTCACAAGAGCTATACTCTATAAATGAGAAACTGCCTTCATATCAATGAACAGTTATTCACTTTGTATCTCTTTCATTCATCACCAGTTTATGGAGTGTCTATATTCTCAGCACTGGGGTAGTTAGGCTGAAATAACTGAATACAGAACTTGTATCTCTGCCTTCAATAATACTTTCCATATGTTTCTTTCATTTTGCTATAGATACCTAATTGCATGTTCAAGTCACATTGATCAAGAAGATTCACTGACTATGAGCTATTCAAAATATTTAAGGTCACACATTATTTAACCTTGAATAAAATAATGAAACATGAAAACTCTGAGAAAATTTCAGATTTTGGTTGCATTGACAGATTTTTCTCCCTGTATGCAAACTCAAAAAAATTTTACAGAAGAAAAATGCTGAAACTATAAGGTATTTTAAAAATCACAGCTATGCCAAAATGAAATGTTATCTTCTTGCTGAGATATATTTTCTAGGGCCAACACTGCTGCTGCTGCTGCTGCTAAGTCGTTTCAGTCATGTCCAACTCTGTGCAACCCCATAGACGGCACCCCACCAGGCTCCCCCATCCCTGGAATTCTCCAGGCAAGAACACAGGAGTGGGCTGCCATTTCCTTCTCCAATGCATCAAAGTGAAAAGTGAACAACACTACTCCTCCAGTCAAAGTCAGCAGTATAGCCCACTAAGGGCCATTCAAAATCAGGCAATACTCCAATACCTTAGGAAGGGTCCCCATCCATGCCTGCCACTGAGTTCTCATAATCTTCATTTGGCTGACTAAACCATACCAATGCTCAAGCCAATCCTACAAAATACTAGCCATTCCCATTCATAGGAAAACTCTGGTGTAAAGCAGCTGTCCTGAGTCAGGCATCCCAGACCCTTGTGAATGCTCTGAGTGACTATACACTGGCCAAGCTACAGCCTTCATGCCTTCCTCCTGGGCTCGTGCCTTCCTCCTGGGCTCGTGCCTTCCTCCTGGGCTCGTGCCTTTCTCCTGGGCTCCAGCCTAGATGATTAGATTTTCCCCACAATGTGAATGAGAGTGCTATTCTCCTTATCTGTCTCTGCTCTTCAGCCACACTGGACTTCTAGATCATCAAGTAAGACCCAAGGGCCTTCTTGCTATACACTTTTGGATATGCATCCTATCCTGGTTTTTAACAAAAGGAACACATTAAAAGGTACCTTTCTGGTTCCCCAGAGCACCTCAGTTCCTGCTGTTACACTCTCCGGAGGTACTTCTTTTCATTATAGTTGCATAACTTGCACTCAGTATCTGACTTCCTCATGAGACCATGCATTCTATAAAAGCCAGATACCATGCCTGTCTTGATTATGTTTTTATTCAAGGCTCCTATCACAGTGCCAGTGAAATAGTGGTAGCTGCTTAATAGTTTTCTTCATGAATAAAGGAATTCAAAATTAACCAGAAAAATGAAGTCCAGTCAAAAGTACACATAAGACATGGAGAGTGTGACAACTTGTTTTCAACTTCTGAAGAACTACATCACAGTCAGATAAAGGTCTACTCATTCTAAAGCCCAAAATTAAAAAAAAAAAAAAATCTATCAGGGTTGGATTGGGGGTGGGACAGGAGGGAGGTCCAAGGGGAAGGGAATATATGCATACATATAACTGATTCACTTCCTTGTGCAGGAGAAATTAACATAACATTGTGAAGTTGTAAAGCAGTTATATTCCAATAAAAAATAAATTTAAAAAAATCTTACAGTTTTAAGTGATTCTCCAATCTGGCCATCTCTGTGCAATTTTGCCTTAGTAGCTAGCTAGGCTTTGTCAGAAAGATTCAAATCTATAAATATGTGCTATAAGGAAACAGCACTGGTGGAAAAAAAAAAAATCAACTCTCATTTCATGGCAGTGTGACCTTGAGAAAGTCATCTGATCTCTGAATTCAGTTACTCACCTATAAAAAGATGATTCTTGAGGTCACATACATGAAAGAATTTTCCAAATTGCAAAAGGCTGGACACATGTAAGAAACTCTTCTAATGTTGAAAATATATGGGAATTTCAAATGGAAGAACAGAGAATTTTAGGACTAGAGAGCCCAAACAAATTTCCCTTGTAAGCCAATGACTAAATGACAAGGCCAGAGAGCATGAACACAGTGCCTGGGAGCTCTCCAGCAACTCTGCCCTCCAGACAGCACCATCACTCTTGCCAAAAAAGGAGGCTGGATGCTGATTTTATTCAAACAGATTCAATTCCATCAGATTCCCATGATAAAAATATTTTCCCGTTTTGTCCATGAATTTGCAATGAAGTTCAACAATGTAGAAAAGTTGCTGAAGCACGAACACAAGCTAAATGGATCTAGGCTTATGAGTGGGGATGGCCTCACACTTGTAATTCAACCATTGTCTTCTGAGAGACTACGCTGATATATTTTAATATTAAGGGAGAAGGGCCCCATTAGGGAAACCTATGAATGCAGTCACAGTACAGAGAAATAATCCAGCGCTGATGTAATCAAGGACATGTTACTACTAACAGGAACCCTGAGAGCAGCACCTCATGCCAGACCATGTCAGGGTGGTTCAATAAAACAGAGAGCTGAAGATTCTATATATGCAAACTCCAGGAGATAGTGAAGGGCAAGGAGGCCTGGTGTGCTGCAGTCCATGGGGTAGAGATGTGTATAAGAGACAGGTGTTACACTGAGTAAAATAAGTTAGATAGAGAAAAACAAATACTGTATGAATCCACTATATGTGGAATCTAAAAAACAAATGAATAAGCGTAACAGAACAGAAAGAGAGTCATAGGTACAAAGAACAAACAGTCACCCGTTTGTTCTTTGTACCTATGGAAACTATGGAAAAAGACATCATTCAGAATGAGGCAGCAAAGAGAAAACTGCAGATGGCTGGACTTCCTTTCAGAGAAGCAGTAACTGAAGGCTGTCTTCTCCAGTTATTGAAAAGAAAAGTCTCCAAAAGTCCACCTCAATAGATCACACAGATTATCACCCTCTTTGAAAGCTCCACCACTGGGATTCTGGCCCAGTAAAATTGCTTCGATTCTCATGAATTCAGAAAAGCAACCCTTAAGGGTTGTTATGAGGTAGGTAATATCAGCTTCCTTTGACCAGTGATGTGCTTTATTTCACTTCTGCTTATTCCCATTCATAGCTAGTCAACTCACAAGAGCTATACTCTATAAATGAGAAACTGCCTTCATATCAATGAACAGTTATTCACTTTGTATCTCTTTCATTCATCACCAGTTTATGGAGTGTCTATATTCTCAGCACTGGGGTAGTTAGGCTGAAATAACTGAATACAGAACTTGTATCTCTGCCTTCAATAATACTTTCCATATGTTTCTTTCATTTTGCTATAGATACCTAATTGCATGTTCAAGTCACATTGATCAAGAAGATTCACTGACTATGAGCTATTCAAAATATNATACATATAACTGATTCACTTCCTTGTGCAGGAGAAATTAACATAACATTGTGAAGTTGTAAAGCAGTTATATTCCAATAAAAAATAAATTTAAAAAAATCTTACAGTTTTAAGTGATTCTCCAATCTGGCCATCTCTGTGCAATTTTGCCTTAGTAGCTAGCTAGGCTTTGTCAGAAAGATTCAAATCTATAAATATGTGCTATAAGGAAACAGCACTGGTGGAAAAAAAAAAAATCAACTCTCATTTCATGGCAGTGTGACCTTGAGAAAGTCATCTGATCTCTGAATTCAGTTACTCACCTATAAAAAGATGATTCTTGAGGTCACATACATGAAAGAATTTTCCAAATTGCAAAAGGCTGGACACATGTAAGAAACTCTTCTAATGTTGAAAATATATGGGAATTTCAAATGGAAGAACAGAGAATTTTAGGACTAGAGAGCCCAAACAAATTTCCCTTGTAAGCCAATGACTAAATGACAAGGCCAGAGAGCATGAACACAGTGCCTGGGAGCTCTCCAGCAACTCTGCCCTCCAGACAGCACCATCACTCTTGCCAAAAAGGAGGCTGGATGCTGATTTTATTCAAACAGATTCAATTCCATCAGATTCCCATGATAAAAATATTTTCCCGTTTTGTCCATGAATTTGCAATGAAGTTCAACAATGTAGAAAAGTTGCTGAAGCACGAACACAAGCTAAATGGATCTAGGCTTATGAGTGGGGATGGCCTCACACTTGTAATTCAACCATTGTCTTCTGAGAGACTACGCTGATATATTTTAATATTAAGGGAGAAGGGCCCCATTAGGGAAACCTATGAATGCAGTCACAGTACAGAGAAATAATCCAGCGCTGATGTAATCAAGGACATGTTACTACTAACAGGAACCCTGAGAGCAGCACCTCATGCCAGACCATGTCAGGGTGGTTCAATAAAACAGAGAGCTGAAGATTCTATATATGCAAACTCCAGGAGATAGTGAAGGGCAAGGAGGCCTGGTGTGCTGCAGTCCATGGAGGAGCAAAGAGTTGGACATGACTTAGCGATGGAACAGGATTCTACATTTTTCCATGCTTGTTTATCTTATCATTTATCACTCATTAAACTTTTTGAGATTTTGCAATGGTCATATGCATGTAAAAAAAAGGTATATATAGGCACAATTGGAAGGAGTTTCAACCTGCAGAAGGTACTATTGTGGACGCAAGGAGGCAAGCACTAGAGGAAAAGCTGAGACAGAGGCTGTTGTTTGTGAGCTTGGGTTCCGAAAAGGTTGCTTCCCATTTGGAACTATGAAGGACCCAGGGACTCTCACAGTGGGAGCAAAGAGTCTATGGTTAGCCCCTATGGGTCATAGCAGATCTTAAGCTGGCCCACCAAACTATCTTTCCACTGATAACAACTTCAAAAAAAAAAAAAGAAGAAGCTGCCAGTGGAAACCCAGAGGCTGCTCACTGTGAATTGTCCTCCCAGATGTTGAGTGGGACCAGACCCAAGTTACCTGTGGATTCCCCTCATCAAAGTGCCACGTCACAGGGCCTCCATGACTGCTAATTGCTTCCTGTATTTCTTGCTCTCCTGATGAAATTAGCTGGCAAAGAAACCCTAGATTCCCACTGGAATCTGCTAGGATCTCTGCCTCTGAAGAGACTGAAGTTTAACTTGGGCATTAATGATGTAGCTATTACCAAATACATAAAATGAATGCAAACGGTCTACAGTCATGTATGTATGAGCCACTCCAAACACCCCAGAGAAGTTCACTCTGCTGCCTGTATATTTGGTGAGCATTAAAAAAAATAAATCAGGGGAAGAAGCCATTTAGCTTTCAGAAGCAGACCCTCGAGTAATCATGGGAACTAGAATGTCAGTTTTGAGGAATGGAAATTTTGTGTAACTCCTCCAGGGTCCCCTCTGCTCCACCCAGTGTTTTGTGTGTGGCTTTAGAAGGAGGATATTTATTGATATTCTGCATATAGTCCAGCAAGCTCTATCCAGGGGCTCCAACTTTCTACAAAGTTTCCTAATGAATCCCTAGGCAAGAAAAGAAGAGTTACGTGATGCTCCCAGAACAGGCTTCAGATCAAACCACTGTCTGTGGAAATAGAAATAAACCCTAATATCCCCATGTGCTATACACACTTCTTATCTTTCTGGCTTGCCTTGGAGGATTCCACCTAGATTAGGTGACAAGAGTGTTTTGAGCTTTTTGCAAGAAGCTACTTCTGCCTGACTCATGCTTTAACCATAATACAGCTTATAAGAATGAGATGGTCAAATTGAAAGCAGGCATTGGGTCTTTTTGTGACCTAGACTTCTTCTGCTATAAAGGCTCTGAGTCCCTGTATTAGACTTGAATAGCAGGTGACAAAAACAGGCTGTGGGCAGGAAAGTTCTGCAAAGCCTCAACAATTTTAACTCTCTTATCCCAGTTCACTAACAGATATCAGTAAAAAGCATTTTGTCCTATTCAGCTTCTTGCTTTCATTGTCTCCATTTCATTTATCCTGTATCTATTTTCTATATTCTCCAAATTGAAATAATCTCCTCACTTGAAATTCTTCTTACTAAGGAAAAGAATTTCTTTTAAAGGAGACCAAATGAACCTAACAGGCATATACAGAACATCCCACCAAACAGCATAATATACACTCCTCCTGGGCACAAACGGAACAGTTTCCAGGACAGATTACATGTTATGTCACAAAACAGCTCTTAACAAACTTAAGAAGATTGAAATCATACTAAGTATTCTGTCTGACCATAATGAGATGAAAACTAGATATCAATAACAGAAGGAAAACAACTGGAGAATTTATAAATACATGGAAATTAAATAACACATTCTTGAACAACCAATAGATCAAAGATATCAAAAAAAGTTGTAAAATATCTTGAGGAGATTCCTTAAAAAACTGGAAATAGAACTGCCTTATGACCCAGCAATCCCACTGCTGGGCATACACACTGAGGAAACCAGAACTGAAAGAGACACGTGTGCCCCAGTATTTATTGCAGCACTGTTTATAATAGCCAGGACATGGAAGCAATCTAGATGTCCATCAGCAGATGAATGGATAAGAAAGCTATGATACATATACACAATGGAGTATTACTCAGCTATTAAAAAGAATACACTGAATCAGTTCTAATGAGGTGGATAAAACTGGAGCCTATTATACAGAGTGAAGTAAGCCAGAAAGAAAAAAACACCAATACAGTATACTAATGCATATATATGGAATTTAGAAAGATGGTAACAATAACCCTGTATGCGAGATAGCAAAAGAGACACAGATGTATAGAACAGTCTTTTGGACTCTGTGGGAGAGAGGGAGGGTGGGATGATTTGGGAGAATGGCATTGAAACATGTATAATATCATATAAGAAATGAATCTCCAGTCCGGGTTCAATGCATGATACTGGATGCTTGGGGCTGGTGCACTGGGATGACCCAGAAGGATGGTATGGGAAGGGAGGTGGGAGGAGGGTTCAGGATGGGGAACATGTGTACACCTGTGGTGGATTCATGCTGATGTATGGCAAAACCAGTACAATATTGTAAAGTAATTAGCCTACAATTTAAATAAATNTGCAGCACTGTTTATAATAGCCAGGACATGGAAGCAATCTAGATGTCCATCAGCAGATGAATGGATAAGAAAGCTATGATACATATACACAATGGAGTATTACTCAGCTATTAAAAAGAATACACTGAATCAGTTCTAATGAGGTGGATAAAACTGGAGCCTATTATACAGAGTGAAGTAAGCCAGAAAGAAAAAAACACCAATACAGTATACTAATGCATATATATGGAATTTAGAAAGATGGTAACAATAACCCTGTATGCGAGATAGCAAAAGAGACACAGATGTATAGAACAGTCTTTTGGACTCTGTGGGAGAGAGGGAGGGTGGGATGATTTGGGAGAATGGCATTGAAACATGTATAATATCATATAAGAAATGAATCTCCAGTCCGGGTTCAATGCATGATACTGGATGCTTGGGGCTGGTGCACTGGGATGACCCAGAAGGATGGTATGGGAAGGGAGGTGGGAGGAGGGTTCAGGATGGGGAACATGTGTACACCTGTGGTGGATTCATGCTGATGTATGGCAAAACCAGTACAATATTGTAAAGTAATTAGCCTACAATTTAAATAAATAAATGTATATATATTTAAAAAATCTTGACAAAAATGAAAATAAAAATACAATATACACATTAAACCATATAGGGTACAGCAAAAGAAAATAGAGACATTTATAGCTGTAAACACAAATTTAAAAAACAGAAAAATCTCAAATAGATAATCTAACTTTTCACCTCAGGTAACTAGAAAAAGAAGAACAAACTGAGGTCAAAGCTATCAGAAGGAAAGAAATAATAAAAATTACAGCAGAAATAAAGGAAATAGAGGATAGAAAAATGATAGAAAAAATAAATGAAACTAAGAGTTGGGTTTTTCAAACATCTTCAAAATTGATAAACCCATTAACTAAGAAAAAAGAGAAAAGAAAGTAATATTTAAAAAATAAAGAGGAAAAACATTATAACTGATACTACAGAAATATGTAAGAACATAAGAGACCACTGTGAATAATTATATGCCAATGAATGGGAAAACTTAGAAGAAATGGATAAATTTCTAGAAACATTATTGTTCAGTCACTAAGTCATGTCCAACTTGTTGCAACCTCATGGACTGTAGCACGGCAGGCTCCTCGGTCCTCCACTATCTCCTGGAGTTTGCTCAAATTCATGTCCATTGAGTTTGTGATGTCATTCAAACATCTCATCCTCTGTCACCCTATCTCCTCCTACCCTCAATCTTTTCCAGAATCAGGGTCTTTTCCAATGAGTCAACTCTTCACATCAGGTAGAAAATACTGGAGCTTCAACTTCAGCATCAGTCCTTCCAATGAACATTCAGGGTTGATTTCCTTCAGGACTGACTGGTTTGATCTCTTTGCAGTCCAAGTGACTCTCAAGAGTCTTCAATATTACAGTTCAAAACCATCAGTTCTTCAGCGCTCAGCCTTCTTTATGGTCCAACTCTCACGTCTGTACATGACTCCTGGGAAAACTATAGCTTTGACTGTCTACACTTTTGTGGGCAAAAATGATGTCTCTGTTTTGTAGCATGCTGTCTATGTTTGTCATAGCTTTCCTTCCAAGGAGCAAGCTTTTCTTAATTTCATGGCTGCAGTCACTGTCCACAGTGATTTTGGATCCCAAGAAGAGAAAATCTGTCACTGCTTCCACTTTTTCCCCATCTATTTGCCATGAAGTGATGGGCTGGATGCCATGATCTTAGTGTTTTCAATGTTGAGTTTTAAGTCAGCGTTTTCACTCTCCTCTTTCATCCTCATCAAGGGGCTCTTTAGTTCCTCTTCACTTTCTTCCACTAGAGTGGTATCACCTGTATATCTGAGGTTATTGATATTTCTCCCTGAAATCTTGATCCCAGCTTGTGATTCCTCTAGCCTGGCATTTCACATGATGTACTCTGCATATAAGTTAAATAAGCAGGGTGACAATATACAGCCTTGACATACTCCTTTCCCAGTTTGGAACCAGTCCATTGTTCCATGTAATGTTCTAACTGTTGTTTCTTGACCTGGATACAGGTTTCTCAGGAGACAGGTAAAGTGGTCTGGTACTCCCATCCCTTTAAGAATTTTCCACAGTTGGTCGCGATCCACAAAGTCAAAGGCTTTAGCACAGTCAATGAAGCAGATGTTTTTTTCTGGAACTCCCTTGCTTTCTCCATGATCCAGCGAATGTTGGCAATTTGATCTCTGGTTCCTCTGCCTTTTCTAAACCCAGCTTGTACCATAAGAAGTTCTCAGTTCATGTACTGCTAAAGCTTTGCTTGAAGGATTTTGAGCATAACCTTGCTAGCATGTGAAACGAGAGCAACTGTGTGGTAACTTGAACACTTTTTGGCATTGCCCTTCTTTGGGATTGGAATAACTGACATTTTCCAGTCTTGTGGCCACTGCTGAGTTTTCCAAATTTGCTGACATACTGTTAATACTTTAACAGCATTATCTTTTAGGATTTTAAATAGCTCAGATGGAACTCCATCACCTCCACTAGCTTTGCCTGTAGCAATGCTTCCTAAGGTCCACTTGACCAGACACCCTAAAATGTCTGGCTCTACATGAGTGACCACACCATCATGGTTATCTGGGTCAGTAAGACTTTTTAATGAGATCCTTGCCAGGTACTGCAATCTTGGTTGTAGATTTTTCCCTTTCAGTGCTTTAAATATATCTCACCATTCCCTTCTGGCCTGCAGTCTCTGCTGAAAGATCAGCTGTTGAGCATATGAGGTTTCTCTTGTATGTTACTTGTTGCTTCTCCCTTGCTGCTTTTAATATTCTTTCTTTGTTTTTAGTCTTTGCTAGTTTGATGAATATGGTGTCTCCTTGGGTTTATCCTGTATGCGACTCTTTGTGGTGTCTTTTGAATTTGATTGACTATTTCCTTTTCCATGTTGGGGAAATTTTCAACTATAATCTCTTCAAAAATTTTCTCATTTTCTCAAACCCTTTCTTTTTCTCTTCTTCTTCTGGGACCCCTATAATTCAAATGTTGGTGCGTTTGACATTGTCCCAGAGGTCTCTGAGACTGTCCTCAGTTCTTTTCATTCTTTTTACTTTATTCTGCTTTTCAGAAGTTAATTCCACCATTTATCTTCCGGCTCACTCACTTGTTCTTCTGCTTCAGATATTCTGCTATTGATTTCTTCTGGAGTATTTTTAATTTCAGTAATTGTGTTGTTTGTCTCTGTATGTTCATTCTTTAATTCTTCTATGTCTTTGTTAACTGATTCTTGCATTTTTTCCACTTTGTTTTCAAGGTTTTTGATCATCTTTATTATCATTATTCTGAATTATTTTCCAGGTAGTTTGCCTATTTCCTCTTCATCTATTTGGACTTCTATGTTTCTAGTTTGTTCTTTCATTTGTGTAGTATTTCTCTGCCTTTTTTTTTTTTTTTAACTTCTTTTGCTTGAAGTCTCCTTTTTCCAGGCTTCAAGGTTGAAATCTTTCCTCCTTCTGGTTTCTGCCCTCCTAAGGTTGGTCCAGTGGTTTGTGTAAGCTTCCTATCGGGTGAGATTTGTGCTGAGTTTTTGTTTGCTTTTCCTCTGATGGGCAAGGTGGAGTGAGGTGGTAATCCTGTCTGCTGAGGACCGGGTTTGTATTTTTGTTTTGTTTGTTGTTTAGATGAGGTGTCCTGCACAGGGTGCTACTGGTGGTTGGGTGATGCTGGGTCTTCTATTTAAGCATCCTTTGTGTGAGTTCTCACTATTTGATACTCCCTAGCGTTAGTTCTCGGAGAAGGCAACAGCACCCCACTCCAGTACTCTTGCCAGGAAAATCCCACGGGTGGAGAAACCTGGTAGGCTGCCATCCATGAGGTCGCTAACAGTCGGACATGACTAAACGACTTCACTTTCACTTTTTACTTTCATGCACTGGAGAAGGAAATGGCAACTCACTCCAGTGTTCTTGCCTGGAAAATCCCAGGGGCGGGGGAGCCTGGTGGGCTGCCGTCTATGGGGTCGCACAGAAAGCGTTAGTTCTCTGGTTGTCTAGGGTCTTATAGTCAGTGCTTCCACTCCAAAGGCTCAGAGATCAACCTCTCTCCAAAGACCAGTCTAGGTCCAATCTGCCAAGAGGAATTTCACCGGAGATGAAAGGGATTTTACTTGAATTCCAAAAGCCAGTGCACAAGAACACAACCGTGATCTCTGACACAGTGGAAAACGCTGCCCTGCCCCTAGCCTGAGCCAGGAGCCCTCAGAATGTAAAGAGAAACACTGAGAGCTTGGAGCCTTGGAAGAGCTTGGAAACTAAAGCTCTCTGAGCCTCTCCCTGCACAGCCCTATCCCTGCTGATAAGGGTGAGAGCTTTCTTTAATATTTTAATATTATAGCATTCAAAATAACTACGCTTGATTATGACTTTTGCCAGATTGTAGAATTTGAGTTTTTAGTAGGAGAGCAGGTAAATCATATTTTCTATAGCAACTACTATGTCCATTCTTATTTTTGTTATCTTGTTTCTAACTTTCTGCTATTTCTATTATGCTTCATCTTTTATTTTATAGACTTTTGCTTTTATATTCCATAGTATTTGGAAGGTAGAAATCAAGTTCTTAATCACATGAATATTGTAAATATATTGTTAAACTTGCATTTGATATTGAAGAAATAACAACTTCCAAATTCTCACAAGCATAACAAGAAATTTTGTGTACATATCTTTCCTACTCATTCTGTCCCTTTATTTCCAGAAGTTTATAGTTTCTCCTAAGTGATATGTGAGATGAGTGAATGAAAGTCGCTTAGTCGTGTCCAACTTTGACTGACCCTATGGACTATATATAGTCCATGGAATTCTCCAGGCCAGAATACTGGAGTGGGTAGCCTTTCCCTTCTCCAGGGGATCTTCCCAACTCAGGGATCAAACCCAGGTCGCCCACACTCCAGGTAGATTCTTTACCAGCTGAGCCACAAGAGAAGCCCAAGAATACCGGTGTGGGTAGCCTATGCCTTCTCCACCAAATCTTCCCAACCCAAGAAATGAATGGACTGATATTTGGCCAGCAACTCCCATGCAACAAACGGCAGGTGTCTACCTTGATTATTCAGTTCCCTTAACTTACTGGCTGTAAATATCACTGGCTGAGGATCCAGATGATTACTATACACTAAACAGATTTAGAATAAAAATTAAGCAATATATAAGTGTTTATAATACAAATTTGTAGCCATGTTTTTCAAATTTTTTTCTTATACACAGATCATATATTCTATGTTGCTTTTCTTTCATGTTGTCTTTAAGGCCTTTCATGCAAAAATCAAAGACTGTAAAACTGGATTACACCTTTAAAGTATTTGTTTTAGGATAGTTTAATAGTACCTGGCTCGTAAGATAAAGAATATCTTATTGTTGTCTTTTGACGTGAAGAATGAATTGACTTAGCACAGAATTTTTTTCTTTTAGTATTTCAGATAAGAAACATTTGATAAGTGTTTGTGAGAAAAATAAGGCTGATTATAGTTCCCTTCATGAAACTGATTTATTTTTCCATTATGTGTTTCTTCTTTCTCCTTAAAATGAAAGACCTTGACAGATCTGACTAGTAGTTGGCCTCTTTATTAATTTTATCTACTACTCAATAAGTTCATTTGAATTATAGATTCAGACCTTCTTTTAGTTCAAGGACAGATTCTATGTTCCCTTTGATAATTATTACTCTTCATAGAAATCAAGTGTATTCTTATGGAACAACTAAAATCTTAGTGTGAATCTCCAATACCTGCCTTCCATATCCAGCAATCTCTTTGTTTTTTTGTCTTTCTCTCTTTGCTTCAATACAGTTGTTTTTTTTTAATTCCTTTTATTGAATTTATTTGGTACTGTATCAATTTAGCACTCTAAGGATCCCAAAGTCTATATTTCCACTGCTGCATTTTGGGTTGTCTTAAACTACTTTTATTTAACTAAGTTTCCTTTACATCTATGCCTCTGTTTTAGCCTTTTACTGCATTATAATTCTCTGTATCTCCATTATGAAACTTTTCAAAGACACAAAGAGATGTTTTCAATGATGTCTTCTTTGCTGAAAGAGCAAACTCATTATTTTTAGAGATTATTTTTTTCCTATCTATAGAGTTATATTCTTTTTTATTACATTGTAATATATTTTTATAGAGCCTATAATGATTTTTTAAACTTTATTGAAGCATTATTTACACAAATGAAATTCACCCATTTTAAACATGTAGTATGATGAATTTTGGTAATTGTCTACAAACAGGTATCTTCTATCACAATCAAGAATAGCAATATTTGTACCATCTCAAGTGTTTTCTCTTGCTCTTTAGTAGGAAATCCCTTTTGGCATCCCCTGCCTCTACAAAACCATGATATGATGTCTGTACCTATAATTTTTTCTTTTCTATAACTTTATGTAAATGGAATAACGTGGTATTTTTTCTGTGTTTGATTTCTGATACTTAGTATAATGTTTGGGGTAATTATCTATTTTCTCCTTGTATTAATATTGTATATCTTATTATTATTGAGCTCCATGGACATGAATATGAGCAAGCTCCAGGAGTTGGTGATAGACAGGGAAGCTTAGCATGCTGCAGTCCATGGGGTCACAAAAAGTCAGACACAACTGAGAGACTGAACTGAACTAATTCTGTAATTCTACATTTTCTTTCAGTTCAGTTCAGTTGCTTAGTCATGTCTGACCCTTTGCAACCCCATGAATCGCAGCACGCTAGGCCTCCCTGTCCATCACCATCTCCCGGAGTTTACTCAGACTCAAAGTTCAATGAGTCAGTGATGCCATCCAGCCATCTCATCCTCTGTCATCCCCTTCTCCTCCTGCCCCCAATCCCTCCAAGCATCAGAGTCTTTTCCAATGAGTTAACTCTTCTCATGAGGTGGCCAAAGTACTGGAGTTTCAGCTTTAGCATCATTCCTTCCAAAGAAATCCCAGGGCTGATCTCCTTCAGAATGGACTGGTTGGATCTCCCTGCAGTCCAAGGGACTCTCAAGAGTCTTCTCCAACACCACAGGTCAAAAGCATCAGTTCTTCGGTGCTCAGCTTTCTTCACAGTCCAACTCTCACATCCATACATGACCACTGGAAGAACCATAGCCTTGACTAGGCGGGCCTTAGTTGGCAAAGTAATGTCTCTGCTCTTTTCTTTACCCATTCACAAAGTGATAAATAGTTGGGTTTCCAGTTTTAGCTATAATGAAAAATGCTACAAACATTCACACACAAGTCTTTGTGTGGCTATACATTTCCATTTCTAACGAGTGAACACCTAGAGTGGGATTTCTGAGGCACAGCATAAGCATATCTTTAGCTTTATGGAATACTGATTGCTGCGCTACTTTCTGTAGTGACTGTAGTTCTGCACCACCAGCAGCAAAGTCTGAGAGCTCCAATCACTCCACATCGTTGGTAACATTTGGTATGGTCAGCCTTTTTCATTTTTGCTATTATGGTGGGTTTATAGTAGCTTCTCATTGTGATTTTAAGTTGCATTTCCTTGATGACTAGTAATTGACCATCTTCTCATGTACTTAATAGTCATGGGTATATCTTTGTTCTGCACCACCAGCAGCAAAGTCTGAGAGCTCCAATCACTCCACATCGTTGGTAACATTTGGTATGGTCAGCCTTTTTCATTTTTGCTATTATGGTGGGTTTATAGTAGCTTCTCATTGTGATTTTAAGTTGCATTTCCTTGATGACTAGTAATTGACCATCTTCTCATGTACTTAATAGTCATGGGTATATCTTCTTTTCTACAGTTCCTATTCTGTATTTTTCCCTGCCTTTTTTTTTTTTTTTTGCCTTTTGATCACTGACTGGAAGAGCTTTTTGGGTTGGGGCATTTTTCTGTGTTCTGAATATAAGGTTAGATTATGCTTTGCAACTATTTTCTATAAATTTATGGCTTGCCTTTTCATTTTCTTAACAGTGACTTTCAAAGAGGAAAAGTGTTTATTTTTTATAAAGTCAGTTTTACCATTTTCATGCCTCATGCTTACCCTATCTCAGAGTCATAAGATTTTTTCTACTATTTTTCTCAGAAGTTTTAGAGTTTTTGCTCATATATTTAGGTCTGTGATTTATTTCAAGTTAATTTTTTATATGATGTAAGTTAACAGTCAAGCTTTGGTTTTTTCCCTATACAGATATCCAGTCTTTGTAGGACTTTTGTTGAAAAAAATTTCTTTTCTTTATTACATTATTTTGACACTTTAATTATAAGTCTAGAAAATTTATTATCCTACTGATTTAAAAAAAAATTGAATGAGGCTTGAAAGTTCTAATCCAATTCTGAGAATATAAAAAAAATACTATGTCGTTAAAAAAAAAAATTAACATGTGATCAGTTCAGTTACTCAGTCATGTCCAACTCTTTCTGACCCCATGGACTGAAGCATGCAAGGCTTCCCTGTCCATCACCAACTCCCAAGGCTTACTCAAGCTCATGTCCATCGAGTCAGTGATGTCATCCAACCATCTCATCCTCTGTTGTCTCCTTCTCCTTCTGCCTTCACTCTTTCCCAGCATCAGGGTCTTTTCAAAAGAGTCAGTTCTTTGCATCAGGTAGCCAGAGTATTGGAGTTTCAGCTTCAGCATCAGTCTTTCCAGTGAATACCCAGGACTGATTTCCTTTAGGATTAACTGGGTGGATCTCTTTGCAGTCCAAGGGACTCTCAAGAGTCTTCTCCAACACCACAGTTCAAAAACATCAGTTCTTCGGTGCTCAGCTTTCTTTATAGTCCAACTCTCACATCCACACATAACTACAGGAAAAACCATAGCTTTGACTAGATGGAGCTCTGTTGGCAAAGTAATGTCTCTGCTTTTCAAAATGCTGTCTAGGTTGGTCACAGCTTTTCTTCCAAGGAGCAATCATCTTTTAATTTCATGGCTGCAGTCACCATCTGCAGTGATTTTGGAGCCCAAAAAAATAAAGTCTCTTACTGTTTCCATTGCTTCCCCATCTATTTGCCATGAAGTGATGGGACCAGATGCCATGATCTTAGCTTTCTGAATGTTGAGTTTTAAGCCAATTTTTTCACTCTCCTCTTTCACTTTCAAGAGGCTCTTTAGTTCTTCTTTGCTTTCTGCCATAAGGGTGGTGTCATCTGCATATCTGAGGCTATTGATATTTCTCCTGGCAATCTTGATTCCAGCTTGGGCTTCGTTCAGCCTGGCATATTGCATGATGCACTCTGCCTATAAGTTAAATAAGCAGGGTGACAATATANCTCTTGAAAGTGAAAGAGGCTCTTTAGTTCTTCTTTGCTTTCTGCCATAAGGGTGGTGTCATCTGCATATCTGAGGCTATTGATATTTCTCCTGGCAATCTTGATTCCAGCTTGGGCTTCGTTCAGCCTGGCATATTGCATGATGCACTCTGCCTATAAGTTAAATAAGCAGGGTGACAATATACAGCCATGATGTTCTCCTTTCCCAATTTGGAACCAGTCTGTTGTTCCATGTCCAGTTCTAACTCTAGCTTCTTAACCTGCATACAGATTTCTCAGGAGGCAGGTCAGATGGTCTGGTATTCCTATCTCTTGAAGAATTTTCCACAGTTTGTTGTGATCCACACAGTCAAAGGCTTTGGCATAGTCAATAAAGCAGAAGTAGATGTATTTCTGGAACTCTCTTTTTTTTTTTTCGATGATCCAATGGATGTTGGCAATTTGATCTCTGGTTCCTCTGCCTTTTCTAAAACCAGCTTGAACATCTGGAAGTTCAGACTGTTGAAGGCTGGCTTAGAGGATTTTGAGCATTACTTTACTAGCTTGTGAGATGAGTGCAATTGTGCAGTAGTTTGAGCATTCTTTGGCATTGCCTTTCTTTGGGACTGGGATGAAAACTGACCTTTTCCAGTCCTGTGGCCACTGCTGAGTTTTCCAAATTTGCTGGCATATCGAGTGCAGCACTTCCACAGCATCATCTTTCAGGATTTGAAATAGCTCAACTGGAGTTCCGTCACCTCCGCTAGCTTTGTCCGTAGTGATGCTTCCTCAAGCCCACTCGACTTCACACTCCAGGATGTCTGGCTCTAGGTGAGTGATCACACCATCATGGGTCTGAGTCGTGGAGATCTTTTTTGTATAACTCGGCTATGTATCCCTGAGATGGTGCTCTCGCAGTGCACCTGGAAACCGACTGGTCTGGACCAGAGGTGAGTAAGATGCGTGGCCCACCTGGGACAGTGCACTCACCCAGCACCTGGTCACCTGAGCTGCTCGGAACCGGGAAGGGCGCAAAGTGCACGCCCAGCCGAGTCTGTGCTCTTGCGGAGCACCCGAGAACCTGAGTGGCTTCGCCCTGGGAAGCGCACAAAACTCAAGGCCCGCTTGGGACAGCGCCCCTGCAGAGCACCCTGGAGCCTGAGCAGTGCAGACCTGGGATGCACACGACGCCGGGAGCGGGGGCAAATGCAGTGTGGTCCCTACACTGCGAGCACTCCGCACACAGGCCAGCGATGTTTGTTTGCAGTGTCCTCCCTCCCACAGCACAACTGAACAAGGGAGCCTGAATGAGTGGCCACCTTCGCCCCCTTGTGTCAGGGTGGAAAATAGACACTGAAGAGGAAAGCAAAAAGAGAAAGCCAAAACAAAGGAGCGGGAACCGCTCTGGAAGTGACAGTTGCAACAGCATAAAACCCGTAGTTAACATGGACCAAGCGCTGGAGGGGCCTATAGACCCTGAGAACAAGTACAGGCTGGAACAGGGAACTGTCTGAAACCGAACTGACCCCACACTGCCCGCAACAGCGCCAGAGAAATTCCGAGATATATTTTTACTATTGCCACTTTTAAATTTTTTTTAGATTTAAGTTCTTATTACGCCTTTAATTTTTATTTTTATAACCTATTACCTTGCCAAAAAAAGACCTCATTTTAAAATCAAATTTCATATATATATATTGTATAATTTTTGTGATTTTGTTTTATATTTTTAATATTTTTTTGAGACTCCAACCTCTACTCTAGATTTTTAATCTTTGCTTTTTGGTATTTGTTTTCAATTTTGTACCTTTAAGAATCTAATCTTCAGTATCCATTTTCACTTAGGGGTGTGATTGCTGGCTTGATTACTATCAAGTGATACAGTATTACTAACTAAAGCACAGATTTTACTCAAATATCACAAAATTTTATGCTAGTGTTCGTTACTTGTTCTCATACCTTATTCAAGACTCCACATTGCATTTAATTACATTGAGCAGCTTCAGGTGCCTGCAACGAATTCTGATAAATTCTCTTTTAGCTTTTATTACAAAATATTTTATTTTGGCTTCTTAGATACAGCTATCATTTAAAAATGGACATTTAAGTTCCAAATACATGGGATTTTGTTCAAAACATCTTTAACATTAAGTTCTCATTTTGCTACCAATGTCTCATGTAAATTACTTCTCTGCAACCACCCTCTGCAGTTTTTCAGTCTAACTTTATTGAGGCTTTCGATGGCTAAGTCAAAGATTGCTCTTGGTAAATGTCACATTGCATTTGAAAATATGTGTGTTATTTTCAAATATCTTTTGATATTGACTTCTACAGTGATAAGATTTCTACTGTGATAAAGGTAAGACTGATTTCTATGTGATTTCCACAATGATGAGAGAACAGACTCTGTATGGTTCCATTACCTTTAGACAATGAAATTCTTGTACCTTGTTTTATTTCCCTGGATATGTTCTAATGTCTCCTAGTTTTACAGTCTATAGGAACTTGAAAAGAATTTGTATCCTACTGTTACATGAAAATTGTGTAAATGTAAATTATGTTGAGTTGGTTCACAGAGCTTTTCAGGTCAAATATATATATGTATATATATGTATATATATCCTTCTACTTCTCTGTATATTCATTCTATTAATTTTTGAGACTTTGATATTGAAACTCCAACTAAAACTCTTAATTTATCTACTTAAAAAATAGTTGTAATACATAGTGGAACAATATATAACCTTGTTCTGTATTTCCCAAGTCTTCTGTAAATGTCTTATCATACTTTCATAATTTAAAAAAATTAAAAAAAATACAATTGACTGTTATATCTTCAACTTTGATAAATGTCCTTATTCATATTAACTTATTTTTACATATCTTCATGTTTTCAATGTACATAACCATGCAGTCTGCAAAGAAAGACAGTGTCACTTTTCCACTTTTGATCTTATTTATTTATTTTTCTTGCTTTACTATACTGCTTGGAAATTTCAGTACAATATTGAATATGAGTAGAGAGTAATTCCATTGGTGAGGTGTGATCGTGCTAAGTCGCTTCAGTCTTGTCCAACCCTTTGTGACCCCATGGACCGTAGCCCTCTAAGCTCCTCTGACCATGGGATTCTCCAGGTGAGAATACTGGAGTAGGTTGCCATGTCCTCCTCCAAGGGATCTTCCCGATGCTCCTGAATTAGCAGGGGGGTTCTTTACCACTAGCACCATCTGGGAAGCCCATTGTTGAGGTAAGAGTTTAAAAATCCCCAACTATGATTTTTGAATTTTTGTGTTAATTATTTTGAAGCTCTATTAGTTGCTTACAAGTTTATGATCATCTTACTTTCCTGAAGAACTGATCCACATAAATTGGAAATTTTTCCTCTTTATCTCCAGCAATGGTACATCTAAGTGTGAATCTACTGGTTTATTTTTCATTTTCTACATGTCTCCCCTGTTTTGTTTTTTTTTTTTTTTCCTCCCATGCTTCTTCTTTTTTTTAAAAATTTTTTTGTATTTATTTATTGCTTTTACGTTCTTTTACTTCAGATTATTTATGTATTTTTGAGAAGAGAGATGGGCTGCTCTCACTGAGAGAGAAAAGCAAGTAGAGAAAGAAATTTGTGGGTGGGATGGAGAGCCTATAAATTTAGTTTTGAAAATATGGGTGGAATTGTCAGGTAGGGAGTTGGATATACATACATGTCTGGAGTTCAAAGTGGAATTTCCTCCCATGCTTCTTCTTTTTTTTAAAAATTTTTTTGTATTTATTTATTGCTTTTACGTTCTTTTACTTCAGATTATTTATGTATTTTTGAGAAGAGAGATGGGCTGCTCTCACTGAGAGAGAAAAGCAAGTAGAGAAAGAAATTTGTGGGTGGGATGGAGAGCCTATAAATTTAGTTTTGAAAATATGGGTGGAATTGTCAGGTAGGGAGTTGGATATACATACATGTCTGGAGTTCAAAGTGGAAGTCTAGCTTGGAAATAGAAATTTGGGAGTCATCAGTAAATAAAAGAGATTTAAAGTAATAGACAAAAAATATCATTTCATGAAGCTTTCAGAAACTCTTTTAAAACAGACATTCTCATTTTGCCCCCATTTCCTACTTCAAACCATTTGAAACATATCCTAGAGAGAGATGTTGCTAGCTTACAGGTTGTTAGGGCCTTGGCTCTGGCACCCAGCCTGGATGCACCTGCTGATGCTGGCTGGTTGGCAGGTATACATCATCAGCCATCAGGAGGCCATAGAGATGACTGATCTGGCTCTGAGTACCTGCAGCAATTATATACACCCTAGTCCTGGTGGTGCCTCTGGAATAAAGGCAGGGGGACGATCAGGCTTCCACCTTGATGGTGTAAATACATAACTGTGCATCACCTAATGAGCCGTCTGCCTGCCAATAACATTCCTGTTTGTCAAAAATTTTATAACCTAAAGGAAAAAATAGTACCAAAAGCTAAGAGACCCCATTGAAACAGGATTAAGAAATGACATGCCCCACAAATAACTAAATGTTGATTATTAAAGATTAAATATCCCCCCAAATAATATAATAGGTATCTGGGGGAAAAGAGAGGAAGTCAGAGATGATTTAAGACTTGGAAAGATTGGAGAGGGTCTGTGTTCAGGAGAAAAAGAAAGATAATGTTGGCATCACCCATGTCGGCTTTCTGGAATCAGAGAACTCAGGAATATTGAGGGATAAAAAGAGTAAGCCAAAAGCAAGCAGAACTAAAGTTGGAAACTCTCATCAAACTCTTCAGGTGGTCCTAGAATGGGCAGCTCAAAATCCAATATCCAGTGTTCAGAGTTGCATAGAACTTGGGCTTGCTTTAGTCTAGCATCTATTAGCTCTGGTTTAAAATGGTATCAGGCAAGCAGCCTCTGAATAAGCCTTCCCCAATGTCCCATAAAAATATCTGTCAAGAAGCTCAGGAAAACATGAAAACTCAAAAGGGCACAGGGAATGGTTTTTAAGAGTCAACCAATTGCCAGATGATGAGTGTAAAATATACTAAATACAAACAGCGGACCAGACCAAAAGATATTCTGTGGCCCATCAGGGCTCTACTTCCCTGGCGACAGGACAGACGATCTCCCTTCCAACACAGGCTGCCCGTGGACAAACAACCGGAATAGAAATTTCTCCACAGACAACATGCAAAAGGCCAAAGGGTATTGGAAAAGATGCTCAATATCACCAGTCATCAGAGACGTGCATATCAAAACCACAATAAGATATCACCTTACAAATGCTGGAATGGCCACTATATAAAAACAACAACAAAAACAAAAGATAGTAAGTTGTCGGTGAGGATGTGGTGTAGTTGGAATCCTTGTTCCCTGGGGATGGGAATGTAACGTGGCATAGCAGCTATGGAAAACAGTAATGATGACCCCTGCAAAAATTTAAAGCAGAATTCATGTGATCCAACAATGTCACTTCTGTGTTAATATCCAAAAGAATTGAAATCAGGATCTTGAAGACTTATCTGCACTCACATGTCCATTGCAGCATTATTCACACTAAGCAAGACATGGAAGCAACCTATATATTCATTGATCTGGGAATGTATAAAGAAAATGAAATAGATATCTACATTGCAATTTTATCCAGCCTTTAAAAAGAAGAAAGCCTGTCCTATGGAGCAACAGGGATGGACCTAGGGGACACTATACTAAGTGAAAGAAGTTAGACTCAGGAGGACAAATAGAAACCACAAGGTCCCAATTACGTAAGGTAGCTAAGCGTCTAATTCACAGAGGCAAAGAATAACAGGGTGGTTGGCAGGGGCTGAAGGAAGGGAGAAATGAGGAGCTGCTGTTCAAAGGGTGGGAAGTTTCAGTTATGCAACATGAGGAAGTTCAAGAGAGCCACTGTACAACATCGTGTCTGTAGTTAACAGCAATGCATTATACACCTAAAATGTAAGAGGACAGATCTCATGTTAAATGTCCTTGTGTCAAAGTGTGAAAGTGTTAGCCACTCAGTTGTGTCTGACACTTTGAGACCCCCATGGAATGTAGCCCACCAGGTTCCTCTATCTGTGGAATTCTCCAGGCAAGAATACTGGAGTGGGTAGCCATTCCCATCTCCAGAGGATATTCCTAACCCAGGGATCAAACCTGGGTCTCCCCTGTTGCAGGCAGATTCTTTACCATCTGACCCTTACCACAGTAAAATAAATAATATAATTAAAATTAATAATAAAAAGAATGAAAGTGCAATTGACTGGAAAAGAAGTTGGCTTTCTTTTTTATCTTTTTTAAGTGATGTTTAAATTTAACTGATGTTTAATTTATTATCTTTGTAATATTTATTTTTATTTATTTATTTGGCTGCAATGCATCTTAGTTGCAGCCTCAGGGATCTAACCCTGACCAGGGATTGAACCCAGACCCCTGCATGGAGTCTTAGCCATTGGATCATCAGGGAAGTCCCAGGGTAGCTTTCTGACTGCGAAGATTGTGTTTTTGAAGCAGCCTGAATGCTAGTCCTCTCCGGCCCTCTCCTTCATCTCCTTCAACTATCAGGAATGAAGAAAATACATACATGAATGTGTAATTCAGACATACAGAGAGAATTGTAACAGCATGCAAGAAAAACATATAAGTCTGCCTTCTCTGGTGTCCCAATTCAGCCACCTTTTCTTTCTCCACTGTTTGTTTTTACCTTTACTATCTAGTCAAGGCTATGGTTTTTCCTGTGGTCATGTATGGATGTGAGAGTTGGACTGTGAAGAAGGCTGAGCACTGAAGGATTGATGCTTCTGAACTGTGGTGTTGGAGAAGACTCTTGAGAGTCGCTTGGACTGCAAGGAGATCCAATCAGTCCATTCGGAAGGAGATCAACCCTGGGATTTCTTTGGAAGGAATGATGCTAAAGCTGAAACTCCAGTACTTTGGCCACCTCATGAGAAGGGTTGACTCACTGGAAAAAGACTCTGATGCTGGGAGGGATTGGGGGCAGGAGGAGACGGGGACGACCGAGGATGAGATGGCTGGATGGCATCACGGACTCTATGGATGTGAGTCTGAGTGAACTCCGGGAGATGGTGATGGACAGGGAGGCCTGGCGTGCTGCGATTCATGGGGTCACAAAGAGTCGGACATGACTGAACGACTGAACTGAACTGATAGCTCCTGTGACACTCTATTTATTAACTGCCCGTGGTCTGCTTCCCCACCAGGCAGTGTGTATCTGGAGGACAGGGACTGTTTGACAGTGATTCTCTGTGCTAGCATAGAGCCTTGTATATATTAATTGGAACCATATGGAATCACTGCTTTCAACTACTTTGGCCTATAAAAGAAAATGTACCCATTTCCGACAATCCAACCTAATATGATGAATTTATATGATATATACATGAAAAAGAAGAGATTCCATGGTGTCTCAGAAGGTAAAGAATCTGCCTGCAATGCAGAACGGGTGTGTGTGTGTGTGTGTGTGTGCGTGTGTGTGTGTGTTAGTCGCTCAGCCATGTCTGATTCTTTTCAATCCTATAAACTGTAGCCCACCAGGCTCCTTGCCCTCCAGGCAAGAATACTGGAGTGGGTAGCCATCCCCTTCTCCAGTATGTGTATTTACATATATAGTTTGAGTGAACTCCGGGAGATGGTGATGGACAGGGAGGCCTGGCGTGCTGCGATTCATGGGGTCGCAAAGAGTCGGACACGACTGAGCGACTGAACTGAACTGATAATATTCATAATAGATATTCATTCTAATGAATGAATTAGGAAGAACCTGCTTCTCCACAGAGTAATCAAAATCAGACTCATCACTCCAACTCTAAGGACCAAAAGACAGGGTGACAGGATCCACAGGATTTTAGGGGAAAGTACTGAAAGCCTAAAATGTATACCCAGATTGACTTTCAAAAGTGAATGCCACAGAAAAACTGTCTCAGACAGTTAAGGTCTCAGAGGTCATATCACATATATAACTTTCATGGAAAAAAAAAAAACCAGTTTGAAGACATACTCCAAATGGCCAATATATTCCAATGGCACTGGAATATTAACATTAAATATAATTCCTGGCAGAATTCTCCCCCAAGGAATATAAAAATCCACAATGGTAATTAATCAGAAAAGTCTTACCAAGAATTACTATTATACCTATTATGCCTCTGAAAACCATGTTAAGCTCTGAACTGTCCTGCTGAATGACCTACAAGAGGGTAGAGAACCACAGCTGCCCTTCACAGTAGCATCTGAGTAAAGCTGAAGCTATCAGGTTTGGGGTATCTGCCCACCTCTGGGACAGGTAAAGACCTGCAGAGCCTGCACTTTTAAGTGAACCTAGATACTAAGAAAGGAAATAGCGCTCTTGCTACCTTACCTTTGCTTCAGGCAAGAAGTTGGCCAAAAACAAATTGGCAGGGGGTAGTTTCCAAGATACAATAAGGGAGTGGGCACCCCAAAAGTCAGGCAGAGCTCAGGACTTCAGGCTGAATGATTTGCTGTTCAGTCATGTCTGACTCTTTGCAACCCTATGGACTGCAGCACGCCAGGCTTCCCTGTCCTTCACTATCTCCCAGAGTTTGCTCAAACTCATGTCCATNCACCCGAAAAGTCAGGCAGAGCTCAGGACTTCAGGCTGAATGATTTGCTGTTCAGTCATGTCTGACTCTTTGCAACCCTATGGACTGCAGCACGCCAGGCTTCCCTGTCCTTCACTATCTCCCAGAGTTTGCTCAAACTCATGTCCATTAAGTCAATGATGCCATCCAATCATCTCATCCTCTGTTGCCCCCTTCTCCTCCGGCCCTCAATCTTTCCCAGGATCAGGGTCTTTTCTAATGAGTCGACTTCTTGCATCAGATGGCCAAAGTATTGGAGCTTCAGCTTCAGCATTAGTCCTTCCAATGAGTATTCAGCGTTGATTTCCTTTAAGACTGACTGATTTGATCTCCCCGCTGGCCAAGGGACTCTCAAGAGTCTTCTCCCGCTGCTTCAGTCTTTTTCACAGTTTAAAACCATCAATTCTTCAGCGCTCAGTCTTTGTGATCCAACTCTCATAACATGACTACTTCAAAAACCATAGCTTTGACTCTATGGACCTTTACTGGCAAAGTGATATTTCTGCTTTTTAATATGTTGTCTAGGTTTGTCATAGTTTTTCTTCCAAGGAGCAAGCATCTTTTAATTTCATGGTTGCAGTCACCATTCACAGTGATTTTGGAGCCCAAGAAAATAAAGTCTATCACTGTTTCCATATTTTCCCCACCTATTTGCCAGGAAGTGATGAAAGCAGAGACACTGCTTTGCCAACAAAGGTCCGTCTAGTCAAGGCTATGGTTTTTCCAGTGCTCATGTATGGATGTGAGAGTTGGACTATACAGAAAGCCAAGCAGTGGAGAATTGATGCTTTTGAACTGTGGTGTTGGAGAAGACTCTTGAGAGTCCCTTGGACTGCAAGGAGATCCAACCAGTTCATCCTAAAGGAGATCAGTCTCGAGTGTTCATTGGAAGGACTGATGTTGAAGCTAAAATTTCAATACTTTGGCCACTTGATGCAAAGAGCTGACTCATTGGAAAAGACTCTGATGCTGGAAAAGATTGAAGGCAGGAGGAGAAGGGGATGACAGAGGATGAGATGGTTAGATGGCATCACCAACTCAGTGGAGATGAATTTGGGTAAACTCCAGGAGTTGGTGATGGACAGGAAGGCCTGGCGTGCTGCAGTCCATGGGGGCACAAAGAGTTGGATATGATTGAGCAACTGAACTGAACCAAACTGATGATACACAGCTCCAGCAAAGCAATAAGGATGAGACCAGTCATGGAGCTGGTTCTTGGGGCCTCTAATCCCTGAAAAATGGAGAGTCTTTCCAAGACCTAAGCAGATCAGAAAAGAAGCATTATAGTAAGGGAAGAAGCCTGGTTATAGCAACAAGGACTAGAAGTAGGTTAAGTAGCAGTGGGGCTGCTCCGCGAAACTCCTCCTTCACTTCAGTGCCAGTCCTCCCGTTATCAGAGATGCGCACATGGCCGAGCCTGCAGGTAAGGATAAGGTATGACAATACAGGACTATACAGAGTCTGGGATCAAGCCAGGGGCTCAACATGGCTAAAGAATAAATTACAAACTCCCTAACCAGACACAAAAGGCCCTGGAAGATCAGGTCCCTCCTATCATTCCCAAGCACTCCTAAGACACATGTTTCACCTCACTGAACTCAACTCATCCTCCAGGAGCTTCTGCTCCAAGTAGAGTTGGTGACCCCCCCTCCATGTGCCCAGTTCTGACACACACACCACACTGCTCTGTAATGACTCAACTGTATCTGTATTGCTGCTACTTGGCAGTTGCCCCATCTCCCTGCATCTCTGGTGCCTATCACAGGGCCAGCTCATAAAAGGAGAAACAAAATAATGGCTAAAAGACATGTGAGGCCACGTGAGCTCTTCTAAGCTGTTGAAACTATAGCAGTGTGACTCCAGAGCGGGGCTGCTGAATTTATTGGCACGTGGAATAAAACGGACCTTGGGGACTAGAGCTTGAACTCTACCCTGACCAACTCTTTGATTTCAGCCTGTAAATCTTTCACAGAAATTCTCATCTTTACCCTCCTCAAGGTAGCAGGGTGACAGGTGCAACTGGCTGTCATTGAGGAATGCTTATAAATGATGACAGGAACTCAGATCTTGAAGAGTGTTATGTTTGAGTGTTATTTTTTAACTCCAGGAGACAGCACCTACAAAATATATTTTCTGATTTCATTGCCACTGTGCACAAATAAATGAATACAAGGCAACTGGATGGAGTGAAACAACCCCCGGCTTGGTTTCACAGATTTGGCTTCAAATTCTAGCTCTACCACTTAATGAGGTGGTGAGGTGGCCAGTTATAAAACTGGACATTATCCTCTAGGCCAGAGTAGTGAGAAGCATTGACAACTCAATGTATTAAAACTATGCCCCAATCTGAGCCAGGTTCCTAATATATATTCAGTGTTGTCTATCCCTTCCTCCTGCATGAGGAGCATCCCCGCTTTCCTTTATCAGATTTTACTCCAGAGCCTCAGAAATCTGTGCATTGAAGACAAGACGGTTTTTAACTTCAAAATAAGTATCACATAATACCATAAATATCTATCAGGAAGTTTCTGCTACGTTGCGCTTCCTACTCAGCTAAATGATCTAGAGAATCACCAAAGAGCTGGCTTCTAAAATCCATTACCTGTGGCCAAAGACAGAGATTTACTGTTACTTCCAAATCTAAAGACACTGGCAGATTCTCTGGTGCCTATGGATCCCTTGAGCCTTGGCATCTATGAGGATGAAAAATAATGACTGGATGCAATTCTGTAAAGACAAGCTGGCCATGCCCTGGATGACACTCCCAGGATACATGCTCAATAGCAGCTCTTCGCCCTCATCCAGCCTTCACTGGGAGTTTGGGAGGTTCCGAGAGAGACTTAAGTAGGGTAGAAGCTGGACAAGTTTAACCACAAGGCACGTAGAGACTTCAGAGGGTTAGGAATGTGGGGGGAAAAGGAAGCTGTGAGTGATGAGTCAGAGATGAAGTGGCTTCTCCAGGGGGCGTGTTGGCCTGCAAATGTGCACTCTGTCTAAGGATGTGATGAAGCCGGTTTTAACACCAGCAGTTCTTGCTCTCAGAGGAGCTCGACCTGGTGACTGAAACAGTGCTGCAGGGGTTTCCCAGCCAAGTGCAAAGATTAGGGTCAGGGGAGGTCAAGCAGCCATGTGCCCCGGCGCAGTCCTAATTATGAAACGTTTAACCCCAGCTGAACTCTTCATTCCTCCTGGCTGTACAGCCTGTGGTTGCTTGGCTGATTCCCTTCCCCCTGTGTTCCTATCAGAAACCGGGAGAGGAATTACTTGCCATCAGTCAGTAAGGCCTGGGGAGGCATTACTGTGGCTCCTGTTTTGAACAAGGTTCTCTCTCCAGGGAAGCCGACCAAGGCTGCCTTGGAGCAACACCTCTCAGTGCAACCCAACAGGAACCCCCATACTCCAAATCCATTTCCGCCCTCCCTCCTCCTGCACTGCCTATGGCTAACTGATTACCAGGACATCTCAGCATCCTGGGTGATCACTACACCCCCAAGGGGACCCCAGGTGGAGCTGAGGGTGTACAGATGGGCCCAGACTTGTGGGTGGGGTATCTGCTGGGGTTGGGACAGGACTCCAATTTAGCTCCCCTTGTGGCTCAGATGGTAACGAACGTGTCTGCAATCCAGATTCGATTCCTGGGTTGGGAAGATCCCCTGGAGAAGGGAATGGGAACCCACTCCAGTATTCTTGCCTGGGGGATTCCATGGACAGAGGAGCCTGGAGGGCTACAGTCCATGGGGTCGAAAAGAGTCAGTCTTGACTGAGCAACTTTCATTCACTTTAACTTAGCAGGGAAGAGGAGTCTAAACACAAGTTCAAATTTGGCAAAACTGGTGATTAGGGCAGTTTGGGTTCTCAGGGTGCTCTGGAATTCCCTAAAACACTCAAAATACCAAGCATATAGTGACGTGATTAATTTCCTTTCTGCTGGTGGCAAGAGGGTCTCCTTGTCCTCACAAGGATTGATCTAGACTGGGGTGATCCCGTAAGAGGAGGGGCTGTACCCTGGAGTTCCCACATGCCCCTGAGCTCTCACCACACTGGCCCTCTCTCTCACCTTGGTCCTTCACATGACTCCCTTCCCCAGCCAGAATGCTCCCCTCTGCCCTTCTTTCCACACAGGAGGTCCTTGATATGCTTCAGCTTTCAGCTCTTCTCTGAGCCCTAGTCTAGACGAGTGCATGCAAGGAGTGCATGTGAGCATGCTCAGTCATGTCCAACTCTTTGCAACCCCATCAACTGTGGGGGGAGCATTCTGCAGATTGTGTCGATCACCAGTGAGTTCTTCTTTCGGGGCCCTTTTACATCAGGACCAAACCCCTGGCCTGTGCTCTGCCTTCTCTCTGCTCTGCCTTCTCTCTACTCTGCCTGTTTGTGTCTTAGGCTTGTGGCTCACACCTTCATGATCTCCAAACACAAAGCTCCATCCCCTAGAGACACACCCCCACCTTTACAAATGCCTATTAGATGCCCATTCTTGAGTTGTAGCATTATTTCAAGCTCATCATGTTCCCATCTAAGCTGGCTCCCTTTCAAAGCTCTCACATCTTCCTGCCAGTGTTCCTGGGCATCAAATCTCAAACACTCTTCCAGAGAAAGTCATTATTAACTCCTCTCTTTGCTTTATCCCCTGCCTCCAGCCCATCAAGCTCCCCAGCTGTCCCTCTGTAGTATTTCTCAGAGTGATGCCCGTCTGTTCATAGCTGTTCCAATCCTCAGGGGCAGCCCCAAGTCATACGACACCTAAATCCCTGTGGGAGCCCTCCTGCCAGTCTTCTTGCCCATTTGGCCTCTCCCATTCCAACTCACATTGCCACTCTTTGTCCTTTTCTTCCAGCTGCTGGTTAGCCATTTAAAGTCAAAGGTCAATCAACTGTACAGGTCAGAGGTAGTGAGAGAAGAATAAATCAGGACTCCTGGGTTTCAGTTTAGACTACAAGGTCAATGGTGCCTTTCTGGGATATGGCTGGAACATGGCAGGAGCAAATTCCTAAAATATGGATGTCCACACCAATACTATGGTACCTAAAAACTGCTGGACCTTTTAAAAATTTTTAATCTGGTCTTCAAAGCCTCCACCCATTGCTAATGTAAATTTTTTTTAAGATTTTCTTTTATGTGGACCATTTTTAAAGTCTTTATTGCATGTGCTACAATATTGTTTCCGGTTTATGTTTTAGTTGTTTGGCTGCAAAGCTTGTGGGATCTTAGCTCCCCAACCAGGGATTAAACCCCTACCCCCTGCAGTGGAAGCAAGGAGTCTTAATCACTGGACCACCAGGGAAGTACCCGGTAATGTAAGTTTAATGTCACTCCTCATCCAAACCCAATGCTCCAGCTGGACCGGTCTGGACACTGTCCCATCCACACCACGCTTATCCTTGTCTCTTTCAGACAATTCACTTCCACTGTAAAGACGTCCACCCTCATTTCCCACCAATCCAAATCCAAAAATATTTCAAAACCTAACTTTCACTATGCCTCAATTTTAGACTCTTCCAACTTTTCCAGGTCACCCCCAAGTCCCCCAAGCACACAATAATGCTTGTAGCTCTTTTAGCCTGACCTTAGATCTCCTTAGTGGAGGCAATGGCACCCCACCCCAGTACTCTTGCCTGGAAAATCCAATGGACGGAGTAGCCTGGTGGGCTGCAGTCCATGGGGTCGCTAACAGTCGGACAGACTGAGTGACTTCACTTTCACTTTTCTCTTTCATGCATTGGAGAAGGAAATGGCAACCCGCTCCAGTATTCTTGTCTGGAGAATCCCAGGGATGGGGGAGCCTGGTGGGCTGCCGTCTATGGGGTCACACAGAATCGGACACGACTGAAGTGGCGCAGCAGCAGCAGCAGCAGCAGCAGCAGCAGCAGCAGCAGCAGCAGCTATCCCATTTACTAATTACTTTAAGATGTTGAAGTGATAGGAACGTCCTTCAGCATGGGGAGCCAGCCTCGCCCTCCCTTGCACCTTCCCCAGCCCCCACACAGCTGATAGACACAGGTTCCCCTAGAGATGCTGATTCATTGGTAGTGATAAAGGGTCCGATCAATTTTTCTGTCAGAAGCTATGAGCACAGACTCTCAACCAAGATTTCCTGTGGACAAAAGGCAACCATTTTTCTACTAGCTCTGAGGAATTCCCATTTTTATCTGCATGGTTACAGTTCTGATTCCTTATTCCAGAAACATCTCACAATTGCCCAGATCATCTTCATTGCAACACCCACAACTTGGAATAGCTGCATGTGTCTTCAACCAGAAGACTTCGGATGTGCAGGGATAGAAATGCCAAAGGGACACATCTATATATGTACTGTCATTGAAAGCTCTACATGGAGGCTATATAAGACTCAAGTTAATATTGCAACTGGCTACGGCCTCTAAATTCTAAAGCTATAGGTGAAGGACTTTCACTTTGAAAGGAACTACTCAAGCACAGTTCTACTTATCCCTTTAAAAGCAGCCAAAAAAAAGGCACTGAAACTTATCACAGGTCTCCAGTGATGTTAAAATCCTATGAACAAAATGTAAGTAACCACAGCAGGTGAAAAAGTGTTAGCATTCAAGTCCAACATTTGAGCTTCCCCTAAGCTCCCAGGCCCTTACCCACACTAAGTATATCTTCTTCCTTTGTCTAAAAGTGTTCCTTTACAACTATCCACTCTGTTCTTAAGATATAAATTTCCTCTTCTTCTTGGAAAAACAATTCCTTCTCCTCTTGCTTTCTTTATTCACTGTCCTTTAAGATAACTCAGACTCTAACTCCTGTCATCCTCAGGCCCAAGATGATGCCCAGGTCAGAAAATATCCTCTAGCTGGGCAATGCATCCCACTGTTAACACCTGCATTCTGGNACTATCCACTCTGTTCTTAAGATATAAATTTCCTCTTCTTCTTGGAAAAACAATTCCTTCTCCTCTTGCTTTCTTTATTCACTGTCCTTTAAGATAACTCAGACTCTAACTCCTGTCATCCTCAGGCCCAAGATGATGCCCAGGTCAGAAAATATCCTCTAGCTGGGCAATGCATCCCACTGTTAACACCTGCATTCTGGCTCACTGGCCCCTCAGGCAATGCTGAGGATACCTGTGTCACAAAGACAGCTGCTAGAACTGGCCCCACACCATAACTGAGTGATACCTGGCCTTCCTCAGTCCAGGGATCCACACAATAGGTGCCCAGAGGCACAATGTAGCCCAGTGGTTTTGAAGTTAGTTTACACATACATGTCCAGGTGATCCCATTTCCTGCCAGCTCTGAATAAAAGGAAAAGGAATTAATATTCATTGGACATCCCTTGGGTGCAGATACAAGGCTAGGTACTTTCCATATGCCATTGTAAGACCTTGTTTCACCCCAGAAACAGCTGGTGGGATCCTTGTCCAAACAGGAAGCAGATGCATATAACTCAATTGCTGCTAACTGTGTCAGCAGATGTGAATACTCAAAGTCTATCTAAGCAGACTCCTTGTTTATTGTTCTGCTGGGGTTTTACCGATGATCCATTAATCTATGATATCATCCACTGGATTGGTATTTCTATTCAAATACATAAGCATCATCATATGGAGTAGGAAAGAAAGAGATGGGGCTTTCACCAGGTATCTACTAAGAGCCAAGCCCATTTCTTCCCACACCATCACATTGAATCCTCAAACAATCAGAATATTGTTATTTCCATTGAATAAATGAAGTTTGAGAAAGTTGCATAAATTAATCAAGTTTGCACAGCTAATAAGTAATTGGCCCCAAATTCAAACTCCTTGTATTCTCATTTCCCAGTCCACTTGGCATTTGTCTGTTCTGCAGCCGAAATCTGTGTTCACATTTCTACAAAGCCTATCCTCAGTAGGTATGTAAAGTCTTCTTCATAGACCAAGCCAGTAAAGGGTAGGGCCCCAACTTAGCAAGAGTCAAAAAGAGAAACAGAGGTTGAAATTCCATATGAAGTAGAATTATAGATCAGCTGAGCATATTTTTTATAACTAAAATGCATCACAACCTTTTTGCACGTCCTTGTGAAACATCCTAATAAGCAAGGGGTGGAGAACGCAGTGGAGACCATGCTGTGACCATCCAGTTTGCAAGAAATAACAAATGAGCTGAAACCACCAGGAGACAGATTGGTACTGAGGAAGAGCAGCCTCTGATTCCAAAGTTAGGACTTAAGTGGCTTCAGCACTGGAACAGGTGGACTCCCACAGCGATCTCTGATGATGAAGTGGGACAGCAGGCGCACGGGGCAAAGGGAGCAATCACAGCAACGTCAGAGCAGAGACAAACAGCAGACAAATTCAAGGTCACAAATGGGGCAGCATGGTGGAGACACCAAGGACACCTGGAAAGAGGAGGCTCGAGGAAAGCATGAAGAAACCCAGTCATGACGGCAAGCACAGTGAAAGGCGCCTTCACAAGGGACCAAGGTGGCCAATCTTGTTATATAGATGGAGATGTGTGAGAGTATGAGAGAGAGAGAGTGTGTGTGTGTGTTCAAGCCTAGAGTGAAAAGCCGTCGGCTGCATGTGTTCAGGGGATTTCTCTGAACAGCTGTGTTGGCAACAGTTCCCAAGTCTGCCCAGCAGACTCCTCACTTTGGTCTCTGAGTCGGGATGCTGGTACATGTGGGCCACGTTGAGTATGGAGACCCCGGGAATGTTCACAACAGCAATCACCCTAGTACCATGNCAGGCAATGCTGAGGATACCTGTGTCACAAAGACAGCTGCTAGAACTGGCCCCACACCATAACTGAGTGATACCTGGCCTTCCTCAGTCCAGGGATCCACACAATAGGTGCCCAGAGGCACAATGTAGCCCAGTGGTTTTGAAGTTAGTTTACACATACATGTCCAGGTGATCCCATTTCCTGCCAGCTCTGAATAAAAGGAAAAGGAATTAATATTCATTGGACATCCCTTGGGTGCAGATACAAGGCTAGGTACTTTCCATATGCCATTGTAAGACCTTGTTTCACCCCAGAAACAGCTGGTGGGATCCTTGTCCAAACAGGAAGCAGATGCATATAACTCAATTGCTGCTAACTGTGTCAGCAGATGTGAATACTCAAAGTCTATCTAAGCAGACTCCTTGTTTATTGTTCTGCTGGGGTTTTACCGATGATCCATTAATCTATGATATCATCCACTGGATTGGTATTTCTATTCAAATACATAAGCATCATCATATGGAGTAGGAAAGAAAGAGATGGGGCTTTCACCAGGTATCTACTAAGAGCCAAGCCCATTTCTTCCCACACCATCACATTGAATCCTCAAACAATCAGAATATTGTTATTTCCATTGAATAAATGAAGTTTGAGAAAGTTGCATAAATTAATCAAGTTTGCACAGCTAATAAGTAATTGGCCCCAAATTCAAACTCCTTGTATTCTCATTTCCCAGTCCACTTGGCATTTGTCTGTTCTGCAGCCTAAATCTGTGTTCACATTTCTACAAAGCCTGTCCTCAGTAGGTATGTAAAGTCTTCTTCATAGACCAAGCCAGTAAAGGGTAGGGCCCCAACTTAGCAAGAGTCAAAAAGAGAAACAGAGGTTGAAATTCCATATGAAGTAGAATTATAGATCAGCTGAGCATATTTTTTATAACTAAAATGCATCACAACCTTTTTGCACGTCCTTGTGAAACATCCTAATAAGCAAGGGGTGGAGAACGCAGTGGAGACCATGCTGTGACCATCCAGTTTGCAAGAAATAACAAATGAGCTGAAACCACCAGGAGACAGATTGGTACTGAGGAAGAGCAGCCTCTGATTCCAAAGTTAGGACTTAAGTGGCTTCAGCACTGGAACAGGTGGACTCCCACAGCGATCTCTGATGATGAAGTGGGACAGCAGGCGCACGGGGCAAAGGGAGCAATCACAGCAACGTCAGAGCAGAGACAAACAGCAGACAAATTCAAGGTCACAAATGGGGCAGCATGGTGGAGACACCAAGGAGACCTGGAAAGAGGAGGCTCGAGGAAAGCATGAAGAAACCCAGTCATGACGGCAAGCACAGTGAAAGGCGCCTTCACAAGGGACCAAGGTGGCCAATCTTGTTATATAGATGGAGATGTGTGAGAGTATGAGAGAGAGAGAGTGTGTGTGTGTGTTCAAGCCTAGAGTGAAAAGCCGTCGGCTGCATGTGTTCAGGGGATTTCTCTGAACCGCTGTGTTGGCAACAGTTCCCAAGTCTGCCCAGCAGACTCCTCACTTTGGTCTCTGAGTCGGGATGCTGGTACATGTGGGCCACGTTGAGTATGGAGACCCCGGGAATGTTCACAACAGCAATCACCCTAGTACCATGGTCAGGCTGCTGCTCCCCATCCTTCTTCATGTGTCTCCACTCCAGCTCTATCACCAATCAGCAAACTGACCGACACAGCTGCCCAGTTCACAAGAACCACCTGTAGCTCAGTCGCTAAGTCATGTGTGACTCTTTGCCACCCTATGGACTGCAGCACACCAAGCTCCTCTCCTTCACTGTCTCCCAGAGTTGGCTCAGATCCATGTCCACTGAGGCCCTGATGCTGTCTAACTATCCCATCCTCTGTCTTTAACCTTCTGCCTTCAGCCTTTCCCAGCATCAGGGTAATTTCCAGTGAGTCGGCTGTTCACATCAAGTGGCCAAAATATTGGAGCTTAAGCGTCAGCATCTGTCATTCCAATGAATATTCAGGGTTGATTTCTATAGGATTCACTGGTTTGATCTGCTTGCTGTTCAAGGGACTCTCAAGAGTCTTCTCCAGCATCAAATCTGAAAGCATCCATTCTTCGGCGCTCAGCCTTTATGGTCCAACGTCATCTCCAAATCGCTGTGTCATAACCCTGTCTCCCTTCCTTGTCTATGGATTAGAAGTTGATCTTTCTTAGAGCATCACTGCCTAGGGTTAGTGCCTAAGAGGATCCCAAAGGAGGGAACATTTTGCTTCCAACTTTGTCAACAGGGAACCTGGGATTTTATTAGGAAGGACAGGACCTTTAGTAGTGTTAGTCTCTCAGTCGTGTCCGACTCTTTACGACCCCACAGACTGTAGCCTGCCAGGCTCCTTTGTCCATGGGATTTCCAAGGAAAAAAAATACTTGTGTGGTTTGCCATTCCCTTCTTCAGGGCATCTTCCCAACCCAGGGATCAAGCCCTGGACTCCCATATTGCAGGCATGGCAGCAGATTCTTTACGGACTGAGCCACCAGTCAGCCACCACTGAGCACCTTCAGCAGATCTCAGTTATTTACATCACAGAGTGAATCAGTCTCTGATCTTTCCCCTCACTTTATGAACAAAGAGCAGTGAACTGCCCAAGTAGGAGAACTGAGCCAGAAAATCTGAGACTGACTCCTTGACTCTGCCTCATCCACATTGAGTGAGACCTTGAGCTCTCTGAGCCCCAGTTGCTTTGCATGTAAAGTGAACATGAAAAAGCTCTTTCATGAGGTTGGGGACCTGGGCAGTGATATTGTGGAAGTGAACACACTGATGGTGATTGGATATTATTCTACAAAAGTTCTCAAAGGTTTGAAAAGTAAACTTTGAAATGACAAGAAAAAAATTCTGCAGCTTTGTCTACCAGTTGGAACTGATTCCAGGCCCACCACTGATTCCAAATTTGGGGACAGCAGGAGACCAGCTCACCATCACCTTTTATTGCGTCTACTATGTGTCAGGGTTAAATTTCATATAGCATCTCACAGAATCTTCAAAATACCATCTTGAGATAGGTGTTAATATTATCTTTTCTCAGCAGATGATGAAATCAAGGCTCAAAATGTGAATCCATGTGTCAAAGATCTCATAGCCAGTAAGTAACCCAACCAGAATAAGAATTCATGTCTGTGAGAGAAAGTACATGTTTTTGACTGTAACACCTTCCAGCAAAAGGGCCCACAGGATTGATCCCTAGATGGGAAGTCTGGCTGATCCTGTACAAGATAATTTACCTAACTTCTCAGCTAAATGGTTTGACTTCCAACAGCTAGGAATTATTTTATGAGTCTTATGAGTGCTCTAAACCTGAAAGCCACTGAACTGGAGGAAGTAAATTGTATTTCCTTCCAAGTGCCAGCGCTATGGGTGTCCGTGGGGCCAGTCTTGCCTCTAGGCCCAAGGGACACCCAACGGGGGATGACAACACTAAATTAGCTAACTGGATCTTTGCTTCATAACCTGAGAGCAAGCACACTGAGCTCATCTTATTGTGGAGAGTATCAACTAAGAGGTCTAAAGCTGGTAGATTCCCTGTCCATTGATCTACTGTGGTTTATAAATGACCCCTCCAGTAACACAAGTTAGGTATCCTTAAATGAGCCATAAAATCAAATAGCCACTAACCTCTCACTAACAATGACAACAGCTGAAAACTTATTTTTCCCCTCAGTGGGGGCATGCGACTCCCAGCCCAGAGTCAGGCTCAGAACTTTCCAAACACCTTTTCTAATGGGGTTCAGTCAGCACTGAAGTCATAGAAATTTCACAAATGGAATCTTCATGACCAAGAGAGAAAATAAAAGGTACAAGACTGTACTATACATATGGTGCCTCCAGCCCAGGCCAGGGGGAAAAAAGTAAGTAAAAAGGGCATGTGTATATATACACACACATACACATACATATATATATACACATACATACATACGTATGCATACATACATATACACACACATATACATACACACATACATATATACACACATACATGTATATATACACACATACATGTATATATACACACACATATACACATATACATACATACACACATACATATTCACAGTCTTTCAAAGCTCATTGATTCATCCAAAAATACTTAATGACCATGAGCTCTCAGCCAAGTGCTGGCTCTGGATGAAGCAAAGAAGGGGTTACTAACCCTGCTTCTAAATGTGTCCCAAGTCTGTGGCTCTTGTTTCAGTAGATGCATATTGAGAAATAATGACAATACAGTGTGATAACTGTGTTCATCAGGAGATGTACAGACCCATTCAGGGCAATGTTAACCTACTTTCTGGTAATCAGGTAGATTTCACAAAGGAGGTTTCACACGAATTGGGTCTTAAAGGAAGTACAATATCTACTAGAGATTTCTTGGAGGTCTAGGTCGAAGTTGTCGCTTTTTCCTTCCCATGAGTCTAGAGTGACTTATCACAGACAGAGAAAACTAGACAGCAACTTAATTTGTCTTCGCAGCTGTTGAGGAGGGGGAAATTGGTAAAAGGTTGCCTGCGGTAAGAGTCCAAGACAAAAATGACTATGTCAGGCACTGAATAGCCAACAGCATCCCCAGAAACCAGCAGGGTCCAGATCAGATCAAGGCCAAGGACTCTATCTCCTGACAAGACCTGGGAGGAAAGGTCCTTTGCTGTATGAGATGGGCAAGGGAGTTTATTCCTACGGGATTTTAAAAATGTATTTCAGCATGGATAAATCACAGCAGCCTTGTGGAAAGTTGCTCAAAGGGCAGGAAGAGAAAATAAGAGTTGGGGAAAGGGGTATTACTGCCTCTACTGTGATCTGAACAATGGCTACAGCTGGGCTTATTATTTCCTGCAATATGGCTCTTAGCACCAGTAAAATAAATGAATTTTCCAACAAAAGCCTTTCTGAGCTTTTCTGTGTTCAAGCCCAAACAAGAAAAATAATCATCTGTTAAAACAGAGGGGAAAAAAAGATAAAAACTATTCTTATTTACAGATTTTCTTTCATTAACATACAAATAACTTAAAGGAAAAGAAAACTTTATGATAGGATTTGATGAGGCAATTCAAGAAGAGAGCAGTCAAGGGAAAATGGAATAAGCTAACAGTTCAACACAGCCCAAGATTTCTGAGCCAGTGATGATGAAACAGCTCCAAAATCCAAGAAGGAAGGTGGAGGTTGCCGGTCTGAGTTTACTTGATATTGTGGGCGCCTATGAGTAGATCTGTAAGCTACTGTTTGTGCAGCAGTTTCCATTCCCTCCAGTCTGCTGGAAAAACAGAAGTATATGGGAAATAATGGGTTAACTTTCATTCTGGGCCATTAATGGGTCCCAGAGAAGCCTAGTTCAATGGCAGTAGTGGAAATGAAGCTTGTCCCCTGCTGGAGACTCTCCCCCTCCCCGAAAGCTTCAAGAGGACATTATTTACATGCCTATCAGAGCACCCACTGCAGTGGAGCATTCCCTGCTTTTGTACATCAGTCCTTCTCACTGAGGATGCTGACTGTGCCTGACGCAGGACATGGCGCAGAACAGGGGATTGTTTCATGGAGGTGGACTCTAAGAGAGTAAGAGCTCAGAGTCTAGAGTGACTTATCACAGACAGAGAAAACTAGTTGCGTTGGAGCACGGAGCAACATCAACCAAGCTCATTATTCCACCAAGACCTCTAAACACATCTCCAAATCCACCGCCCCGAGAAACCTTCAGCTAACTTGTCCCACTTCCAGTTCCGAACATGCCAGTCTGTGCCAATCAAGTCATCGGTTTCTTCTCCCAAACTACTTCTCCTGGCTTTTCTTATGCCTTTAGTACTCTTGATTTCAGCCCCTTGGATATACTGCTGACTCCTCACTCTCCCTTACCTCCCTCATCCCTCCACGACAGAATACAATCAGTAAACCATTCAATCAGGAGACACATGGGATCTGTCCAGCTTCCTTTCCCTGATGCACCTGAAGAGCTGAATGTAGCTCTGCCGCCTCGTCTCCTGGGAACCACTGAAGATTGCACCCTCCTGCTCCCTTGAGAAAACTAATTTTTTGGTTATTAATGACTGAGTTCTGGGTTTCATTGGTTTTCAAGATCTCTTACAAAGGAACTGGAGGAGAAAAGGGTTGAGGAGAGAGGAACGAGAATAAACTAGATAGAGAAGTTCTAAAGAAAATCAAAACTCAACAGGAATTTTCCTGAGGTTCAAAAGATGTTAGAGAATGGGGGAGGAGAGAAAGAGTGAGAGTGGTTTTTGAGGCAAGGCTGGGTCCTTGCAGTTTCTTCAGAGGATGCTGGCCATAAAGGGTCAGGGAAACCCAGCGTGGTGATCTAAGAGAGAGACCCTGGGAGAGACACTGCCCAGGTTCCCCGGAGCTGTGGGAGTTAGTCGAGGACCTTGCACCTACATCCAGACCCCTTTTGGCAGCGAGGGCTTCACTTCCTTTGTATTTAGCCCCTTCCCTGCTGCCTGCCAGTAAGGAGGGATAACCACCCATGCCATCAGGCTTCCCCCCAGACCCAGGCAGCTGGCCTTCAGAATGACCCTGGACGATCACCGCTTCCTGGAACTCACACCTGCGTGTAGTTACACACCCACAGACATGCACGGTTCCAGGGTTGGCCTATGTGAATTCGGCAGACATGCTGGTGTGTAACTTGCAAGAGGAGGTTGTAAAAGACTGCGTCTTCTGCCATGCTCTATCTGTCTTCTGTCTCTCTCACATCCCTCACTCTGGGGGAAACCAGCCGTCACGTTATGAGGAATTCAAAAAGTCAGTGGAGAGGCCAATGTGGCAAGGAACCGGGATCTCCAGCCAAGAGTGCATGAGGCACTGAGGCCTCCTGCCAACCACCGCCTGTGCCACCCTGGAAGCAGATCTGCCTCCAGCCGAGCGTGGCGATGACTTGCCCACAGCCTGACTCCTCCCCGTGGGAAAGAGTGAGCCAGATCCTCTCAGCCTGTCTACTGCAGATTCCTGACCCTCAAAAACTGTGAATAATAAATGCTTTTTGTTTAAAGCTTTCAGGTGGATACATTTTCTACAACAAGATGACTAATACTGCATGCCCTTGATTTTGATATGGACAGTCCCAGTTTTTACTCCTAAAATATCCAACACTCAAAAAGCAAAAAATAGCTTGCCAGACACTCCGTGGGGTGGTGCTGAGAACTTCTTCCCCAGGTCCTGAACACAGGGCTGAGGGGACAGAGCAAATTTCGAAGGGCCTCTCACCTCGATCACGTGTTTCAAGCCATGCTCACTGCCCACTGCCCCAGAGACGGTAGCCACAGTCTTTTCTCTGGCCCATCCCCCTCTGTCCTCTTCCTTTCCTCCCGTACGACTCCAGCACTTGCTGTCGGGGGTCCGAACCGTAGTCCAGTCTCGGCACGTTCCTCTCTATATAATTCCTCATGTTTTTATGGAATAATGTTTAGTTACAGTTAGAGCCCAGCACTCCCCCATCCACATGGTACCTCCACATACCCTTCCAGCTATAGCTCCCGCATCTCCTCCAGACAGGAAAAGGCAAGAAGAAAGAGAAGATGTGGTGTTTGGAGTTATTTCTGGTTTTGTTCCACCGTAAGGACAGCCTCAAGAGACGGGCAGCTTTCTCACTCCATGGCCAGCCCAGGGGAAAGGGGACGGCTTGGACTTGCTTTCAGCAGATGTCAGTGAGCCTGGGTATCAGATCTGGGGTTACAAAAGTATTGACAGGGAAGGGGGTGAACAACCACAGAGGTCTCTCAACAGTAAAACCCTGTCTTAGGGGAACATACAAGTTTCTGTCAAGGACCCCCGCCAGCACCTGGGCTGGCCATTGCCATCCAGGGTGTTCCAACCAGCAAGCTGGCACGGCCTGGCACCCAGGCCAAATGCCCACCAGGCTCAGCAGGGTCCAAGCAGCAACCTGCAGGTGCTGGGGATTTAGGCAAATGCAAGCACCATCATGTCCTGGGCAGCCCGGTGAAATGTCCAGCCACCTGCTCTGCACCTGGACGGGTGAGCGCTGGCCTGGATACTCAGATGAACTGGGCTGAGCCTGCAACGAGGCTTATGTCATATGACCTCAGGCACAGCATCTCTGGAACAGACGTTGAACCTAGCATTTCCATAGAAAGACATTAGCTCTGGTCAGAAATAGTGCTCATCCCTCAGTCCTGAGTTTAAACTCTCAGAGGGTTACAAACTCAGCTGCAGAAGTAAGGCATTCAAGGTCACTGGCAACGGGGATGCTCTTGCCAGTGGGCGGGGACACACTGGGTCACACTGAAGCTTGGCGCAGCAGGGGGGCAGGCTCTGCCTTGCCTCCCTCTTTCCTTCTCTCTTCGTCTCATTCGCCCTAGTTTTCTGTTTGTTGTGGTGGTTGTTGTGTGGCCCTCTTTTCTCTTTCACTCTTTCCTCCTCCCCCTCTTCTTTCATTTCTATACCTCCCCCCCTTTCCTCTGTCCCTGCCCCCAATTCTCCAGCTCTCCACTCCGAGATATCCCTCCCCACTCTATCCTGAAGTTTTCTAAACTAATGAAGTCCTGGAGAGAAGGGCTAAACACTGTTTGGAGTTCCTGCCAGGCTCTCCAAACTCACCTCTCAGCTCCACCTTCTCTTCTTCCAAGAGGCTTCTCCAGATAAGGCCCACCTCCATCTGGGTCACACTTCTCTTCACCCTCCTAGAAAAACCCAGTCAGGATATTTTCTCATGACTCATTTGCTAAAAGACCTTGGGTGATCTATCGTTAAGTCAAATAACACAAAGTTTAGTGTGGAACAGTGATAAAAATAAGACGTTATTATGGCACATCCTGCTTCAAATTTTGGCTGTGCTATCCCACCAAGACGGTCACTTTGGGCACAGTGCTCATCCTCAGTTTCCTAATCTGTAGAATGGGTATTATTATAGAATCACTGGTGGGCCCAGTGGGATCATGTAGTAGTACACCTACTATGGTACGTGGAACATTGTAAATACTCCACAATGACCAGTCTCTTCATCCTTAGCCGTGTCCCTTCCTTCATTCTCTCTCTCTTCAAACAAACTGAAGACCTGAAAACTCCAAGAGGGCCGGTGCCTTGAATCTAACCTCTGTCTAGCCCTGGCCCTATTGAAATGCTCCATATGCTGCTCCGTATGGTGTCAAGGTCAGCTGAGACTTTTCTGACAATGACAGAAAAGGGGCAGGGGGTCTCACAGATTTATCATTGGGAAAACAACACATAGTTTATCTTTGGCACATGTCTTCCTACATGGCAGGCCAAACCAGACTAGACATGCTCACCCTGTGACCTTATCTTCCATTCCTATGTTAAGAGCTCTGCATGTTTCAGAGAACTTATACTGCCAGCCAAGGAGGTCTCAGCACCCAGACTCTGCCTGCAGCTTGAGACGGCCCTCAGAGAGTCACACCAGGGTGGTTTCTGGGCCTGTTTGGTCACCAGCTTTGAGTGCTTCATATATAGGCTCTGACCAGCATGCAAAGGAGGCTTCCCAGCTGGCTCAGTGGTAAAGAGTCTGCCTGCCAGAGCAGGAGCAGCAGCAGACCTGGGTTCAATCCCTGGGTCAGGAAGATGCCATGCAAGNCCTCTCTATATAATTCCTCATGTTTTTATGGAATAATGTTTAGTTACAGTTAGAGCCCAGCACTCCCCCATCCACATGGTACCTCCACATACCCTTCCAGCTATAGCTCCCGCATCTCCTCCAGACAGGAAAAGGCAAGAAGAAAGAGAAGATGTGGTGTTTGGAGTTATTTCTGGTTTTGTTCCACCGTAAGGACAGCCTCAAGAGACGGGCAGCTTTCTCACTCCATGGCCAGCCCAGGGGAAAGGGGACGGCTTGGACTTGCTTTCAGCAGATGTCAGTGAGCCTGGGTATCAGATCTGGGGTTACAAAAGTATTGACAGGGAAGGGGGTGAACAACCACAGAGGTCTCTCAACAGTAAAACCCTGTCTTAGGGGAACATACAAGTTTCTGTCAAGGACCCCCGCCAGCACCTGGGCTGGCCATTGCCATCCAGGGTGTTCCAACCAGCAAGCTGGCACGGCCTGGCACCCAGGCCAAATGCCCAGCAGGCTCAGCAGGGTCCAAGCAGCAACCTGCAGGTGCTGGGGATTTAGGCAAATGCAAGCACCATCATGTCCTGGGCAGCCCGGTGAAATGTCCAGCCACCTGCTCTGCACCTGGATGGGTGAGCGCTGGCCTGGATACTCAGATGAACTGGGCTGAGCCTGCAACGAGGCTTATGTCATATGACCTCAGGCACAGCATCTCTGGAACAGACGTTGAACCTAGCATTTCCATAGAAAGACATTAGCTCTGGTCAGAAATAGTGCTCATCCCTCAGTCCTGAGTTTAAACTCTCAGAGGGTTACAAACTCAGCTGCAGAAGTAAGGCATTCAAGGTCACTGGCAACGGGGATGCTCTTGCCAGTGGGCGGGGACACACTGGGTCACACTGAAGCTTGGCGCAGCAGGGGGGCAGGCTCTGCCTTGCCTCCCTCTTTCCTTCTCTCTTCGTCTCATTCGCCCTAGTTTTCTGTTTGTTGTGGTGGTTGTTGTGTGGCCCTCTTTTCTCTTTCACTCTTTCCTCCTCCCCCTCTTCTTTCATTTCTATACCTCCCCCCCTTTCCTCTGTCCCTGCCCCCAATTCTCCGGCTCTCCACTTCGAGACATCCCTCCCCACTCTATCCTGAAGTTTTCTAAACTAATGAAGTCCTGGAGAGAAGGACTAAACACTGTTTGGAGTTCCTGCCAGGCTCTCCAAACTCACCTCTCAGCTCCACCTTCTCTTCTCCCAAGAGGCTTCTCCAGACAAGGCCCACCTCCATCTGGGTCACACTTCTCTTCACCCTCCTAGAAAAACCCAGTCAGGATATTTTCTCNGGCTCTCCAAACTCACCTCTCAGCTCCACCTTCTCTTCTTCCAAGAGGCTTCTCCAGACAAGGCCCACCTCCATCTGGGTCACACTTCTCTTCACCCTCCTAGAAAAACCCAGTCAGGATATTTTCTCATGACTCATTTGCTAAAAGACCTTGGGTGATCTATCGTTAAGTCAAATAACACAAAGTTTAGTGTGGAACAGTGATAAAAATAAGACGTTATTATGGCACATCCTGCTTCAAATTTTGGCTGTGCTATCCCACCAAGACGGTCACTTTGGGCACAGTGCTCATCCTCAGTTTCCTAATCTGTAGAATGGGTATTATTATAGAATCACTGGTGGGCCCAGTGGGATCATGTAGTAGTACACCTACTATGGTACGTGGAACATTGTAAATACTCCACAATGACCAGTCTCTTCATCCTTAGCCGTGTCCCTTCCTTCATTCTCTCTCTCTTCAAACAAACTGAAGACCTGAAAACTCCAAGAGGGCCGGTGCCTTGAATCTAACCTCTGTCTAGCCCTGGCCCTATTGAAATGCTCCATATGCTGCTCCGTATGGTGTCAAGGTCAGCTGAGACTTTTCTGACAATGACAGAAAAGGGGCAGGGGGTCTCACAGATTTATCATTGGGAAAACAACACATAGTTTATCTTTGGCACATGTCTTCCTACATGGCAGGCCAAACCAGACTAGACATGCTCACCCTGTGACCTTATCTTCCATTCCTATGTTAAGAGCTCTGCATGTTTCAGAGAACTTATACTGCCAGCCAAGGAGGTCTCAGCACCCAGACTCTGCCTGCAGCTTGAGACGGCCCTCAGAGAGTCACACCAGGGTGGTTTCTGGGCCTGTTTGGTCACCAGCTTTGAGTGCTTCATATATAGGCTCTGACCAGCATGCAAAGGAGGCTTCCCAGCTGGCTCAGTGGTAAAGAGTCTGCCTGCCAGAGCAGGAGCAGCAGCAGACCTGGGTTCAATCCCTGGGTCAGGAAGATGCCATGCAAGAGGACGTGGCAACCCACTCCAGTATCCTTGCCTGGAAAATCCCACGGACAGAGGAGCCTGATGGGCTACAGTCCACGGGGTCACAAAGAGTCAGACACACTGAGAACACACACACACACACACACAGCATTGTGAAGGCTAACACTGACTGGCTCACAGTCATCATCTACTTGTGCTTTCAGACAATTATGAATTGGCCAAAAGACACTCAGCTGCCTTCCTCATTCCTAAACAAGGAAGCTTTGATGCAAAAACATTCAGTAAATGCCATTTATGACTGCAAGATTAAACCTGTGTAACAGGAGACCTAATAACTACAGGGCCCAAGTGTTTCCACCCATTCCACCCAGGCCAGCATCTAAAGATGCCTCTGTTTGGTTCCCAAGGATCATACCTGTTGCCTTTCCTGAGGAAGAGACTAGGGAATGCAACATGACACTAAGACCCCTGCTCTTACTGGCCTCTATCATAGTTTTCTGTAGCAGAGAATAGTACACAGAGCTCTAAATCAGTGGCCCCCAGTCTTGGCACCAAGGACTAGTTTCATGGAAGACAGTTTTTCCACAGATAACGGGGAGTAGGAGATGGTTTCAGAATTGTCGACTTCAAAATATTTACAACCTAAAAGTTGAGAATTATGTTTTATTCAGAGGGAATTTTCAGGACTTCAAGCCCAGGAAACAGCATCTCAAGCAACCCTGACAGAACAGCTCCAAGGAGGAGAGGGGAGGAGGCAGGTTACATAAAAGTTTTGCGACAAGGGGCAGGTAGCTTAAATGTCAAAAGATAATGGTTAATTAAAGAAAACCAGACATCCCAGATTAAGGAATTTAGCACTTCTCTTTGTATGGGAAGATGCAAGAGTCTCTTGAAATCATTCCTTTCCATATGCATCTCAGCTATCCTGGGCCAGTAGCCTGTTTTTTCACATCCTGCTCTGCCTTGGCACTCACTTATGGAGTGGTTGCAGTGCTGATGGCTGCCAGATTCCCGGTGTTCTTCTCCTTCCTGAATGCCCTTAGGGCGCAGGAGCTCACATTTAAAGGGCTGGAATCGCTAATGACTGTGGCTTCCTTGTTTACTGATAAGGCAGGAAATAGCTTCCCAGGTGGCACTGGTGGTAAAGAACCTGCCTGCCAATGCTGCAGACACCAGACAAAGGTTCAGTCCCTGGGTTGGGAAGAACCCCTGGAGCGGGCATGGCAACTCACTCCAGTATTCCTGCCTGGAGAATCTCATGGACAGAGGAGCCTGGCGGGATACAGTCCATAGGGTCAGAAAGAGTTGAACACGACTGAAGCGACTTTGCACATGCATGCGCACTCCATTTCTCAGGGTGATTCAAACACATTAACTTCTATTATTACTACATCAGCTCCATCTCAGATCATCAGGCATTAGATCCCAGAGGTCAGGGACCCCTGATCTAAATTATTAGGAAAAGAAAGTGAAGTCGCTCAGTTGTATCTGACTCTTTCTGACTGTATGGACTAGGCTAGGCTCCTCTGTCCATGGGATCTCACAGTGGAATAAAGAGCTGGAGAGAGAAACTAGGTTAGTTCTATTACAGGAAGGTTCTAGCCCTGAAGCAAAGGGCTCTGGTTATGGGCATTTTACTCTCTGGTTAGGGGCATTTTACTCTCTGGTTAGAGCCACCTAGCCAGAACTGACCAGGTTGTTCACCAGTGAAGCTGTAAGACCCCTACCCCCCATAGCTTCTTCTCCTCCTAAGAAGTACCTTTCCCATAGCATCCACCAAGATGTTGTCAGAGATGCCCTGATCTTGATACTCAATTGCAAGAGCCTTGTGCCATTTTCAGCCACATGGTCCCCAGTGTTCCCAAGGTAATAGGCTGCTTCTGGAAAGGGTAATGAATCAAAAAGGAAAACTCCCCAATTCCCCAACAGGGAGATAAAAATACAGGTAAGTTGGCAACTGGCCTTTTAAATGTCTCGCTTCAGAGCATAGGAACAAAAAAAAAATGTTGCCTGACCCTTTTCCCCTGGTCCTTTCCCTTCAGAAACTGCCTTATTTGCTCAGATTTTTTTTTCCCTTTTTCATGCAAGGGACAGAATTATTAACAACCCTCAGGCTCTCTCAGGACTAAGTTAATTAAACTGATTTGGGGTATTTCCCTTTGGTTAGAAATGGTGAGCGGTGAGCAGTGCCAAGCTCCTGAAATTGAAGCCCACGTCATTCACTTCTCATGCAAAGCCCTAAGGCTCCCTGGTGGGATGGAGACTTAAATTGGCCTTGTTCTTTTACCCAAGCAATTAATAATGCATTTGGAACAATAACAAACACACACACACAGCTTGTTTGCTAGGCTCCAGACACAGCCGCCAACATTCCTTAATTGAGTCCAACCTGCCGGGCTAAGGGGCCTTTCTACAGGATCTGCTGGGTGGGAGCTGAAGGGGCCTTGCCAAAGATCTGCTCTCTAGGGATGGAAATTCTGGCTGATTATTTGCATAATAAGATGAAACCCCTTGGCAAATGCACAGCCCTTTGTAATTTACATAATGTGTCTCAGCAGTTATCTCAGTTAATAGTTACCCCTCAATAGCCTTCATTTACACCTCCAAAAGCAAATGGACAGTGGGTCTGCCCGACAATAACGTGTTCTCAGATGAGATATGATTTCTTAGAGAATTGTTCAAGCCAATTTACAAAGTCCAATCTTCCCTTTGGTACAGTTACACTTCCTCTAGGTCTATCCAATCTCTTAACGTCCCAGAACTAACACTATCCACGTGAACATCCCAGTTCTTTGCACAGAACACCCACAAAAAAATAATAATAACAATGACATCTCCAGAAACAAATTTTAGCCACAGTGTGATTCCTGTTAAAGTTCTTTGAACTCTCTGTTGTTCAAAGGATACAGTTTAAAATCTCTAGCCACATCCTCTGTGTCAATGCATGCAGATNACCCACAAAAAAATAATAATAACAATGACATCTCCAGAAACAAATTTTAGCCACAGTGTGATTCCTGTTAAAGTTCTTTGAACTCTCTGTTGTTCAAAGGATACAGTTTAAAATCTCTAGCCACATCCTCTGTGTCAATGCATGCAGATCTAAATGAACTGTTTAAACGGTTGAGTGGCAGTATGACGTCAGATGCATAAATCGCAATACATCCAATTATTCCCTCCCTTCCTTGCTCCCCCTCTCTGGTTATTATAAACAGTGTTTAAACGAAGAGGTGCACATGTATCTCTTGTATATATTCACATCAGAGGTTCTCCAGGCAAGAATCGCAATTGCTGGGATGATAGAATATGCATATTTTTAACATTATTAGGACTTTAATTGTTCTCTAAACTCATTCATCACTTTGCATTCCCACTAGCAATGCATGATTCTATCTTCTCTAGATATTCAAGTTTGTTATCAGTTTACTTTTTAACAATTCCATTGAGTAAGAAATATTATAGTATCTCATTTTGTTTTTATTTACGTTTGCTTGGTTACTGAAATTGAGAATCACCTTTCTCTTTCTCTTGCTCCTCCTGTCCCTCCTTTTCTTTCTCCTCTTTTTCCTCTTTTTCTCCTCCTTCCACCTCCCTGCCTCTTCTTCTCCTTCTTCTCCAAATTCCAATCTTCCCTTTGGTACAGTTACACTTCCTCCAGGTCTATCCAATCTCTGAACGTCAAGAACTAACACTATCCACTTGAACATCCCAGTTCTTTGCGCAGAACACCCACAAAAAAATAATAATGATGACATCTTCAGAAACAAATTTCAGTCATAGTGTGATTCCTGTTAAAGTTCTTTAACTCTCTGTTGTTCAAAGGATACAGTTTAAAATCTCTAGCCACATCCTCTGTGTCAATGCATGCAGATCTAAGTGAACTGTTTAAACCGTTCTTCAAGCAGGACATTTGGATTTCTCTGTGCATTGTCCAAAGATATATTTTGCCTATTCATCTTCTGTTGGGCTGTCTTTTATATTGATTCATAGACATAAAAACATATTCTAAAATGTTATATCTTCTCTTTTTCTTTATGTTAGGCTGTTGGTCAAAAATACTTAAATATCATCAATGTGAACTGTTTAAACCGTTCTTCAAGCAGGACATTTGGATTTCTCTGTGCATTGTCCAAAGATATATTTTGCCTATTCATCTTCTGTTGGGCTGTCTTTTATATTGATTCATAGACATAAAAACATATTCTAAAATGTTATATCTTCTCTTTTTCTTTATGTTAGGCTGTTGGTCAAAAATACTTAAATATCATCAATTTCATGGAATAAAATCTAATGTTAGTATACTGCCTCGAACTTCCAGGGCAATATGAGTAGCAATAGTCATAGCGGGTATTCCTGCTTATTGCTGACTTTTAAGGTAATGCTTCTAGTATTCACCACCAAATGCTAAAAAAATAAATACTGCAGGCATTTAGTGGATATCATTTTCAGTTAGAAGACATTCGCTTCGATTTCTGTTTTAAAAGACTTTTTTCAATAAAAAGCATTCCTGGGAGAACCTACATATTATAGATATGTTCATGGCATGAGTGTATTTTGATATTCTCTTAGTCTCTGTCTCTCTCTTTCACACACACACACACACACACATACCTAGGCTTAGTTTGTTAACAGTTTATTTAGGATTTTTGCCTCTCTAATCATAAATAATTGTGTCAATTTTTCTTTGTCATTCTGCTTTTGTCTGATTTGGGAATCAAGATTAGAATAATATCATCAACTTAACTGGGATGTTTTCCACCTTTTCTATTCTCTACGCGAAGAGTTGACTCATTGGAAAAGACTCTGATGCTGGGAGGGACTGGGGGCAGAAGGAGAAGGGGACGACCGAGAATGAGATGGCTGGATGGCATCACGGACTCGATGGACGTGAGTCTGAGTGAACTCCAGGAGATGGTGATGGATAGGGAGGCCTGGCGTGCTGCGATTCATGGGATCGCAAAGAGTCGGACATGACTGAGCGACTGAACTGAACTGAACTGAACTGAAAAGTATTTCTAAAAGGTAAAATCATGTATTCCTCAAAGGTATAGGAGAAGATACCTGTATACGGTGTGGATCTATTTTTCATTAGCACTTGGAAGCAACTGGGTAAATTTCTAAAAACTAATCTCATTTCCTTTTACATGACTTTTCTATTTCTTTTTAAGTAATTCTGTTGGATTATAGTTTTCTAGAATTCTATTCTCTTTCATTACAACTTTCCATTTTTTTCAGCACATAGCCATTCATGATGTCTCTTTAGAAAGATTCAAAATTCTTGTTCCCTTCAGCTTGAGGGTGCTTGAACCAATCAACAGTAAGAATTAGAACCTCAGGCCTAGGGGGACAGACCTAAGGTCATATTTATCATGCAGGACATTTCTCCCACCCAGGGTCCAGGCAGAGGCAGGCAACTGTTTTGCCATCTGCCCATGTCTGTGTCCGAGGTGCCCTTTTCTGGACCATTCTTTCACACTCCACCACCCCAGTCCTTCTCCCTTTGTTGCTTTATGCAGGGGTCTCAGTTCCAATATGCTGCCTTGGGTAACAGCACAGTTCACTTTCATTCTGCACGCAGGTGCTAAACCTCATGTCCCTAGTTTGCTGAGATGGACAATTTCTTACCACCCACCAAATCTATCGAAGGATTAGCTCCCATCCTCCCCAGTCTAGTTTCCAGAAAGCTTTTCATTTCTAGCACACACCAGTTGCCTGTTTTTCTTGCAAACTGAATTCTGCATTTAAAAGAATGTTAATCAGTTTCATAAAGATAGCTGCTGTAATAGTGGCAGGGTCTTCAAGTATATATCAGAAGTATTGTGAGAAGAGGAGGGTGGGTGTGCTCCCAAGACCACAGAGTCCTGGGATCTGTGGGAATGGAACCACACAAAATTAAAAACCTAGGAAGATGCAGGAGCCTTCATTGGAAGGGAAACATTTTGGCTGAGACTTGATGGGTGTATATGATTATTTATATAGAGCTGGAAAGAAGGAAGGAGGCTTGCTTAGTTGTAAACAGATCTTCACAATGTGAATTTAAAGCAACTCAACATGACAGCTATTTGAAGAAGAAAAGCTAAATAAAAAATTCCAAAGAAAATGGAGTAGATCCACATTAGGTGAATAAGAGAATATATACTAAATGATTTAAAAAACACTCCATGGTTGAGAGCTCCCAAATGAAACAGGATTGTTTATTCAGTTGTTTTAAAACACAGAGCATCCATCACCTCAGAAAAGCCATTCCCAGAATAACTAGCCCCAAACAGACACTGCTTTGAGTCTGTGTCATTGGTGCTATGAGAAGAGGCTGATGGTGCAGTGGCTGGCTTTTAATCAGAAGCTGACCACAACCAAGCTGTCCTCAAACAGAAGTCTAACATCGGGGCAACAGTGGCTGTAGAGAGGTCACAAAGCCCAAGGTGAAGCGAACCACTCTCAGAAACAGCACAAGCAAGGCCTAAACCTCATCCCACTCCCGGTACAAGTTTAAGTCCATGTTCCAGCCTGCCAAGTGAGTCTCTAGAGGCTTTCTTATCCATGAAGTGGATAAAACGTGAGGATAAAAACATTAGTGCTCCAGTTGTCAATGTCCCTTTTACAACTGGCATAAGAGCTGTGAGCAAACTGATAAAAGGGGTCAGGATGGCTGGACTGTGTTTCCCTGTTCTTATTAGGAGAGGACAAATTCAAACATACAGAAAAGCATTTTGCCTTTTTCTCACTTTGGTCCAAGATGAAGGCAGGTGATAAAACAGTCTGTGAGCTAAATCCATTTTGAAAGAAGAGTCTTATTGAGTGATCCTAGACTGACAAAGGGATCAAGACCTGTTCATATTAAATAAGTGTTATTTATAACCAAGCCCTTTGAACATCTGCATCCAGGGATACAATCTTAATTATCTGACAAAAGGCCATTTAATCACCAAGATCTGAGCAAGTTGAACAAGTACTGAAAATCTCCCTCTTCCTTCCGTTTTGCATGAGATGTCATTAGTGGTTCCTGAGGAAATAGGAGTTGTCCGTGTTGAGCTCTGGACAGTCCAGGGGCCTCTGCAACAGATGCCTCAAAGGAAAATGCTGGACTGAGAAATTCTGTTGCCACTAAAAATTTCTCCATCACTGTAACAAAAATTCCAGATGCAAATATGGAATTTTCTTTCTGCTAAGTTTTCCATTTCTCCCATCAAATTTGGGGGAGATCAGAGTTTATTCAAAATCAGTTTCAGTCACTAAAAGGAATGAGCTCATTATGGTAGGGATGCAATTTTTTTGGCATCATGTTCCACCCCTCACCCCCCCAATAAAAAGAAGGAACAGCCTGATCAAAAGAAGAGTTGAGAATATGTTGAACAGAGACATGGTAGACTAGGAAAAAGGAAAGAAGGAAAAAGATCTGAATTCTAGCATTCTACAACTTATCTGCTGTATAATGATGAAAAAGTGACTTAACCCTTGTAAGTTTCCAAGTTCTTTGCCACAAAATGAGGATAGCAACACCTCACTGACCTTACCAGGTGGTGTCTGGCACCTTATAACACAGAGAAAGGTCTCTGATATCGCTTATATGTGGAGTCTAAAAAGGGATATAAAGCGAAAGTTGCTCAGTTGTGTCCAACTCTTTGCAACCCCATGGACTATACAGTCCATGAAATTCTCTAGATCAGAATACTGGAGTGGGTAGCCTTTTCCCCTCTCTGGGGGATCTTCCCAACCCAGGGATAGAACTCAGGTCTCCCACACTTTGCCTGGATTCTTTACCAGCTGAGCCACAAGAGAAGACCAAGAGTACTGGAGTGAGTAGCCCATCCCTTCTCCAGCGAATCTCCCCGACCCAGGAATTGAACCAGGGTCTCCTGCATTGCAGCAGATTCTTTACCAACTGAGCTATCAGGGAATTAAAAAGGGGTATAAATGAACTTATCTACAAAACAGAAATAGGGTCACAGATGCAGAAAATAAACAATTACTAGGAGGTAAGAGGGGGATAAACTGGGAGATTGGGATTGACATATGCACAGTTACTATGAATACAATGGATAAGGACCTACTGTAGAGCACCAGTAAATACTCAGTGCTCCATAATGACCTCTATAGGGGAAGAACCTGAAAAGAGTAGATGTATATGTATAGCTGATTTAGTTTGCTGTACGTCTGAAGTAACACATTATAAATCAATTATAATTTTATCCTAATAAAACATTATTAAAGATATGAAAGAAAGGTGGCCTTACAGGTGGTGGTGACTTGAGCTCCCTCCCGAAATGCCCTTTAGCATCCATTCACTTTTCACCTTATATTTGGGGATCCCTTGCTCCCAAGGTTGGACAAAAGATAAACCTGATTACACCTTTAGCCCTGCCTTCAAGGAACATCCAGCTTTGTGATGGGTCCTAATTATGTGCATCTGTACAACGTAGAAAGAGCAGACTGTCTTACAGGGAGAGAGAGAACGTACTACAGGAGTTCAGAAGCATGAGAGACTCCTTCCAGCCCAGCATCTTCCATAACAATTTCCATCACATTCAACTCCTATGGGATGCTAATAGATGGCATGCTTTAAAACACAGGTGAAATAAATCTGGTGAACACTGGCTGGAAACATATATAACAGGTTTCTTTTCAGCAGGACTCCACCAAACTTTCAATATTCAACTGTACATTATAGATCTCCAAAGGTGGGCTAAAGTATTGCTTGTTTTCTAAGATGATTTGTGTATGAAACCCATCCGTGCCCTTTTAAGGGCCACAAGACAGATTGCTCCATGGAAGGATAGAAGGGCCTAACCACGCTGGCACTCTGCTCTCAGATGCCCAGCCTCCACAACTGCGAGAAACAAATGTCTCGTTTTTAAGCCACCCAGGCTATGGCTTAGCCCAAACCAGGACACAAACTCAAGGTGGCACAGGCCCAGGTCATCATAAGCAAAAATACTTGAGACTATTTTGTAACCCTACCATGAGCAGTCAGGGATGTGGCTCACGGTCTTGTCAGCTAATTCCTTCAGGCATCTTTACAAAGGCCTGAGGCAAGTAGAAAGCTTTCTTCCTGTGGGATAGCTTTCCAGGGCTTGCTGCCTTCACTATAAAGCCAAATGAGCCCCCCACTCAAACAGCAAACATTAACACCCACAGACCATCTAGCTGTCCTCTTTGACCTTCTCATCATGCCTAAACTGTCAAATGATCAGCGCCACATACAGTCTCTCATAAGAGCAATCTCAAATCCCAACACCGAGCCAAAAGTCCTCCACAAAGTCTGAGCAAATTAATGAAAAACAATCACCACAGACGTGAAAACTTTCAGCATTTAAAAAACAGCAAATGCTTTTCTACTCCCCTCCAAATTCCTGTATCTCTTTTCCTCTTATTCTCTACGGATGACCTTGTTTCTCCTTTCACAGTGAAAACAGAAGCCATCAGGAGAGAAACTCCTCAAGCGTTCACCTCCAAACCTACTAGGTCATTTCTATCAGCTAAAATCTAATTCTTAAAAAAAAAAAAAAAAAAAACCTCCCATTCTCCCCTTCAGACACCAACCCCATTCTTCTGCTTCTCTTTAGAACAAAGCTCAAAAGAGTTCTCCATTTCTTCTTAAACTTATTATACATTAATCCTTTTCCCCATTGCTCCAATGAAACATCTCTTCTCAAGGTTACCAATTCAAGGTCAATTCTCATTTCTTTTTTTTTTTAATTTGATTAGTTACTATAATCTGTATAGTTAGTGTTACTTATTAGTCTGTAATTTATTATAGTTAGTATTACTAATTATTAGTATTTATTTCCTTACATACTGATTTGGCCATGTCCAGTCTTAGTGTTTTAAATATGTTGAATTTTAGACTACTGTATGTCTAAGAGAACATGTCAATTAGGAATTTATATTTCCTGAAGTTAAAGAAAGAGATCAGAGCTACATCAGTGAAAGAGGTAGACGGTATTTAAAGGAATACAATTGAATGAGGTAATCTAAAGAGAGAATATTAAGAACATAGAAAGATTTGTATACTGGTTCTTCTTTTATAGGTCAGAATATTAGATAAACAATTTTAAACTTTTTTTCTAAGTATTTAAAACTGTAACTTTCTAAGCACAGCTTTATCTTCACTTACTAAGTTTTAATATATCGTATTTTCATTATATCAGTTAGAAATATTTTTTAATTTCCCTTGAAATTTCTTCTTTGACTCCTGGGTTATTCAGAAATGTGTAATTTCTAACCCAGCAATATATCTAGAACATCTTTCCAGGCAAGTAAATGTAACCATACCACATAGTCTTAATAGCTACATATTATCCTATCATACCCAGTAGCCACTTATGCCAGTTAAATTTTCAGTGTTATAGACACTGCTACAATGCATAACTGTGTGCCTTACTGCCTTGCAAAGTTTACACACTTAATACACAAAAGAGACAAAAATCAAACTCCAAATCTCAGACTCTAAATATTTCTGATCTTCCATGTAGGTCTGCTGAATCATAGGAGATTTTAGTCTTAAAGTTATAAAAAGCTTTGCAATTCTAGTGACTTTATCATAAAATTAAAATACAAATGGAAAACTTGAGAGAGATCGTTGCATTATAAAAGCTTAATGATACTTTTTGTGCTTTAATCAGGATTGATCAAAGTATGCTACAGAAACAGATCTCAATGATTTAACAAACGGAAGTGAGGTTCTTTATTAATTATACACAGACAACATGCATTGGTGAGGGGTTTACCAGGGCTTCCCCAACAGCTCAGTTGGTAAAGAATCCGCCTGCAATGCAGGAGACCTGGGTTCAATCCCTGCGATGGGAAGATACCCTGGAGAAGGGAAAGGCTACCCACTCCAGTATTCTGACCTGGAGAATTCCAGGGACTATATTGTACATGGTGTCGCAAAGAGCTGGACACAACTCAGCGACTTTCACTTTCACTTTTCACTCCACAAAGACACTTAGGATAAAGCTGGCAGGTAGCCACGGCCATCACCTGGCGCTTGGGAGCCTGATCCCTTCCTCTGCGTCTTCACTGTGAACCCAGGACCTCAGATGCCAAGGAGACAGTATCCACCATGCAGCAAATGTATGTAGCTTTCAGGCTTCCCAGGTGGCGCTAGTGGTAAAGAACCTGCCTGTCAGTGCACGAGATGTAAGAGGCACAGGTTCAATCCTTGGGTTGGAAAGATCCCCTGGAGGAGGGCATGTTAACCCACTCCTGTATTCTTGCCTGGGAAATCCCATGGACAGAGGAGCCCAGTAGGCTACAGTCCATAGGGTCGCACAAAGTCGGACATGACTGAAACAATTTAGCATGCACAGGAACTTTTTCAAGGACCCTTAAACGCTGTAATATGGATGATGGCTTTTCCAAGATAAACCACACTTGCAAAACCAACAAAATTAACAGATTAATTTAATAATTATCCCAGATTATCAGAGGTTCCATGATCTTTTGATGCCACATCAAAAAAAAAAAAAAAAATCATTGCATGTCTTCCTGAATCACTACACCAGGAGACAATAAAGCATCGAAAAGTGATACTTGATCTAAAATTCCTTGACCATAAGTGAAACATTTCATTTCTACCCAAAACCTGCTGGCTCTAAAGCTAAGCACATAACCCTACCTAACCACAAGGGAGCTGAGAAAGGCCTCCCTAAGCACGCAGGAAGAAAAGAGAACCAAGCATGAATGAGCACTGGGATCTACCACAATCTATTTTTCTGGTCATCAAGAATTCAACAAATTCCTCTTCCTGCTCTAAAGCTAAGCACATAACCCTACCTAACCACAAGGGAGCTGAGAAAGGCCTCCCTAAGCACGCAGGAAGAAAAGAGAACCAAGCATGAATGAGCACTGGGATCTACCACAATCTATTTTTCTGGTCATCAAGAATTCAACAAATTCCTCTTCCACAATAACAACCAACCAACCAAGAAAACAAAAAACAACAGAACCACCTACTCCCCAAGGGAGAAAACATCAAGGAATATAAAGTCACTAAAGTCAAATCAAACCCTGCTGCTCCTGCTGCTGCTGAGTCGCTTCAGTTGTGTCCGACCCTGTGCGACCCCATAGATGGCAGCCCACCAGGCTCCCCCGTCCCTGGGATTCTCCAGGCAAGAACACTGGAGTGGGTTGGCATTTCCTTCTCCAGTGCAGGAAAGTGAAAAGTGAAAGTGAACTCGCTCAGTCGTATCCGACTCAGCGACCCCATGGACTGCAGCCCACCAGGCTCCTCCCTCCATGGGATGTTCCAGGTGAGAGTACTGGAGTGGGGTGCCATTGCCTTCTCCAATCAAATCCTAGGCTCAAGGTAATGGTAACAGTTTCTCCATCAGTCCTAGCTCTTCTTGATCCAGAGCAGCAATAACAAATTATTTGCTTCCACATGCATCCATCATACAGCACCAGGACAGGGGCAGATTCACTGCAGTAAATACTCCCACTCAGGATGCTGAAGAATGGGAAACAAAGAATCACTAGTTTGTGGCAATTCTGAATTCCAACTAGGTAGACACGGATGTCTGGAGAGGGATGGGGTGAGGTGAGAAGCTCTGATCCTGTCCTCTAGGAGTAGCTCTCTTTTTCATAATTCTGTGGCTCCTAGTCTCTGCCCACCAGATATTCTCCTCAGCCACATCTAAAGTGGGAACTGGAGAATACATCCTCCTTCAGACTTGAGCAGTTTTCTCAGACTTCCTGCTTATAGAGGATAGGTTTTATTTTCCAACCTTGATGACTGGCAAAATATTATCCTAAGTGAAGATACTTCCCTGCCTTAGAATAATTTTGATGTTAACTGTGAAAAAAAATTATTTTGTAACCCACACCATCCTTAATGAGAAAAATCTGAAACAATCAAACTGTCCTAGAAGAGGGGATTTAATCAACTTTTATACACCCATAAGGCATCCAAAATATAGTTATGTAATAGGGATTGTGGAATCATAAGTTATTTATGTGATGCCAATTTTGCAGATGAAAGGGGAGAAAGGAAGGGGAATAAATTCTGGAAATCTCTTTACCAAAGTTAAACTTCTTAACTATGAAGTATATTTAGGATGTGCTTGGTCATTTTAGTTTTATGTATGGGGGTGTTTCATCATTCCTTTTGCTGATTTCTATGATTTAATGTTTTCCAAGTAAAAATGAATTTCTTGTGTAAAATACAATTATTAAAATGTAAAGATTGACACAAATCTCAAAATGGAAGAGATTTTTTAAAAAATCTCTTCTGCTGCCTGGAATACATTAAAAAAAAAAAGCCTACTCAGCCATCTCTGCATACCTTGGTAATCACACATCTAAGAATGTGACAACTTACACAGAAACACATGAGTTTTGGAGCCCTAAAGCAACTACGTGGAATGCACGACCATTTTGAGGTAAAGACTTCTCTGATATCTCAAACTATGTCATGTGTGTACATGTTTGTGTGTGAGAGAGAAAGAGATGGGGTGGAGGTGGGGAGGAATAACAGAGAGAAAGCTTGCACATTTTAATATGTGTTTGACATTCCCTTGGAAGATAGGATCCTGTCACATACTACGGGAGAAAGATGGTAGGGGTTGAAATTAGATTGTAAGTTACATACAGCTCAAGCTCTTTTCTTGACAACAGCCTTAATATAAGGCGTTCTTTTAACCTAACTGAGATTCCGTCTCTCTCATAAAATGTCATAAAATCTCATAAAATCATGACTAGTAATAATTTCTACCTGACAGGGAATTTTTGAAACCCAGGTGAGATGATGCAGTTGAAAAGACTTCCTAATCTGTAAATCACCTCATCTAAGGATTTGTGACTTGGCTTCTAGTCCTGTTAATAAATAGCACCACCCTTAGCACACAGTAGGTGCTCAATAAATACCAAAAATGGACTGTGAAGAAAGCTGAGCTTTTTTTTTTTTTTTTTGAGTATGTGAAAAATAGAGTAGCATTTGCTATAAAGTGCAGGGGAAATAAAGCATCTATGTGCCAAAAATGACTGGGTCTACCTCAATCCAATCCCTTAGATGAAGCCATGAATTGCTTTCAATTCTTGGTTCCATTGAGCTACAGAGGTTTCCAAACTGAAATCCTGCTACTGCCTTCAATAGGAGCAGAAGATGGAAAAGCTATTTCTTTAATAAGAATTTGGTACGAAATTGTTCCTTTGTGCCTCCTCTTCTCAGTGGAGTGGTTTCCAGCATTCAAAAGAAAAGGGGACTCCTGTAACTTGTTCAAAACAAGATATGTTGAGATTACAGGTAATGCACGATTTGCTTTTCAGAAACAGAGTCCTATCTCAGGAGTTCTGAAGGAGGAAGAACTGAATTGACTTGTGAGAAATCAAGAGAAAAAGTTGTCCAATCTTCCCACAGCACAGAAAAAAATATTTACCTTCTTGCAAAGCCTGAGTCCTAGCCACAGGTCATAGTTGAGGCTCATTTCTAAGGCAATCCATAATATATTCTAACTGGATTGGCTTTTCTAAGTCTTTAGATAAAGATTTTGATTCCAGGCCTGAATGCTCAAAAAAAATGTTGAAAAATGAATGAGAACAGCTCTGCATCTTGCAACATAACATCAGTTCTTCTTGGCCATTAACATTTTATTTTGAGATAGTTATAGATTCATATGGACCTGAAAAAATACTACAGATACATCCCTACTTTATTCAGCTTCCTTCACTGGTAACATCTTGCAAAACTATGGTAAAATATCACAACCAGGATATTCATATTGATACCATCTACTGATCTTGGTTAGACTCCCCAGGCGTGTGTGTGTTTGTTTCTATGAAATGTCATCACATATGCAGCTTGACATGGTACTTGCAGCACCAACCCTCTTTGTAGATCCAGCTTTTTCAGTCATTCAAATCACCAGCCTGGCTCCTTAACAGCACTGACTTCAACTACTAATGAACAATTGCAAACTTCATCACTGCATTTTGCAAACACTCCCATTAACTCTTTCATTTCACTCTTGCCATAACAAATTGGCACTATTTAGTCCTAATTCTAAATAACAGGTTGTGTTACTACCATTTTATAGCTAAAGAGACTAGATTTCAGAATGAGGACGTGACTTATCAAGGTCACAACACTATTAGTGGCAGAGCTGGGAATTAATCGCTACCTTCAACCCCAAGTTCTGTGTGCCTTACTTTCCCCCTACAACAGAGAAGATTCTGTCCCCAAATAATGTCATGGATCATAAAATCACAAAGGACATGTGAATGTCCCTTTCGAAAAGAGGCTGATGGATCCCTTTGGCTGTCACTCATTTGCACCTAGGCTGTAATACTTACTTTGTTGGGCTAATCAGACAAACCAGACAGAAAAACTGAATCACACTGAAGTAAGCTTGAGCATGACCTTTCAAATCAGTTATACCTATTCAGTTTTAGACAGACTGCTTGGCCAGCAACAAAGTTGGTCAAGTGGGTATAAACAAACTACAACACTTGTTCCCTCACTTATTCTGAATGTAGTCTAGGAGACCAGACCAGCATACTTTTCAACAATAAGAGAAAAAATATATTACTGTGTATCATAAAAATCTCAAGTTGTGTGGCCTTCCATGGACAAGAGCTATTAGAGTCCAGGAAAAGTTGAGACTTAAAACAACGATTTATTCTGTCATCTTTATTTCCTATAAAAGTACAACCTTTGATAAAACCAGTGGGAGAAGAAAAGGAACCGTCTTGGAAACACCAAGAATAATGCTTCACTGTGAATGATCTTCCTGGTTTGGTGAGCTGCAAACTCAGACAAATGACAGGTTTTCCTGAGGGAAAGATAAAGAATAATCCCATCCTCACAGCCATGCAGCAAGAACAAACTGTAAAAAATGAACAGACAGGCTCAGACAGATGAGAGAGAGAGAGTGCTACCTAAGTAAGGTGGCAGCCTGCTTGAGCAGAATGAGAGGGGAAAAAACAGGCCAAGCGTTAGCAGCAGTAACAGTCGAACAAATGCAAAGTCCAGAGGTTATGGTGACCTGAAATCACGGCCTCGAATTTGGGGACATTCCTCTCTTCACTTCCCTTGAAGTTAGCAGGCGTGTGACCAATTCAAGCAAGAGAGTGTGGCAGAAGGCATGCTGTGGGACTTTCAAGGCTGGGTCATAATGCGTGCGTGCGTGCGTGCGTGCTCAGTCGTGTCTGACTCTTTGCGACTCTATGGACTGCAGCCCGCCAGGCTCCTCTGTTCACAGGACTTCCCAGGCAGAAATACTGGAGTGGGCTGCCATTCCCTTCTCCAGGGGCTCTTCCTGACCCAGGGATCGAAACTGCAGCTCCTGCGTCTCCTTCACTGGCGGCGGATTCTCTCCACTGAGCCACCTGGGAAGCCCGGGTCATAACGTCCATGCTCTAAGGCGCCACGCTGGATGGCTTCCCTGCGGATTCTCCAGAGGAGTAAGCTGAGCCCAACCTTCCTGCCATTCCAGCCCAAGCAGCAGGTTTACAAGTGAAGAAGTTTCTGGGTAAGTCTAATCATTTAGATCATTCCCAACCACTCGAGTCTTCCCAGACATCATGGGGAAGAGAAAACCCTTTCTTTCCAAATGCTGATCAATGAAATCCAACAGCAAATTCAAATGGCTGTCTTAAGCCACTAAGTTTTGAGGCTCTGGGTTATGCCACAATAATCAGAACATGAAGGTAAAAATAAAGGTAAAATAGGGTAGAAAGAGAGAAGTTTAGCACAGGAAGGAGAATTAAGTGTGACCAGAGAAAGCAGCAGAAACGTGAAAGGCAAAGTCAATGGTAAGAAAAAGCATTAGCTTCCAAGGACTATTAATCTATGCCACAAATCCCATTCTGAGTGCCAGCAACACATACAAAATACTCTAATTACATTCATTTGTGACGTTATGAGATTATTCTCCAGTAAACCGCCAACCAGCCATTTACATTTTTCCTTCTATGTAAAAGAGACAGCTTTATTTTTTGCCAGATTCAGCCTATCTGGTACCTCTTCGGCCCGCAGCATCAGTCTCACAAAGCCTCAGGGAAGTGATGCCCAAGGTAT